>CM075653.1:17717500-18195000 GCA_037953625.1 Crotalaria pallida | reverse complement strand
ACTAATTCGAAATTAGGAAAATATGTCAACTCAATTTGAAATGACAGATATGGGCCTAATGTTCTACTTTCTAGGCATTGAGGTAAAACAAACAAATGAAGGGATTTTTATATCTCAAAATAAATATGCAAAAGATGTTTTAAAGAAATTCAAGATGGAGGCTTCTAAGCCAATGCTCACACCTGTCGAGGAAAGACTAAAGTTAACAAAAGAATGTGGTGGCGATCTTGTTGACTCAACTCATTTCAGAATGCTAGTCGGAAGTCTCAGGTATTTGACTGCCACAAGACCTGATATAGTTTATGGAGTCGGACTCATTAGCATATTCATGGAATCACCGAGACAATCTCATTGGCAAGCTGCAAAGAGAATCCTGAGATATATCAAAGGCACAATCGACGAAGGTATTTTTTATTCAAGTTCAAATAAACCTGAGTTAATTGGATACACAGACAGTGATTGGGCAGGTGAAACTGAAACTCGAAAAAGCACATCGGGTTATGCCTTTCACCTAGGCTCAGGTGTATTTTCTTGGTCCTCCAAGAAACAACAAGTTGTTGCACTTTCGCCAGCAGAGGCAGAGTACATTGCCGCAACTAATTGTGCTACTCAAGCAGTTTGGTTGAGAAGAATATTGGGTGAACTGCAATATCAACAAGGTGGTCCGACACGGATATTTTGTGATAATAAATCGACTATTGCTTTATCAAAGAATCCAGTGCTTCATGGACGTAGCAAACATATTGACATCAAACATCATTTCATTCGAGACTTGATCAGAAACAAAGAAATCGTGGTAGAATACTGCTCTTCTGAAAATCAAGTAGTAGATATTTTCACGAAGCCACTCAAGACTAATTTGTTCTTGAAATTGAAAAATATGCTTGGAATGATGAAACCAAGTTTAAGGGAGGATGTTAGAAACTAAACTTGGTTTTCCCTATACGTGTTTGTTTAAAGTTAACAAAACGCAAATCTGTTACAGGATGGCAAATGGTAACAAAATGTAACATTGTTAAATTTAGTAGTTAACAACCAAGAGCTTTGGTTGTACTTCAAAAACCATGCTAAATTGTAGGATGTGTAACAATAATTTTTCAAGTATAAATAGGAGCCCTATAAAGCATGACATTGTAACATAAGCCATTCAAGAAAATTCAGAGAGAAAGTAATTAATAAAAAGAAGGAGTACTCCAACGAGTCTCCAAAATTTTTGAGTGGGTGTGATATTTTTTTTGTTTATTTTATTTTATTTACTTAGGCAATTAATTAATTTATATTGCCAACAGTGAGTAGCAATATATAAGGTGTGAGTATTGATATATATATATATATATATATGTTTTTAGGATTACGGGTATAAATAATAGGAGTGAGTGTAAATAATAGATATATGGGTGCGAGTAGTAGGATAAGGGTAATATTGAAAAGTTGGCGTAAAAAATTATAAAAAGTGGGTGTAAGTAACAATGTTAAGGGTGTAAATAACATCTCCCTTTATTTTAAGCTTATTTATGTTTTTTCCCTGAAAGTTCAGCGTCTTATGGTTTTAGTCCTTAAAAGTTATTTTTATCGGGACTAGAGTTTAATTTTTCAAATATTTTTGTTTTGGTTATATCCGTTAGAAAAATATGTTATTTGCAGATGTGGTTAAAAGAACATCACATCAGCAGCCACATGATGTGAGATGGCACCAAATAGGTGGTTTAACAAAGATGATTCAGATCCATAAACGCAAAATTTTGGGTATGAAACCATTTTATTTCTATGGCTTGTATCTTCGACATCATACCACCTATTTGACACCACCTCACATCACCTGACTATTGATGAGGTGTTTCACTATCTGCGTCAGCAAATAATAGATTTTTCCTTATGACGGGGACCTAAATCAAAATATTTAAAAATATCATGATTAATCTCGATCAAAATAACTTTTAATAATTAAAACCAAAGCACACTGAACTTTTATGCTTTGTTCGGTTTGGGAGATTTTGGGGAAAGAGAGTTCAGGGGAGGAGAAAATAGAGAAATGATAGGAATTTTCCCTGTTTGGTTTGGTTGAAGAAAGAAAACGAGGGAAGAGAAAAAATGGGTGAGACCACTAAAAAAATTTATCTCCTCAAGTGGAGAGATTTTGTAGAGAAAATGGAAATGAGATACATTTTCTCATATTCTCTCCAACCAAACAAAAAGAAAGAAAACTCAACTTTTTTCTCTTCCCTATTTCTTTATATTTTCTCTCATACCAAATAACTGCAAAATCTACTCATTTTCTCACCATAATCTCTTCCCTACTTCCCTCTTTCCTATTTCTTTATTCTCATTTTCTTTCGTGCAATTAAAGAAAATATTAGGGACAAAAACATTGATAAGCCTTTTATTTTTTTTAATAGGAGAAGGTGTTTTGACATCAGGCATATATAAGATGAGAAGGGAAATTGCTAATGATGATTAGCTCAATTAAAGAATCCTAGATTTTGAAAGACCATGAATATAAGAATGATGAACAATGCATTGATGGTATAATTTTTTTATACATGGTTAATGTACCACCTATTTTCTTATTTAAAAATCAAGAGCGCATATATATTTTAAAAATCTTTATGTTAATAAAATAAAGATTAGAGTTATACTAACAAGTGGCTTAAGAGCATCGTTTAAATATTTTAAATGAAGTAGACTAATATGGGAAAATGAAATTAAATATTTTTCGATATATTAAATATGTTATTTTTTAAACAATGCCCTTACTGGGTTATGATTGCGGTTTCTTACAAGGGTTTTGAAATTTCCACCCCATACTTTATCCCCACACCCCAACTTAAAGAGTGAAATTACATTTGTATCCTTTATTAAAAATTTTCAGTTTTTATACCCCAATTGTTATCCCCACACCCCATGAAATTAACCCCACACCCCATCCCTTTCATCTTCCAAAACCCCACTAAATATAACCCCTCCAACACTTCAACACTTCAACACTTTAATCAAATCCGTATTTTCTTAAAACATCTCATAATCTCCAACCTTTCATCTTCCCATCAACCTCCCAAAATTCTTATCATATTTTGCTCCATACCAAATTTGAAGGTTGCTTCTCTTGGTGCATTGCTCTTGTGCTCCTTGCTTCCTAAGGTATGTGCGTTTTTTTTTTCACTGTTCGTTAATATTTCGACGAACCAGTTTCAGAAAAATAAGTGCTTTGTCGACTCGGGTATATCAAAATTTGGAAATTTATTTAAAAATAGCAACTTATTATTTCCGAAAGTATGGTGTTGGTATTGAATATTTCTGATATATGCAATTCGTAAATTTGAAACTATTTCCGACTATTAGTTTTTCGGAATTTTCTGATATTTGTGTTTTTTTCTTTTAATATAGAAAATTATATGATATTTGAAAATTTCCAAGTGTGAGTTATGTATGAGTGTTCGGTTCATTCGGGTACGCGATTCCTTATTTTTTACATTATATTTATAGGACTTTTTGTAAGGTGAATATGGTGTGCGGTAAGCGATATGGTGAATTCCACACATATAACTATGGTTCTCGCCTTCGCGCATCAAGTTTACCATTAAAAAAAAGTATTGTAATAATAATATAAAAAAGATGAACCGTGTGTCCAAATGAAATGTGTGCCCGTATTCATACTGCGTTCGTTCCTAGTGTTGGAAAACAAGTGGGTAGTATTATTCCCTAGAGGGGGTGAATAGGCGAAGAATACTAACTTCACCAATTAAAAAAAATTTAGCCAAAATTACACACTTAATATGGTTTTGTTTTGGTTTATCAGAGTTAAAAAGAATTTTTGCTTATACTTAAATATAACAAAAATTAAGTGCGAAAATGTAAAGAGTTATGAAAGAGAAGCGAACACAAGATTTTATCCTGGCTCACATTAGTGTGTTAACGAACACTAATGCTACATCCCGTCCTCCCTCTCTGAATTGGGAGATTTGCTTCACTATGAACAAGAATATGTTAGTACAAGTTTAAACGTTTAAGAGAAAACATTTCCCTTAGACTTCACAACCAAAGAACCTCTTTGGCACACTTGCAATTCCCTAACCAAATTCTTCACAATCACAGCGAAACCCTTGTGTCCAAAGGAACCTCCTTCAGTAACTTGAAACCTTCAAGACTTGGATGAAAACCTTTCACCAAACTTGCGGAAGTATGAACGTTTGTTGTTGTTGTTGTTGTAGTCACTTGCACCCTTGTGTGCGATTAACAACCCAAATATGTACAATGTCTATGAACACTAATTCAGTAGTCTAAAGTGAAGAGAATGAATGATAAGTGTTTATCAAAGTGGGTTTATGAAAGTGAAAAGAGCAAACACTTGAATGTTCTTCGTTTATATGTTAAAAGTAGAAGAAATCATGAAGAACTTGTGAAATTTCAATGGCTTATGTTTTTCCAGAAAGTACAGAGAGTGTTGAGACTTGTAAGAACGTGATTTTCTGTTTTGAAATCGTTTGGAACATATATATATATATATATATATATATATATATATATCAGTTAGGACAACAAACGGCTATGTTTATGACAGTTTTAACTGTCAGTATCCAGATACTTTTGAAAGTATTCGGATACATCGTATTTGATTTCAAAATTTTGACTGTTGTTTTAACGCGGTATCCAGATACTTATGGATGTATCCAGAAACATTTGATCAGATACATTTTTTAATTCATTTTTTTTAAAAAAAAATTTGAAAATACTTTCTTGACTTTAAAAACATTTAAAAAAAAATATTTTATTAATAATTTTTATTTTTATTTTTGAAAATCAATTTCTTTTAATTTTGAAAAAAAACTTTCTTTTCATTTTCATTTTGAAAAACACTTTCTTTTATTTTTTGAAAATCACCCACTTTTGATTTAACTTAGCATGCATACTATTTTTCTTTAGATTATGATTTAGCTTCATTCTAACTTAGACTTAACCATTAAGCACCTAAGGAACTCTAAGAAAAGTAAATTTAACATTACAAGTTTATAAGAATCCCTTTTTGACTAACTTGATTCTAAGCTTCAATGTTGTGGACTTTGCTTTTTGGAATCATCAAAATCTCTTGGGCATTTGCTTCACATGCTTCACAATCTCCCCCTTTTTGATGATGACAAACTTTGTTAATTTATGTGCTCCCCCTTAGTATGGGCATTAAATTTTATGAAGTGAAAATCAACCCAAGTTCATGATGCAGTCAAATATAGCAAACTACCAATCATTCCTCTAAAACGAGTTACCTCAACCGATGGTCCTTTTTCATCCTTGTCTAGATAGCACGTGGTTGACATTGGAGTTGAACTCGGTTTGCAATTGTCCATTCCAAATTTTTTTAGAAGCTCCTTGCAGTACTTGCTTTGATGAATGAAGATGCCATTGTCAACTTGTTTGATTTGTAATCCAAGGAAGAATGTTAGTTCTCCCATCATTGACATCTCAAATTCACTCTGCATCAAGTCAGAAAAATTCTTGCAAAGATTCTCGTTAGTAGCACCAAAAATTATATAATCAACGTAAATTTGGACTAAAAGAATGTCATTACCACTTTGTTCAATAAAGCCTGTTATGTCTACATTTCCTCTTTTAAAACCCTTTTCTAATAGAAAATTACTCAATCGATCATACCAAGCTCTAGGAGCTTGCTTAATACCATAAAGAGCTTTATTTTATTTAAAAACGTAGTTCGGATATTCGAAATCTTCAAATCCTGGAGGTTGAGACACATACACTTCTTCTTGAATAAAGCCATTTAAGAATGCACTCTTTACGTCCATTTGGTACAACTTAAATCCAACTATTGATGCAAAAGCAAGTAGTAATCTAATGGCCTCAAGTCTAGCAACAGGAGCATAGGTCTCATCATAATCGATGCCCTCTTCCTGATTGTAGCCTTGGGCGACCAATCTAGCTTTGTTTCTAGTTATTATTCCTGATTCATCCAATTTGTTCCTATAAACCCATTTAGTACCTATTATTGAATGATCATCTGGCTTTGGCACAAGTGTCCAAACATTATTTCTTTTAAATTGATTTAATTCCTCTTGCATAGCTATTATCCAATGTTCATCCAACATAGCATCATTAATGGTTTTAGGTTCTAATTGTGAAACAAATGCAATAAAATGACAATAATTACGCAAGGAACCTCGGGTTACCACTCCCTTGGTTATCTCACCCAACACATTTTCTAGAGGATGATCCTTCTTGATTTTCCACGCTAAAGGTAAGTCAGTGATAACATCTTCGAATTAGTTCTTTCTCTTTTTCTTGTTTCTCCTCAATTGTTTGTTTGTCCTTATTGTCTTCTTTTGATGTACTTTGTGTCTTGTCTTCACCATACTTGTCATATAGGTGTTCGAACGAACCTGTACTATCATTAATAGAAAAATTCTCTCCTTTCGGAGACTCATCAAATACAACATGTATAGATTCTTCCATATTCATAGTTCGTCTATTGTAAACACGATAAGCCTTGCTATGTAAAGAATATCCCAAAAATATACCTTCATCAGATTTCGGATCAAATTTTCCCAAATATTGTTTTCCATTATTTAAAATAAAGCATTTGCATCCGAAGACACGAAAGTGGAATATATTTGGTTTTCGGCCTTTTAGAATTTCGTAAGGAGTTTTCAAAAGTATAGGCCTAATTAAAACTCTATTAATTACATAGCATGCAGTATTAACAGCATCAGCCCAAAAATAATGTGGTACTTGACTTTCATTCATCATTGTTCTAGCTAACTCCTCGAGTACTCTATTTTTCCGTTCTACAACTCCATTTTGTTCAGGAGTTCTAGGTGCAGAAAATTGATGTTCAATTCCATTCTTGTTACAAAATCTATCAAATTTGTCGTTTTCAAATTCACCACCATGATCGCTACGAATAACAACAATCTTATTATTTAATTGATTTTGAATTTGTTTGGCAAACCTTTTAAAAGATTTATAAGTATCATTTTTTCTTCGAAGAAACAAAGTCCATGTAAATCGAGAAAAATCATCTACAATCACTAAAGCATAGTAATTACCTCCGAAACTCATAACTTGTGAGGGTCTGAATAGATCCATATGGAGTAACTCCAATTGTCTAGTTGCAGACACCACTTTCTTTGATTGAAAATTTGATTTTGTTTGTTTGCATTTCTTACAAGGAATGCAAACTCCTTCAATAGAAAAGTTGAGATTCGGTAGGCCAATTACTAACTTTTTTGATTGTATCTTTTTCAATTGATTTACATTGACGTGTGCAATCTTCCTATGCCATAGCCAAACTTCATCCTCTTTATTAATAAAACATTTTGAAATTAAAGAGGTGATGTCATTCAAATCAACTAAATAAGTGTTATGCATTCGATTACCGACAAATTTAATAGATTCGTCTACATCACTTTTTATGATACAATGGGTTGAAGTAAAAATAACGTGATTACCCTTATCGCATAATTGACTAATACTCAAGAGGTTGTGCTCTAGGCCTTGAACCAAAAGAACATTGTCAATAATTACGTTAGAGGCATTACCTATTTTACCTTCACCCATTATTTTACCTCGATTGTTATCATCATATGTGACGTAGCCTTTTTCTGATGCAGTTAAGATCAAGAACTTCCTCCTATCTCCTGTCATGTGTCTCGAACATCCACTGTCCAAATACCAACGATCTTCCATTGTTCTAAGACACACCTACAAGATAAAGAGATTACTTGCATTTTTTAGGTACCCAAGTGGTCTTGGGTCTTGACTGGTTAGCATTGAGATCAAATCCTTCTTAATCCATACAAATGAACCATTTGGAATACCTTTTAGTTTAATATTACATGTATTTGGAGTATGCCCAAAAATTCCGCAAAAATGACAAGTTGGCTTTTTAGAGTAATTAACATTTGAAAATGATACTAACTTTCTATATTTGCAGTTTTTGGGTTTCTGATATCCCAAACCAGTTTTATTTGCATTTTCTCTTTGATTAGCAATTAAGTTGTTTAGTTGCATATCACCTTTAGTGAAGCTTGCAAGCTTTGTTTTCAAATTGTGCACTTCTTTTTCAAAATACTTGCAACTTTCACATTCGGCAATGGAATTTGCTTTTTGTTCACAATCATAGGAAGCATTAGAATAAATGAGATCCAGAGTTTCATTTTGGAGTTGAAGTTCATCAATAAATTTTTGCATTTCTAAAATTTTAGCTTCATGCTCCATAATGATTCTCTTTCTTTCAATATTGATTTTAGCTAGTTTTTTAAGTTCCTTATGCATTTCAACATAAGCTTCATAAAGCGAATTATAAGAGGTGTCTTCAGATTCAGAATCAGAATTAGAATATGTTACCAATTTAGAGTTCATTGGCTCAGATGATTCTCCACTTGATGAAGCTTCTTCATCAAATTTTCCCATTAAGCACAGGTTAGCCAATTCTTCCTCATCTGAAGAGCTAGCATTCTGCTTCTCTGAGTCTTCAGGCAAATCCCAAACAACATAAGCCCTCTTGGATTTGAATGCTTTGTTATCCTTTTTGTCATTTTCCTTTTTCTTGAGATATTGAGCGCATTCAATCCTTATATGACCCGTGTTACCACACTCATGACATTTTATCTTTTCCTTTGGAGTCTTTCGAGAAGATGCTTCATTTTGATTTCTTTGTTGTCTATTGAATGTATTTCTTCTCTTCAGGAAATTGTTGAACTTTTTTACCAAAAGCCCCATGGTCTCATCGTCAATATCTGAATCCGAGTTTTCATCTTGGGGCAACTCTTCAAGACTTTTTAGCATCTTTGTTGTAGTAGTCTTTAGAGATATCCCCTTTTTGTGCTTGTCTGACTCTTCATGCATGTTTAGTCTTCCCAGTTCCATTTCGTGCTCTTGTAGTTTTCCAAAGAGAGTAGCAAGATTCATATCACTTAGATCCTTTGACTCCATAATTGCAGTCACCTTTGGTTGCCACTGTCTGTCTAAACATCTTAAGACTTTGTTAGTAAGTTCACCATCAAGAAAAGTCTTTCCAAGAGCTAGTAAATGATTTATTATGTGTGTAAAACTCTTTTGCATATTTGAGATGGATTCATCGGGAAGCATTCTAAATAGTTCATACTCATGCATGAGGGCGTTTAGTCTAGCCCTTTTGACTTCACTAGTACCTTCATGGGTCACTTGTAAAGTGTCCCACATCTGTTTGGCACTAGTACATTGAGAGACCCTAAAAAATTCGTCATATGAGAGAGCGGATGTAATGATATTTTTTCCTTTTAAATCATAACTTACTTTTTTCTTATCATCATCATTCCAACTCCCCTTGGGCTTATCAAGAACAGAGTCATTAACCTTATGTTGTGGTACAAAAGGGCCATTTTCTATAGCATTCCAAATTTCTACATCTATTGTTTCAATGAAGATTTTCATCCTAACCTTCCAATAGCTGTAACCTTCGCCCGAAAACATAAGGGGCGATTAATGGAAGAACCTTCACCACAAAAGGGATTACTAGAACCCATTGTTTACCAAACTAAGGATCGTACGGAAAAGCAGTTATGCTCGATCGTTTACGACCGAGCTCTGATACCACTTGTTGGAAAACAAGTGGGTAGTATTATTCCCTAGAGGGGGGTGAATAGGCGAAGAATACTAACTTCACCAATTAAAAAAAATTTAGCCAAAATTACACACTTAATATAGTCTTGTTTTGGTTTATCAGAGTTAAAAAGAATTTTTGCTTATACTTAAATATAACAAAAATTAAGTGCGGAAATGTAAAGAGTTATGAAAGAGAAGCGAACACAAGATTTTATCCTGGTTCACATTAGTGTGTTAACGAACACTAATGCTACACCCAGTCCTCCCTCTCTGAATTGGGAGATTTGCTTCACTATGAACATGAATATGTTAGTACAAGTTTAAACGTTTAAGAGAAAACATTTCCCTTAGACTTCACAACCAAAGAACCTCTTTGGCACACTTGCAATTCCCTAACCAAATTCTTCACAATCACAGCGAAACCCTTGTGTCTGAAGGAACCTCCTTTAGTAACTTGAAACCTTCAAGACTTGGATGAAAACCTTTCACCAAACTTGCGGAAGTATGAACGTTTGTTGTTGTTGTAGTCACTTGCACCCTTGTGTGCGATTAACAACCCAAATATGTACAATGTCTATGAACACTAATTCAGTAGTCTAAAGTGAAGAGAATGAATGATAAGTGTTTATCAAAGTGGGTTTATGAAAGTGAAAAGAGAAAACACTTGAATGTTTTTCGTTTATATGTTAAAAGTAGAAGAAATCATGAAGAACTTGTGAAATTTCAATGGCTTATGTTTTTCCAGAAAGTACAGAGAGTGTTGAGACTTGTAACAACGTGAGTTTCTGTTTTGAAATCGTTTGGAACATATATATATATCAGTTAGGACAGCAAACGACTATGTTTATGACAGTTTTAACTGTCAGTATCCGGATACTTTTGAAAGTATTCGGATACATCGTATTTGATTTCAAAATTTTGACTGTTGTTTTAACGCGTTATCCGGATACTTATGGATGTATCCGGATACATTTGATCAGATTCATTTTTTCATTCATTTTTTTTTAAAAAAAAATTGAAAATACTTTCTTGACTTTAAAAACATTTTTTTAAAAAAATATTTTCTTAATAATTTTTATTTTTATTTTTGAAAATCACTTTCTTTTAATTTTGAAAAAAAACTTTCTTTTCATTTTCATTTTGAAAAACACTTTCTTTTATTTTTTTGAAAATCACCCACTTTTGATTTAACTTAGCATGCATACTATTTTTCTTTAGATTATGATTTAGCTTCATTCTAACTTAGACTTAACCATTAAGCACCTAAGGAACTCTAAGAAAAGTAAATTTAACATTACAAGTTTATAAGAATCCCTTTTTGACTAACTTGAGTCTAAGCTTCAATGTTGCGGACTTTGCTTTTTGGAATCATCAAAATCTCTTGGGCATTTGCTTCACATGCTTCACACCTAGTAACTATGTTTATAGGATGAATCTGTTTTGTGCATACCCTTTTGGTTTTCAGCTGAGAAACTTTTTTTTTTCGAAGCAGATGGTTAAGGGGTTTTGGGAATTTCCAAGTGTGAGTTATGTTATGATAAAAGAAAAAAACACACATATCAGAAAATTCCGAAAACTAATAGTCGGAAATAGTTTCAAATTTCCGAATTGCGTCTATCAGAAATATTCAATACCAACACCATACTTTCGGAAATAATAAGTTGCTATTTTTAAATAAATTTCCAAATTCTGATATACCCGAGTCGAAAAAGCACTTATTTTTCTGAAACTGGTTCGTCGGAATAGTAACGAACAGTGAAAAAAAAACGCACATACCTTAGGAAGCAAGGAGCACAAGAGCAATGCACCGAGAGAAGCAACCTTCAAATTTGGTATGGAGCAAAATATGATAAGAATGTTGGGAGGTTGATGGGAAGATGAAAGGTTGGAGGTTATGAGATGTTTTAAGAAAATAAGGATTTGATTAAAGTGTTGAAGTGTTGGAGGGGTTATATTTAGTGGAGTTTTGGAAGATGAAAGGGATGTGGTGTGGGGTTAATTTCATGGGGTGTGGGGATAACAATTGGGGTATAAAAACTGATAATTTTTAATAAATGATACAAATGTAATTTCACTCTTTAAGTTTGGGTGTGGGGATAAAGTATGGGGTGGAAATTCCAAAACCCTTCTTACAAATTATAAAAGCTAACACACCCAATTATTTGGGTCACGTGTAACAAATAACAATTTTTTTTAAAGGAACAAATAACAATATTAGTATAACATAAATATCTTAAAAATATCATTTGGTTACATAATTTAATTAAAATCAAATAATCATTTGAAACTAAGCTCCTAAGTAATTCGCCTTGATTTCTTGATTACAAGAATTCAATCGACCCTATTCTATTAGAGAAAGTATTTTACACCATCAGTCCATCATCCACCATTCATTTGTATTACTTTAATCTAAAAGTCAACGGCCATAAACTGATGAATGGTGAATGAATGATGAATGATGCACTAATGGTGTAAAATGTTAGGTATTTATCTAATATGTGAGCCTACATATATTATTGATCATGTATTATATGCTATCATAAAGATTTAGTCCCTATTAAAGTGATCTTTTACGGTTTAATATATTGGGATTGAAGACATCTCATTTGTATGGATTTTATAATGTTTAGATTCCAAAGTCTTATTTCTATATTGTTGATGAGTCGAAATAGAAATAAGAAAGTTCAATAGTCGTAACCATTCGCGAAAGACTATGAACTTATTATAAATAAGTTATGGTCCCCAAGTCAGATGTATAAAATTCCCTTCTCTAACTCCATCATTAGAAAGGCTAGAGCAATTGTGCATAATGGCTCTGAAGAGCAACCTTAACCCTCATGTTCTCTCATATGTATGCATTTGGATACAAGATTCAAGGACTATTCAATTCAAGTTCACATGTTCATCATATTCTCTATGAATATATATAGGTACGCTTCCGCTTCCGCTGTATGATTTCTTGATGATTTGACATGAATGTGTTATGGTTTATATTTTAATATCTCCTATCAATTTCCAACAAGTGGTATCAGAACCACTTTCATGTTGAATCATTAATAGATATTTTTTTTCATATAGTTTTTGTTGATGCAATAAGGTTTATTGTTATTTTCTCTTGGTTGATATGCTCATGTAAAAATCACCGCTGTTTCCGATAATATAAGGATGATGATGATTATTATTATATTGTTGTTATGCACTCCTTTTGTTTCATTTTGTTTCCAATATCATCACGTACCTTATTCGAAACATAATATTTTCTCATTATGTCACTGCACTATGGATTCAGCATGCATATCAATTATTAATTCAATTCTTGTTAAATCACTACATGTGGCATTTTTGGGTATTTGATACGAGTTTGGTAAATGCTGTTGGAAATGTTGACAAGCCCATTGTTGTGGAAGAGGAGAATAGGCCCAAAAGAATCAGCAAGGCCCCAAAGTGGATAGCAGATTTTGTCACCAAATAGTTTTATGTCATTGCACTTATCATTTACTTATTGTACTCGCAATTTACTTTATTTTTACCTAAAGTCACACGTGGCAGACTTTATATATGATTGGTGATGAATGAGAAAAAGGTGAGAATATTGTGACAATCATTTCCTCAATCATTCCTTTTCTGGAGACCCGGTCCCATCTCGAATAGGGATCTTTTCTGTTACCTATCCCTTTCCTTAACAAATTGGTGCTTTCATCACGTTCTCCATGCCTCCCAAAAACCAACAACCCTCCGATGAGCTCGTTGCTGCCATCACCGCCCGCATGGAAGCACTGCTCACTTCTAAGATGACGGAATTCCAGGCCTCCATGGAAGCCCGTCATGATCACCTCACCTCTGCCGTAGCTGACCTCCAACAACGCCTTCATTCACCCTCTTCACCTGAATCTCCTCCCTTCCATTTCCGTAACCCCTTCTCTCATACCAACCCCTCCACACCTCGACCCCCTAAGATACACCTACAAACCTTTGATGGCTCTAACCCTCTTGAGTGGATCTTCCAGGCAGAGCAGTTCTTTGAGCTCTACCATGTTGACGCCGAACACCGCTTGGAACAGGTGCCGTTCTACATGACTGGGGTGGCCCTTAGCTGGTTCAAGTGGCTCGTTCATACTAACCAGCTAACCTCCTGGAATGCCTTCGTTCGGGCCTTGGAAACACGGTTCGGTCCATCATCCTTTGAGAACCACCAAGCCACGCTGTTTAAGCTGCGCCAACTTGGTTCAGTGTCAGATTACCAGCTTCAATTTGAGCAGATCTCTAACCGTGTTTACGGTCTTCCCCCTGAGGCCATTCTCAACTGCTTCATTTCGGGCCTCAAACCCGAAATCCAGAGAGAAATTGCGGTTTACCAACCCAACTCTATTACCACCGCCATTGGACTCGCCAAGCTCGTCGAATCCAAGCTCTCCGATCGCCGGCCCCTACCCCACTTCACACAACGTCCCACCGCCACACCACCATCACCCTACACTAACAACCACAAACCCCTCTTACCCACCCCTTCTAACCAAACTCTTCCCTGGAAAAAGCTCACCCCTGCAGAGATTAACGATAAACGTGCTAAGGGGCTCTGTTTCTACTGTAATGAGAAGTATCACATGGGCCATAATTGTAGACCCAAGCAATTCCTCCTTCTCGTCCCCGAGGACACCCCACCTCCGGAGGAAGTTCTGGATCCCGAGCCCCCTGACTCCGCTTCTCAACCACCTGAGGCTCTAACAGGTGAGGATTTGACACACTTTCAGCTCTCCACGTGTGCCTTCTTGGGAGATCATACACCACGCACACTCAGGCTCTTGGGATCGGTTCATGGCCATGCCTTTACTGTGTTGGTGGATTCGGGCAGTTCCCATAATATAATCCAACCACGAGTTGCTGAGTTTTTGAACCTGTTGATTACGAAGGCTCCACCGTTTTCGGTGATGGTGGGTAATGGTCAATTTATATACTGCTCTGGTGTTTGTGAAAATGTCCCAGTTATATTAAATGGCCACCTATTTACTATTACTCTCTATGCTCTCCCTATTCATGGAGCTGATTTGGTGCTTGGTGTACAGTGGTTGGGCTCCTTAGGCCCAGTTATTACTGACTATTCTATTCCCCAAATGACTTTCACCTTTAATAATGCTACCGTGACTCTTGTGGGTAATGATAATCACACTCCTATTGCAGCCTCCTTTCACCAGGTGACTCGTATGGTTGATACAAATTCCATTGATGCTATTTACAGTGTTTCAATTATGCATCATATTGACTACCCTGCACCCCATTCATCCACTGAGGTGACTCCCCATGACACACTGCCTCCTTCACGCCCAGCATCTATGGACCCTTCCCTTTTCACCTTACTCACTCACTACAGGGAGGTCTTTGACAAACCCCATGGGCTCCCACCTCACAGGCCTCACGACCACCATATATACACAGACCCCCTTGCTAAACCTGTTAACGTGCGGCCCTACAGGTACCCCCAATGTCATCGTGAGACTATGACTAAGCTCATCAAGGAGATGTTGTCTGATGGGCTCATTAAACCAAGCACCAGCCCCTACTCCTCACTGGTGTTATTGGTTAAGAAAAAGGATGGGTCATGGCGGTTTTGAGTGGATTATCGAGCTTTGAATGCCATCACTATTCCGGACAGGTACCCCATTCCCACAGTTGACGAGCTCTTGGATGAGCTTCATGGGGCACGCTATTTTACACGTCTGGACCTTCGTTCTGGTTTTAACCAGATTCGCATAGCACCAGATGACATTTCTAAAACTGCATTTCGGACAATTGACGGGCATTTTGAATTTGTGGTTATGCCATTCGGCCTTACAAACGCACCATCCACTTTCCAGGCGGCTATGAACGATTTGCTAAGGCCATTTTTACGTCGATTTGTCCTGGTATTTTTTGATGATATATTGATTTATTCTACTGATTGGGACTCACATTTAGACTATCTACAACAGGTTTTGCAGTTGCTGTTGGATCACAAGTTTTTTTGTGAAATATTCAAAGTGTGCTTTTGGAGTTACCTCTGTTTCTTATTTGGGCCATGTAATTTCAGTGGAAGGTGTGCAGGTGGATAACTCAAAAATTAAAGCCATATTGGAGTGGCCTATTCCAAGTTCCATGACTGAATTGAGAGGCTTTTTGGGCCTCACAGGATATTACAGGAAATTTGTGCGTCACTATGCTACATTGGCATTTTTGGGACTCAATTCTTGTTAAATCACTACATGTGGCATTTTTGGGTATTTGATACGAGTTTGGTAAATGCTGTTGGAAATGTTGACAAGCCCATTGTTGTGGAAGAGGAGAATAGGCCCAAAAGAATCAGCAAGGCCCCAAAATGGATAGCAGATTTTGTCACCAAATAGTTTTATGTCATTGCACTTATCATTTACTTATTGTATTCGCAATTTACTTTCTTTTTACCTAAAGTCACACGTGGCAGACTTTATATATGATTGGTGATGAATGAGAAAAAGGTGAGAATATTGTGACAATCATTTCCTCAATCATTCCTTTTCTGGAGACCCGGTCCCATCTCGAATAGGGATCTTTTCTGTTACCTACCCTTTTCCTTAACAGTATTGAAATGTTGCAAAGAGTACATAGTTAATTTTGCATCCAATGTTCAATAATTATTTAGTCAATTCTGCATCGAATAATGTTATTGTTCATACAAGACTTGGGTAATGCGAGCGCTTAAGAAAAAACAAGGAAGTTCTATTTAGGGGTTTTTATTTTGCCACCCCATACTCTATGGTTGCCACCCCAAATATTAAAATAATACCCATCATGCCCCTTTTAAAAAAACAAAATTTAACACGGGTCGTAAGGGGACACTACGACCACCAGGTCGTAACACCCCCTTACGACCCTATAAAAAACAAAATTTTAAAAAAGTCGTAAGCAGGTGTCACGACCTGATGGTCGTAGTACCTGCTTACGAGCATATTAAATTTTTTTTTTAAAAATAAGTCGTAAACAGGTATTACGACCACCATGGTCGTAATACCTGCTTACGACCCGCTTGAAAAGTGATTTTTAAATAAGTCGTAAACATGTCCTACGACTTTCAGGTCGTAGCACATGATCACAACCCGTCTGAAAATCTTCGAATAAGGTTTCATCTCTCACTCACAAACCTCCCTCTCTCTCACTGTTACCTTTCTCCGTCTCACTCTCCATCATTCTTCATTATCGATCTCTCTCACTCTCACTCTCACTCTGTTGGATACCCAAATCTCACTCTCCTCTTCGCAAGTCACATCGCAGAGCGATCTCCGTCTCTGTCAAATCTGATTCTCTTCAAGGCCTAATTTGTTAAATCTCATTTTTTGTTTAATCTGAGCCCTAATTTCTTCAATTGGACACTAATTTGTATGACCCATATTGAAAAACGTCATTGATTTGAAAAACATCATGTATTTGCATTCCCTTTTTTTACAATTACTCTGAAAAACGTCATGTATTCTGAAAAACGTCATTGATTTGAATTGCAATTAGTTTACAGCTAAATACTTAACAATTGACATATAGTATTCTCGTTTCTCATTGTTGATTTGAAGAGAAGGATTAAAATATTTAACTGTGGTTGTGATTTTAATTTTATGAAGCTGTTGTTGAGTTTCTGAACGGTATTTTTCGAATGTTAGATACAGATAAAGTATGTAATCACTTATTTAATTATCTTGACCAATGCTATATCCTTTTAAGAAGAAAACTTCTTCTGGTTGCTTTCCATGGGCTGTAAACTTTTTCTAATTTGCTCTTTGAAAACTTGATACTTTGTAGGACCGATCCTTACGACCCGCTGAAGTTGATAAACTGAATATTACTGCCCCAGAAAGGTGAGCACTTCATTTGGTTGTCCTAAATTGGTTGGTAAAGATTCTATTTTCATACTTGGATCAAAATTTCTACTAGAGATTGATAGGATTTGATTTAACTGTGATTAAAAGAAAAGGGCAGATGTGTAATGTATAAATCCCAAGTGATGGTTTGATAGGGTAATAAGAATTGATATATTATTTTTGGGAATTCAATTAAATTATTTGGTGATTCTCATTGTTCACGTCACGTTGGTGATTCTAACTTTATCTGCCGTAGTACTCTTAGCCAACAGCTCTGCCGTAGTACTCTTTATCTGAATGAAAATTGTACTGTACAGGCAAATTAACAGTAAAGTCTTTCATAAACTTAAAGGGCAAGTCTAACCCCTGATTTTTTAATTATTAAAGTCATTCAAAAGTGTTTCTTGTACAGAAATATGTAAAAATAAATTTCATACTTAAAAGTGGTTGGTTTGATTATTGACACTTCCAATTATATATATTGTTCAATTTGTTCAATAAAACTCAGACACATCTTACTATAGATGCAATATCCTCATACATGATTATTTCCTGATATATGTAAAATCAAATCACTTGGATTAATTTGAGCTTACCATAATATATTGGAAAATTGTGACTATGGAATGGAAATATGCTAGATCAGCGTACAAGTGTATGGAAATAAGCAAAGTTGCAGTGCATCAATTAGTTAAATGGGTGTATGTTGCATACATGTGTAAAAAGGGTTCGACATGATAACCTCTTTTTTATTTTTTTTGGCAAACTTGGTTTAGTTTAGCTCTTGATAATAGAGTAGTCTCTTTCTTAAAAAAAAAAGTATAATACTTAAATAAATAAAAATCCTAGACCAAAATTAGTTTTGGTTACACATCTACAAAATTACTTCTGTGTATGAGCTGTATGAGTAAGAAATGATTCATCACAAGATACATTAATCAGGTGTAGCTAATTTCCATGGAAAATGTCCATAACTGGCTAAGGCAGGAAAAGGTTAAACTAATTCATGAGTTTAAACCAATGTTAAACTCTTTGTTCTTGTGATGATTCGCTGCCTTGGTTTTGTTAGACAACTTAATCTTGGTTTTGTTAGACAATTTATACCACTGTGTGCTTGGGTTCGAAGCTAGCATAGAATATTTTGCAGACCTATAGTATTGGTTATGTGTTGCTGCTGCTTGTTGTAATTCTTTTATTTTTATTTATTTTTTTTAATAATAATATGTCTCTCATAAATATGGGCATCATAGGTTTTCATTCATGAAATTGTGTTTCTTTCTTGTTTTCCCATTAACATTGGTTGTAGTCTCTGTAAATTTTGGTTCAGTATGGTTCTTATCCCTTACTCTTTGCTTTGTGCCATTTCTTTTTTTTAGTCAATGAGCATCCCTGCCAATTTATCCCTCTTTGTTCTTGTGATGATTTGTTTTTTCTTTTCAGATGGCATCCCGCGATGACTCTCCTCCCCGTCCTCGTGCGAGAAACCGTACCACTGCATCGAATCGGAAGCGTCTTATGGATGAACGTGCAGCAGCACGGGCAGCGGCAGCAGAGGCTGCAGAGGCAGAGGCGGCAGCAGCCGCATATTTAAATGTGGGGGACAACGATCCAGTTGTCAATGAAGCGGAATTCGACGACGACGTTGACGATCCTCAAAACGTGACCCTTTTGACTACTTACAGCGGCCACAGGGCTAAGGAGATATGGAAGGGCAATGTAAGTAATATTTAAGTTAAATGTAATATCCTTTGTAATTTTTTCTTAATTAAATTGCATAACTAATTATTATCTCCTTCTTGCAGGATCCTGGTCCTATGAACCGGTTTCTAAATCGGATTTTTGGTTTGAGGCCATTAGCTCAGTTACCGGAACAAGTTCGTACACTTGTTCTAGGTTCTGGACTTGCGCCTCTGATCGATTCGTCATTTGCAATGACGGATAGACGCATACTGAGCTCGTTTGTGGAGCGTTTTTACGAAGACACGTGCACCTTCCATCTACCCTGTGGCGAGATCACGGTGACACTGGACGACGTTTCGTCCCTTCTCCATATTCCTGTGACGGGCTACCTCATCCCTTGGGATAAACCGTCGAAGCCTGAGGCGGTGGTTTTGTTGCACGAGGTTCTAGGAGTGTCTACACAAGAGGCCACTGAAGAGGTGGATCGCACCAAAGGTGGTGCGGTTTATTTCTCGGCATTGACCAGGTGGTTGGATCAGTTCATCGAGGAAGATCGGTACGAGCACGCTGCAAGGTGCTATCTGTTGTACCTTGTTGGGTCGACGCTTTTTATTGACAAGACTGTCAATTCCACTGGAGTTCAGTGGCTGCATGCGTTGGAGGACTTGCATTCTATGAGTCAATATGCATGGGGTGCGTGCGCATTGGCGTATTTGTACGACCGGTTGGCTGACGCTGCGAAGAAAGGGAAGCTGCAGTGTGCCGGTTTCACCTCACTTCTTCAGGTAACATGTTTTATAATATAACTTATTTTATTTATAAATTTTTTAAGCATTATATTCTAATTATCTTATTAATAACATGTCTCAACTCATTCGCAGGCTTGGATCTTGGAATATTTTCCAGGACTTGGATTTGGCACAACAAAAGATGAATATAATGAGGTACATCCAAGGATCTTCAAGTGGTTGCCCCCCCAAAGCCCTAATGGTGCAGAAGCTACCTTCAGACAACACCTGGAGACCATTACGGCTGATCAGGTTGTGTGGCAACCGTTTCTCAATCATCGGGCAGTCAGGCCATTTGCTGAGATTGCTCTCTTCTCCGGGTACATTAGATGTGGGAAGATCAGACGACCCTACCTTCCGGAGCGAGTGCAGCGGCAATTTGGCTATATCCAGCATATTCCACCTCCACCACACGACCTTCCTTCATTTGAGGTGATTCAGGAGCGATGGGCTGAGTGGGGCGTTCATGTGGTTGGTGGAATTCCTGCTACCTCTCCCGAGGAGTGCGCTGAGGATTATCTGGACTGGGTGCACACTTACTCTCACCCTTATCTTTATCCTACATCGACTAGGGTGGATCATGATCTTCAAGTTGTTAATGTAAGTTATTTAATAATTTTAATTTATATTTTTAATAATTTCTATTTATTTTTTAGTAATAATTTGTAATTATTTTCGTGTGCAGATCGAATTAATATCAAGAATTCGTCGTATTATGCAACTTGTTGATATAGCAGACCAGGATCAGGCATACATCCCTGATGTACATCATGACATCAGATTGTATGCTAGCACCCCTGCCATGCGTGATGTTCAGGGCTTAAGGGTACGTGGGAGAGGGCGCAGAGGTGGTGGATCGACTCATGATGGTGCAGAATCAAGCCAGAGGGGTGGACGGTCACGTCGTGCAAGACGCCAATAGGATTGATTTAGTTTTTAGTTTTGGATATTTTAATGTTATCTTGGAAATCTTAATTAGTTTGTATATGGATGTGACTAGTACTTTTCAAATGCGTTTCATTTATTTTTATGATAAAAACCATTATCATTATTTTGGTAAAAATTGCAAAACATATTTATTACTAATTAAGTAGTTTGTATATGGAATTATAATAATATTACTAATTAGCATTAATAAATTTTATAAGGTAACATTTTTTTTAAAAAATTAATACTAAAATGTTGCTAATATACTCACACCGCAAATAATAAATCTAATGAGAAATTATTTAAAAAAGAGTAAGGGATTAAAAAAAATAAAAAATAGTAAGTGAGTAAAAAAAATAGTAAGGGAGTATTGATCATCTTCAATTCTTCTTATTTTTCTTATGATCTTTGTGTTTTTCGTCTTCGTCTAGATCTTTGTGTTCTTCTTCTTCGTCTAGATTAATAGGCTCATCTTCTTCAATGTGAGGCTCAGGCAAAAATGGTTTGAACATTTGAAGACGTTCTTGAAAATGAGATTCCCATGCAAGGACTCCTGTACTTGCATTTCTCCACCATCCTACATATATTGGAGGTATTGGTGAACCTTCTTTCCAATGAATCTGCAAGTGAATTGAAGTGAAGTTAGTAATTCGCACAAATTAAAATACTTTATAAACATTATATATTGAATTGAATGTTACCTGTACCCAATGTGTTTTATGCATATTTCCCATCACCCAAATTCTTTTTTCACTTGTTTCCAAAGATGTCCTGTATGGAAAGAACGTTTGACATTCACCTGTTGTTGACGAAATAGTCACTAGCCCAACATTGTACAAATTAGCAACTGCATGTCCCATGTCTGGAACCTCAAACCACTTTGCTTGTGATACAGCACCTAATCCATCAACATATAATGCATTATATGCTTTGTCATAATAGGATTGTCCTAAAATGTCAACATACAGAACTTTGTTATTAATCATCTCCTTTATAACCTCCTGTCGAATCAGCATGTAGTTTTCTTCTGTGCCATATCTATACAATGATAAGACACGGAAGCCACAATTTCCATCAGACTTGACATTAATTATTTTGTGAATGAACTGGTGTAACACATCAGGGAAAGCTGTCAACATTGTTCTCCAAGCATTATATGTTTCTGTAGAACGGTTTCTTTTGGTTGACATGTTTGTTTGAGAACCCTTTGTATTGGATCCTGTAGTTTGAGAAGAATAAATCATCACAGTTGACAAAACATATTAACAAAGAATAAAAAATAACAATTGACAATCACCTGTAGATTGAGACCCTTTTGTTTTTGACCTGATAGATTGTGAACCCTTTGTTTTAGATTGAGATCCATTAGATGGATAAGCACCTTCCATGACATCATCTTCCCAATGAGATGGTTCACGCTTTGTAGATTTTTCATGTGCTGCCTCCTTCCTACTACCCTTCACACCGCCTTTTGTCTTCACTTTATACTTAGGGGGCTTCATTGAAGTTGTTGTTGGATACACAAACTCATGTAATCTTTGAAAATATCTTTTCTTTTCAAGCACACCCTTATCATCTAATTCTTCTACTTGACGATATATCTCATCCACATATGGTTTTGGATCAAAATCTGTTGGTGAAAAAGAGGTCTTTATTTTTTCATTAAAAGACAAGCGTCGCCAATAATCGTGAACTGCATCCAAAGGGATGGGTACTTCCTCTTTATAATATTTTGCAAGTTCACATTCGCATGGTAGACCGTGAGTTCTTCTGATTCTTCAATCACAACATAAGCTTACCCCTTTTGTTTGGCGAAGACTTTCCATGATCTCCCAAATACGTATTAACGCATTGCGAGAGACAAAGTGACGCAACTCCTTGTAGAAATCATTATTTACACGATGATCTACCTTGGTGATACTAGTTTCAAAAGAATCTTTAATATCCGTATGTTGACATACCAGCATGTTCTCCATTGCCTCAAAGCTGGTGCACATATCCCCTTGACTATCTCTCAATAATCTCTTGAATGTGGCATGAGCGCTCTCAACCCTGATAAAACAAAAAATAAACATATACAATAAGTTTATCAAAATTATTTTAAATACACATCACTAAAATATACATAAAAAAAATGTTTGGGTTTTTTTAACTCACCTATTAGTTGTGGTATTACCAAAATGCATCAATTGGTTTACCCAAACACCCACAAATTTCTCCTTGTTGTGTCGCAGGTAAGTACGTTCCACGTACTCATAAATTATTATTCCGCACAAATCCTTAAATTTTTTCAAATAATCTGTATACTCTTGCAAGTCTCGAGATTCTACGACTGCTTTCCAAGCGTCCATTATAGGTGTCTCATCTTTTGTCTCACAAACCTTCTGCTTCACTCTAAACTGCACGTTCTTTGAGATGTGAAACTTACATAGCAAGTGAGTAGAGGTTGGAAATACCTTCCTGACTGCCAAAATCAAAGCATCTTCTTTATCAGTCACTATGATCTGAGGCATGGCATCATCACTTTCAATCAAGTTGCGAAGCTGCTCTAGAGCCCATGTGAAGTAAGAAGCCTTTTCAGCCTCCATATAACAAAAGGCAACATGGAACGTCTTCTCTGTCGATGTTTGACCTACGATCTCAAGAAGCGGATATCTGTATCTATTTGTTTTGTAGGTACTATCCATAACAAGAACAATACCGAACGAATGTAATAATGTTATTCCACTTGGATGTGCCCAAAAAATGGCCTTGACCACATCACTTTCTTCGTCTTTTACATAATTTGTCACATATCCAGAAGAAGTCAATCTGTGTAATAAATGCTGCATCTGGGTCTTGGGATGTCTGATACTTTTTCTAAATCGTTGACGCTGATTGTACACTTGTCTCAAAGTAGTAGTATTGTTCTTGTTCCGTTCTTTCAAACTAATGAGAATTTCCTTCGGTTTGACCCCTGCTTTTGTCAAGTTATCGATTAACTCCTTTTCCTCTTTGGTTGGCCTACCATAATGACCCTCCAAGCTTTCACATGGTTTGTGATTATGGACGCCACATTTGACCAAAAGCATCCAACCTTTTCCATTACCAAGATCCCAAGCATTAATCCTGAAAGGGCATTCAGACTTGCGAGTACTGGATACACACATAACCTCACCTTTTGTTCTTTTCCTATATTTTCTACTTCTTTCGCAAGCCAAAAACACCCTAGGTCTTCTCTTATACGTCCCTCCACCTGTGTCTGACCGAAATATAACGATCACATGTTTTTGTTCTTTTCTGACAGCTTGAACCCAACGGATCAATTCATCTCTACTTGCAAAAATCTTATTATGTGAAAAGTCATCACTATAGTCTGCAATAATAATGTTAAATGAAAAGAAAAGTTATATTAGGATTTAAAATAAAAAAAATTAAAAATAACATGTTAAAAGGAATTTAAAATAAAAAATATGAAAAAACATGTTTCATTATGAATTTAAAATAAAAAAACAATGTTACATTAGGAATTTAAAATAAAGAATTAAAAAAAAAAGTATTATAGGAATTTAAAATTAACATAAAAGGTTGTATTACAAATTTAGCATAAAAAATTTATATATTAGAACTTTAGAATAAAAAGAAGTTATATTATAAAATTAGAATAAAAATGTAATATTAGAATTTTAATAAAAAAATGTTATATTAGATATTTAAAATAAACAAAAATTAATAATAATAATAATAATAAAAATAATAATAAAAAATGGGATTATAAAAAAAATAAAAAAATACAAAAAAAAAAACAAGTCGTAACACATGGTTACGACCCTTAAAAAAACACGGGTCGTAAGCCTGTGTTACGACTTCAACATAAAACACTGGTCGTAACACTGGGTTACGACCTGGTAAAAATTTTACAATTTTTTTTTAAAATTAAATAAACAAACAACCCATAATAATTCATCAATTAGGATACAATAAATTATTGAAAACATTAATCCTAACTAAACTCTATGAATGAAATTTGAAAATTACCTTGGAATTCAGGTTTAACAGCAGCCATTAAAACCAACGTTTTTGTATGATGAAGTATAAGACTTGGTAAAAACAATTTTAGGTATGAATTTCAGGTATCAATGGACTTATATAAGAAAAAAATAAGGATTTAACACGGGTCATAAGGGGACACTACGACCACCAGGTCGTAACACCCCTTTACGACCCTTCTAAAAACTCAATTTTAATACGGGTCGTAAGTAGGTGTTACGACCTGTTGGTCGTAGCACCTGCTTACGACCCTTTCTAAAATATGTGGTCGTAACCAGGTGCTACGACCAGTTGGTCGTAGCACCTGCTTACGACCCGTATTAAAATTGAGTTTTTAGAAGGGTCGTAAGGGGGTGTTACGACCTGGTGGTCGTAGTGTCCCCTTACGTCCCGTGTTAAATTTTGTTTTTTTAAAAGGGACATGATGGATATTATTTTAATATTTGGGGTGACAACCATAGAGTATGGGGTGGCAAAATAAAAACCCCTATTTAGAACTTTTGGGACTTTTGGTTGAAACATTGCACCTTTTGGGGGAAAGGTTGCGTTTCAAATTAATTATGTTCAAACGCATTGCACGTTTTGGTTAGAACAGTAATAATATATATTCTTCGCTAATATATTAACTTTAGTGTGTGCTCTTCTCTTCTACTTGTGCTACTGGTGTTATTATGAAAGTATGTTTTGTTTTTTTTTTTTTTTAAATTGATGCCTTATGATATTAGTTTAGTTACGGTGGTTATATGGCACCACTTAGAACCAGAGTGCACCGTTTGGTTAAAGTGTATATCCGTTTATGCAAGATTATTTATCTATTTATTTTGTCTTCAGCATCGATTTAAAATTGGTACTTTTTCATTCATTTCTTTTAAATTATATCAGTTTTAGAATCGCTGCAACAGTGTTATAAAGGCAATTTTAAGTTTAGCGGGTTTTGGCACTATAATTAAAGTATTCCCATAATTTTTTTAGGGGAATAAAATAAATTCAAATTTTGATGTTTTGTTTTTTGTGATGTCTAATATTTTATAGCAATTTAATTTATATATCATGTTACCCAAGTAGCCTCTCATGTCTAAATTAATTTGCTGGGAATATCAAGACAATAGTATGTTTGTAATTTATGCGGATATTGATCGGCCTAAAGGAAGATTACTATTTGGCCAAATTTCAAATATACTTGTGGTAATAAATATATGATACTCATTAGGTTTTTCATGTGAACAATAAGTCGATCCAAAGAAAGGCTTAATATTGTTTAACATAATTTATTATTAATATTTGATTACTACATTGAGTGTACCACTTACAAGTTAATGTTTTCTCCAAAGATTAAATAGTGATGTTGTGCTAGGTAGCTTGTGATGGGCTACACCATTATTTGAATTTATTGATTAAATTTTATTGTGAGATATATTGTTTTTTTCTTTGTTCGATTAATTTTCTGCTTATATAATATCTGCAATATAAAATGAATGTATTCATTCTAAAGGCACAACCTTACGATTCTATAATTGGATGGACCTAGACTTTGCAATTTGGAATAAACTTATTGATCTTATGGAATAATGTTCCTTTGAGGATAATTGGAACATTGATAAATGAGAATGTTCCTCTTGAATGAGTCTCGTGATTTATAGGTGTGCAATTCTAGAAATATTCAATTATATTATATTTTAAGAGACTAATGCCAAGTTGTTCCGTAAGAAAGTTAAACGAAATTTTGCCACTAAGGAAAAGGATGAAACTAACATACTATTAGTATGTGTTGTTTTGATGAGGTATACGAACAATGGGATATAAATGAGTATTATATGTGGATATCTAATTTTGCTTCAAAATTAAAAGGACTAAAGTAGAGTTATCTAAATACTTTTATTGAGTATTTGGCTATAAAATGCTTGAACACAATTCAGTTAGCTACATTTTCAATGGACAAATGATTTCATTAGAAGTCATTTGATATTGTGTTCAAGAAATAGTTGAAGCAAGACAAGTCTAATAGTGCTAACTTGGCATCAATGTCTAAAGGTTAAAAGGTACAACTGTGACGTTACAATAACCTCTCAAACATAACAAATTATCTATTAGTTTCTCTAATAAAAGTTATTATTCATAAGTTAATTTAAGTTTGTGTTCACACTCTTGGTGAGTAGCTTAGGTTTTACTACTCACATAAGTATATCTATGCATGGTTGCTTAAATTCTTTAGTGTCACCTGATGCTGAAAGATGCATTAATATGAGCAGTAATGAAAAAGTTGAAGTAGGGACAACAACAACTTTTAGGCTATTGACAAAGTGTAATGATTATTTGGATTTAAAAGGGACATGTGTTGTATTGTCATTTAGACAATATTTGTTTTTTTTTTAAATAAACTAATTTGGTTATGTTGTTCATTTGGAAATAATAAGGTCAGTCCTTGAGATTTAAATTTTATCATTAAAGGTTATTAACTTTGCTTGATCAAGTTATTTTTGTTTGATATTGTTCCCTTATTTAATGTAATCTTGCATTTAAGTTAATGTGACACAAGATGCAAATTGGCGTAACCCCATTATGAATGATGTTTATAGAGAAACGAAACTGAAATCCTAACTAAAGTAGTAGCAAAGACCCTCATGAATTATATAGACAACAAAAGGGCTATCGTGAAATATTTTCACAATTGTGGTTGTCCAACTAAAGCAAGGTCTTCTAGGTTTAAATTAAAAGAAATATTGAGCTACTATTTTGTTGGATATTCTAAAAAGTGCTTAGAGTTGATGTTTAATGACCCCTCTATTAGGTGCTTTGAGACAGGAAATTCTTGAATTTTTTTTAGGATGTTGAGTTTGAGGGGGAGATAAGGTTAGAAATATTGCTTTTGAAGAGGAATTTATTGTGTTTCTCTTCTTACAGTTTTTATTGACAAGGATAAGAATTTTAATTTTAACATTGTTTAAATAACAAATACAGAATACGAGAATATTGACTAACTCCTCATTCAAAATCAATAGATTGGTTTTTGAAGTCAAACTCAACAGCCTTAAAAACCTCGAGTAATGCTATTATGGAAAGTTATGAGTGAGAGAAGAAATGCACTTCTCAATGACTATATTGTATTTTGTCAAGAACATAAAGTTGGCATTAAGGTGATGGAGGATGATTTACTCAACTTCCTTTGAGCCATGCAAAGTTTTAACTCTCACAAATGGATTAATGCAATGAATGAAGAGGTTAAGACCGTGAAAGACAATGGCATTTGCGATCTTGTCCCTTTACCTAAAGGTTTGAAACCTATTAGCAATAAATGGATATTTAATAATTAAAGGGGATCAAAGGGTAATATGGAAAGATATAAGGTATGTCTTGCTTGAAAGGGTTTCACTCATAAGGAAGACATTTATTGCAAAGAGATTTTTTTCGTTTGTTTTTTCTAAAAGACTCCTTTAGTATTATAATAGCATTTATAGTTCATTCTGATTTTAAGATTCGTTAGATGAATATAAAGACTTTGTTTTTTTTCTCAATGGTAACATTGATGAAATAAAGTGTATATGGTGCAATCATAAAAGCTTTGTGAAAGGATGTGCAAAGATATGGCTTGCAAAGTAAAGAATTCATCTATGAGTTTAAGTAAGCTTCTTGTTAATGGTATCATATATTTCAACAAGTTATCATGTCTTTTGGTTTTGAGATGAGTTCGGTTGTTGGTTATGTGTACCATAATTTAGTGGGAGTAAATACATCTTCTTAGCTTTATATGCTAAAGATTGCAAATCAGGTAAGACCCTTGTTGCTAAAGGAGACAAGTTTATTCTCGATACCCTAAGATAGAGTTTTAAAGTTTAAGAGTGGCAGAAGAGTCCTTATGCATTGGCTTAGAGAATTTAATGTATACATAAGTCGTGCACTTTTGCATATTGCGCACTTAAGTAGAATGCAGATATTTAGGTAATTAAGAGACAAATTATTAGAAAGCAGTCAAACAAATTATCAGGCACTTTAAGGAGAACAAAGAATTATATACTCACATGCAGACATGCAGTACAATGATTCAGTAAGAGATCATCAGGTATTATTATTATTATTATTTTATTTTGTTGGATGCATGTCAGTGTAGTGCCATGCTATATTTATTTGTTCGGTGAATGAACTATTTCAGTAAAGTGCTTTATAGACACTAATAGCTTCTTCCGATATAGCAATGGTGTGTTTTGAGGCATTTAGTAAATAAATGGATGTGACTATAAAATTTTGTCACTTGGCTGCGAATTTTGGATAAAGTGAAAGACCATTACAGTTAATTTGTGACAAAATTTAGTAGTGCTATATCTTACTTAAGGGAATAGTTTAGAGTAGTCAAGAGTCTATAGAGCACATTGACATAAACTCCATGGTTGCATATCTTCTCACTAAAGGTTTATCATCTAAGGTCTTTCTTGATAACATTGCTCATATATATGGGTATTGTTACAATTGATGATATGTTGGTTCAATGAGAGTTTGTTTTTGGGTGCTTTTCTAATATAAACATGTTTGTAGATATATTTTCTACAGAAAAAGGTTAAAAGAAAAAGGTTTATGGTTCAGCTTCACTCTGAATTTATTCGCTGGGGTCTCGTTAAAGAATAAAGTAGGACCAGTTGAAAATAGACATATTTAGATCACATTTTATGTAATTTCCATGCTACACATCCATATTTGATCTATGTCGTTGGTTATATTGATGTATGTGACCATTGATGGGTCTAGTTATGATATAAATGTAACGAAGATCGCTTTGATCCTATGTCGGTATGATTGATGGACGAGATTGTTAGAGATGACTTTTTGGTATAGATAGCTATTTTTGAGCGCTTATAAGGTTATTTGTAATTCATGATTCTATTTCGATATATGTGGCTCAAGTGGGAGATTGTTAGGTATTTATCTAATATGTAGAATCAAGTCTCCAATGAGGTGGTTTTAGTTTTGATGATGACAATATAATTAGATCAATGATTTAAAGGAAGAATACAAGCTCATCAACTAAAGAAGATCAAGTGCACCATTAGCTAGTCTTTCTCTCTTTTATTTTAATTGTAGTTTTATTTCTTTAATTGAGAGTGGGTAGCTTAGGAAGTAATCTCATCCTAGGATAAATAATTTTAATGCATGAAAAAGGTTGGGATTACATAAAATTATCCCTTGAGAAGAGAATTGAAATTAATTTTAGAAAAACTTAATTTTTATCATCTCTGGGCAAAAGACTCGAGTAGTCTGAAAAAGACTCGAGTATCTATGTGTCAAAAGACTCGAGTAATTTCCAAAAGACTCGAGTATTTTGCCTCAAATCAGAGATATGACCGTTAGTTTAGTACATGGGCATTTTTATTGAAAGATGGGCAAAAGACTCGAGTAGTGTCAAAAATACTCGAGTATTTTGGTCCTGATAGCAAATTTTTTAACCATCGGAAGAGGGCAAAAATGGAACTTTCAACTTTGTTTCACTCTCTCATTTACTCTTCCATATATCCCATCTGATTGCCTTTGTACCACTAACCGCAAGAGACAAGAAGAACATACAAGAAACAAGCTTAATATTCTCTTTGCTCATTCTCTCTCTCAAGTGAAAATTCTCTAACTCAACTATTCATTCATTGTTATTATTTTGTCCAAAGAGTTAGAGATTGTGCTTAATTGTTGTAGAAATCATTTGTTGTATTTCTCCACATACACTTACATATCTTGTTCCAAAATCTTGGTTGGTTACCAAGTGTACCTAAGTGGGTCTTAGGTTCATCCAAGTCTTGAGAGGTTCTCAAGCAAAGTCTAAGAGGTTCTTAGTTTGGTGGAGCTCTTGAAGGTTTCAAGGAGCTTAAGAAGAAGGAGTCTTCATCACCAACATCAAATTGGGGTAGAAATTCAAGAGTTTGGTACACTCTTGGAAGGGTTAGGTTGAGTGAGGCATCTCAATATCCCTTGTAATATTTCTAACAATTTGATTTTAGTAGACACTCCTAAGGTTCTTAGGGGGACTGGATTAGCTCTCTTGATAGAGAGTGAACCAGTATAAAATTGGTAGTGTCCTCTTTTTATTGCTTTCTTTACTTTCAAGTAAAAACCAAACCTAAGTTTCTCAAAAGGGGCTTTTTAATTAGAGTAGTAATTCCACAGCAATTAGGTTGTTTTTAAGTTGTTATAGCTTTATTTAATTGCTTACTACTAATCTATTAATCTGCTCTGGACTAGTTTTATTCGTATTGATTTAAAGTGCAAATTTCTCAGAAACTGTTTTCTGCACTCTGCACGATTTACTCGAGTGTTCTTCAGAATACTCGAGTGTTCTTCCTATTTTACTCGAGTAGTCTGAAAAAGACTCGAGTGTTTTTGCTCTGTTTCAGAAAAACTTGCACAAAATCAATTATACTCTAATTGCATTCGAAAATTAGTCACTGTTGCATTCAGATTACTATTCACCCCCCCCTTTAGTAATTGCTAAGCCCGCTTGTTGGTTTCCAACAAGTGGTATCAGAGCTTGGTCGAAAGATCGAGCGTAAAAGCTTTTTCGAAAAGATCCTTTGGAAACTATGGGCTCTAGCAATCACAAAGAAGGATCCTCTTCAAGAAACCGCCCTCCATTCTTCAATGGTGAAGGGTATGCTTATTGGAAGGTTCGGATGAGAGTTTTTATTGAAGCAATAGATACCGATATTTGGGATGCAATAGAAGATGGTCCATATATTCCTAGACATATGATAAATGGAGAAATCGTTGAAATTCCTAGGAAAAGTTGGAGTGATGATGATAAAAAGAAAGTATCTTTTGATTTAAAAGCTAAAAACATCATCTTCTCCGCCTTGTCCCATGATGAATTTTATTGAGTTTCTCAATGCAAGTCAGCTAAGGAAATGTGGGAAACTTTGGAAGTCACTCATGAAGGAACAAGTGAAGTAAGAAATGCAAGATTAAATTCGTTAACTCATGAGTATGAATTATTTCACATGTTCCCTAATGAATCTATTGATGACTTACAAAAGAGATTTTCACATATCATTAGTCACTTGATTTCTCTAGGAAAGCAATTTCGTGATGGTGAAACTACTCACAAAATTTTGAGATGTCTTGATAGAAAATGGCAACCAAAGGTGACCGCCATCAAGGAGTCCAAGGATTTGAACACTATGGACTTGGCCACCTTGTTTGGGAAGCTCAAAGAACATGAGATAGAGTTATCAAGACTTAGCTCACATGAGGAGTTGGACAAAAAGAAGAAGAGCATCTCTCTCAAGGCCTCAACCAAAGTCTCAAAAGAGGTTGAAGATGACTCTACTAGTGAGAACTCCGATCATGCACTCAATGAGGAATAAATTGGATTATTTGCAAAAAGATTCAATAAATTCCTCAAGGGTAAAAAGGGTGGTTCATCGTCAAGAGACAAAAGACCCAAGGAGTACAAGTCAAAGAACAAGAGCTCAAGTGATGGAGTAAAATGCCATGAATGTGGAGGCATTGGACATATCAAGATGGAATGTCCCACATACTTGAGAAAGAGTGAAAAGAAGATCCAAGAGGGCAAAGGCAAGAGAGCTTACATTGTTTGGGATGCACCGGAGAAGGATGCAAAATCCTCATCAAGTAGCTCGGATGACGAAGTTGCAAATCTTTGTCTCATGGCTAAGAGCAACAATGAAGCCTCAAATGCAAATGGTGAAAGTGAGGATGAGGTATCATCTCAAAGTTCTAGCTCTTCCTCTTTCACTATTCCTTATGATGACTTGCTCAATGAGTATAATGAAATGTTAACACAATTTGAAAAATTAGCTAAAATTAACAAGGAAAAAGGAAAGAAAATCTTGGAGTATCAAAAGGAAATCAATGAATTGGAAAAATATATAAATGACTTGAAACTCCAAAATGCATCCTTAGAACTTGTTAACTCTAGTCATGTTTGTGATTGTGCACATCCTAAGGAATCTATCACACATTGTGAGAAGTGTTGTGAACTTGAAAATGAAGTTAAAGATTTGAAAAACAAACTCAACACACTCTCCAATAGTGATAGGAAGCTAGATCGGTTACTTAGTTCACAAAGGAACAATTCAAACAAAACCAGTTTAGGTTATGTCCACAAGAAAAAGAACAATAAAGTGGTTGGTTCATTTTCTAAAGTTGATTTTACAAAGAAACCAACTTGCTTTTATTGTGGAAAATTTGGACATACAAACAATAGGTGCCACATAAAGAACTTTGAAATTAAAAAGGGCACTTATGTTTGGATTGAGAAGGAAGCAACACCCAAAGCTAACCCAAAGGGACCCAACATAATTTGGGTACCCAAAATGAACAAATAATTTTGTCTTGTAGGTGTGCCTTAGAACGGAAAAGAAACTTTGGTATCTTGATAGTGGATGTTCAAGGCACATGACGAGAGATAAGCGGAACTTCATAGAGCTTACTCCTCAAGAAGGTGGATATGTCACTTATGGAGACAACAACAAAGGGAAAATTCTTGGTATTGGTAAAGTCGGTAATTCTTCCAACTTGGTTATTGATAATGTACTTTATGTTCAAGGATTAGAACACAATCTTTTGAGCATTAGTCAATTATGTGATATTGGTAACCATGTATTATTTACCTCTACCCAATGTCTCATAAAAAGTGACAAAGATGAATCTATCAAATTTGTTGGCAAAAGGTCTAATAATACTTGGTTGAATTGAACAATATCACCTCTTTGGTTTCTACTTGTCTATTTAGCAAAGAGAGTGACACTTGGTTATGGCACCATAGGACCGCTCACATTAATGTAAATTAATTAAAGAGACTACAATCAAAAGACTTAGTAGTTGGATTACCAAAGCTAAATTTTAAAATTGAAGGTGATTGCACCCCTTGTAAGAAGTGCAAACACACCAAAAATCATTTTGGATCTAAAAATGATGTGTCCACAACAAGACCATTAGAAATGCTTCATATGGACTTGTTTGGACCTTCTCAAGTGAAAAGCTTTGGTGGCAACTATTATGGCTTGGTAATTGTTGATGACTTTTCTAGATTTACATGGACATTATTCTTAAGTGCAAAGAGTGAGACCTACAAATCCTTTAAACGCCATGTTAAACTTGTGCAAAACCAAGTAAACCAAAAAGTGATTATTATTATAACCGATCATGGTAGTGAATTTGAAAATTACAAATTTGATAGATTTTGTGATAAACATGGTATTGAGCACCAATACTCCGCACCAAGAACTCCGGAACAAAATGGAGTGGTAGAGCGAAAAAATAGGGTGCTAGAGGAACTTGCAAGAACCATGCTAAATGATTCTCAAGTACCTCATTATTTTTGGGCCGACGTCGTTAATACGACTTGTTATGTCATGAATAGAATTTTAATTAGGCCCATACTCAAGAAAACCCCCTATGAGCTTTACAAAGGAAGAAAACCAAATATATCTCACTTTCATGTTGTTGGATGCAAAGTTTATGTGTTAAACAATGGAAAAGATCATCTTGGAAAATTTGACTCCAAATCCGATGAGGGAATATTGTTGGGTTATTCTTCACATATTAAAGCATATAGAATTTTTAACAAAAGAACTATGACTATTGAAGAATCTATTCATGTTGTTTTTAATGAGTCTTAGAAAGAAGATGGTGCTTTGAGTGATGTTTGTGATGAAGGTTTTGAGTTTTCAAAAGAAGAAAAAGAGAAGGAGGTTTTAAAAGATGATGGAGAAGTCAAAGAAGAACTTGCTCCGGCTTGGAAAATGGTAAAAGCTCATCCTATTGACAAAGTCATAGGAGATATCTCAAAGGGAGTATTAACTCGTAGGTCTATTCTTAATATTTGTCATTTTGTCTCTTTTGTTTCTCAAATTGAACCGGATTCCATTAAACCGGCGATTAAGGATGAACATTGGGTTATGGCTATGCAAGAAGAGCTAAATCAATTTACTAGAAATGATGTGTGGGACTTAGTCCCTCAACCCGATGATCATACCATAATCGGCACAAAATGGATTTATAGAAATAAACTTGATGAATCCGGATTGATTATAAGAAACAAAGTGAGATTAGTAGCTCAAGGGTACAACCAAGAGAAAGGTATCGATTATGATGAAACCTTTGCTCCGGTTGCACGACTTGAGGCAATCCGAATTTTGCTTGCTTTTGCATCAATTATGAAATTCACTCTTTACCAAATGGATGTTAAGAGTGCTTTCTTAAATGGTTTTATAAATGAAGAGGTGTATGTTAAGCAACCTCCCGGTTTTGAAAGTCATGAATTTCCAAATCATGTTTACAAATTGAAAAAGGCACTTTATGGATTGAAACAAGCTCCTAGAGCTTGGTATGATCGATTAAGTTCCTTCTTATTAGAAAATGACTTTCAAAGGGGAAAAGTTGATAATACCCTATTCATTTATAAAACTAAAGAAGACACATTGTTAGTGCACATTTATGTTGATGATATTATCTTTGGTGCCACTAACGAGTTTCTTTGTAGAAAGTTTTCTAATTTGATGAAAAAGGAATTTGAGATGTCTATGATGGGAGAGCTCAAGTTCTTCCTAGGACTTCAAATCAAGCAAGTCAAGGAGGGGATTTTTGTGCATCAAGGAAAATATTGCAAAGAGCTCATTGAGAAGTTTGGATTGGACAAATTCAAGGAGGCCTACACTCCAATGAGCACTTTATGCTACCTAGACAAGGATGAACAAGGTACCCCGGTTGATGTTAGTAAATATAGGGGCATGATAGGTAGTCTCCTATATCTCACTGCATCTAGACCGGATATTATGTTTAGTGTATGCATGTGTGCTCGATTTCAAGCTAATCCTAAAGAATCACACCTATCCGCGGTTAAACATATATTTAAATATCTTAAAGGAACAATAAATACCGGATTATGGTATCCTTGTGATGCAAATCTTAGTTTAGTTGGTTACTCGGATTCCAATTTTGCGGGATGCAAGCTTGATCGTAAAAGCACTAGTGGTACTTGTCATTTATTGGGAAGTTCACTAGTGTCATGGTTTTCTAAAAAGCAAGCTTGTGTTGCTCTTTCAACTGCCGAAGCGGAATATATCGCCGCCAGAAGTTGTTGTGCTCAACTATTATGGATGAAACAACAACTATCGGATTTTGGTTTAAAGCTAGAAAGTGTCCCTATTAAATGTGATAATACGAGTGCCATAAACTTAACTAAGAATCCGGTTTATCACTCAAGAACCAAGCATATTGAAATTAGACATCATTTTCTTAGAGATCATGTGCAAAAAGGTGATTGCACTATAGAATTTGTTAGCACATCAAGTCAATTAGCCGATATTTTTACAAAACCATTGCCAAGAGATACCTTCTATCACATAAGAAGGGAACTTGGAATTTTAGATGAGTCAAGCATTAGCTAATTGATTTGTGTTTTTGATGAAAAAAATCACCAAGTATGTCGAATTAAATGTGCATTGATGCTTGATGAACAATTGGACCTTGAGATGTTGTGAAATATATGATTTTGATTGTGAGTGATTTTAATTCCAAGTTTGTATTGATGATCATTGTGTTAGTTTTGTGCAAATGTGTTCAAAATGTATTTAAAATTGTCTGTCTGATAAATTCACTCGAGTATTTGAAAATTTACTCGAGTATTTTAATTCCAATTTAAATCAGTTTTAATTAGAAAAAGTTTTTGGGCATGTCTGACGAATTCACTCGAGTCTTTTCAATTTCACTCGAGTATTTTTCATTTTACTCGAGTCTTTTAAGCTATACTCGAGTGATTCGTGCTTCTCAAATTTGCATGGTCCAAAACACTCGAGTAAATTTCAGTCCACTCGAGTAAATTTCAAACCTGAGAATTTGAACTTTCGGGCTAGGCAAATTACTCGAGTCCTTTCCTGAAGACTCGAGTCATTTCCTTAGAACACTCGAGTGTTTTTCAGAACACTCGAGTAAATCGATCAGTTCTTAAGCAGTTGCAGCGTGTTTTCTCCTCATTTTTCACGACCTCTATTCTCCTCACTCGAGTCCTCTCCACCTCTCATTGCCAAAAATCGTTTTCAACTCAAATTTTTCACATATTTCAACTCAAAATCACCTTCTGATCATTATTCAACCCTTGTTTTACATCAAATCTCTCTTTTTCACCTTTTAATTCAAAACCCCCTTTTCAAACCCTAACTCCCAATAACCCAAAATCCATCAATTTTTCTTCCAAATTTGTGAAAATGTCTACTTCTAGAGGTCCAAAATGCCCAAGGAAGCAAAGGAGGGAGCCCACTCCTTCACCTTCTTCATCTTCATCGGAGGAAGATGACTTCTTTTCTGCTGCAGAGTGTGCTAGGAGGGAAGCCCTTTTTGTTACTCATACCTATGGTGTTCAGAGTTGGACTACGGAGAGTTTTCTTGAGGGTAATGGTTTTTACTTTGTGCAAAAACTTAGAGACCAAAAACTTATGCCTTTCATATCCTTTCATGGTCCTATATACCTTAGGCTAGTTCGCCAATTTTATGCAAACATTAGGTATGTTGACAACTCTAGGTATGAATCATGTGTAGAGGGTGTCCAATTTCATATTCGCCCTAGGGACCTAGAGACTGTTTTTGGTATGTCACGAACGGGGACGAACAATTACACTGCTGATACTGATGCTATTTTTAGAAACTTACTTCGCCCCGATCGTAGATATACCAGAAACGAGAAGAAAGCTGTTACAATGACTGCACCCAACCGAATCCTTCATTACATTGTGTCTCACCAACTTGTGCCCCAAACCTCTCCAAACTACTCCAAGCCAACCCAATTAGAGCTAAGAATTATGGATGTCATTCTAAATGACAATTTGCTAAATTGGGCTACTATTATTCTCTCTCGGATGGTGAAGGCAGGGAGCTCCAAAGCTTCCCAGAGTTTGCCTTATCCGATGCATGTCGGTAGACTCCTCCAGCACTTTAATGTGCCCATTCCTGCAGATGAGGAGTCCTTTGATCCTTCGGAGGACTTGCATGCGATTAATGATGGGTTACTTAGGCAGATGAATATGAGGCTGCATGGTGGTAGATACTATTGGAAGGATGAGGTGGCAGCTATGGAGGCTCAGGCGGCAGCTGAGCACGCTGCAGCTCAGCAAGGTGTGGATGCTGAGCAGTTGGCTTAGGAGCAGGCTGGGTTTGACCAGGTTGCTGCTGGTGGTGCTGCTGAGGATGATCCTGCTGATCATATCGATTTCAGCAATCCTGCCTTTCAGGGATATATGATTCACTTTGATGCTCGATTTGATCATTTCGAAAGTCGCATGGATAGTCTCGAGCATCGAATGTCTGAGCAGCAGGATAGTATTAGCAGGCTTAAGACACAAATGGGAGTTCAGTCAGCTATACTCTACTCTAGGTTGGACCAGCATTCAGCTCAGATGAATGCTCGGTTTGATGACATGAAGTCTGCTTTTGGCCTATTCTTTCCTCCGCCTTCTAATGACCCTCCAACGCCGGACATGTTTTGAGATTTGCGGACTTTGCACTCTATTTCAGATCTTTCATGTTTTATGTCATATCTATCATGGATTTTTAGTCTTTAGTTTTGTTTTTATCTTGGGAGTTAGTTGCTTTATGTAACCCATGTGTAGGTATTTATCAGTATCTGTGTGTTGACCTTTTGGTTTCAAACTCTGATTAAGTTTTTATGATATTTTATCATCTGGTGTCTTTGATTTATTTTATGCTCTGATTTCTTTGGTTCATACATGTTTTATGTTCTCCAGTAGTCATGATTTTTATCTTGCTAATATTTAGGGGGAATTTTCGTTATTGGTATCCTTCTTCTCTCCTCCGCCGTTTCCAAATGATATCTTTTTGCTTATGACAAAAAGGGGGAGAAAAGAGGAATGAGAAGAGCAAGCATTTTTTTTTACTCTGATACTATATATGCTCTCGCTCTGATACCAAGTATATATTGTGCACTTGACTATGATTATTATGATATTATGTTGTGCTTGGAATTCTCTGGATTGACAGGTTTATAGGTTCCTATATTGAGGGGGAGCTCTCAAAAGTGATGGAACAGTTTAATTATTTTGTCATCATCAAAAAGGTGGAGATTGTAGAATCAAGTCTCCAATGAGGTGGTTTTAGTTTTGATGATGACAATATAATTAGATCAATGATTTAAAGGAAGAATACAAGCTCATCAACTAAAGAAGATCAAGTGCACCATTAGCTAGTCTTTCTCTCTTTTATTTTAATTGTAATTTTATTTCTTTAATTGAGAGTGGGTAGCTTAGGAAGTAATCTCATCCTAGGATAAATAATTTTAATGCATGAAAAAGGTTGGGATTACATAAAATTATCCCTTGAGAAGAGAATTGAAATTAATTTTAGAAAAACTTAATTTTTATCATCTCTGGGCAAAAGACTCGAGTAGTCTGAAAAAGACTCGAGTATCTATGTGTCAAAAGACTCGAGTAATTTCCAAAAGACTCGAGTATTTTGCCTCAAATCAAAGATATGACCGTTAGTTTAGTACATGGGCATTTCTATTGAAAGATGGGCAAAAGACTCGAGTAGTGTCAAAAATACTCGAGTATTTTGGTCCTGACAGCAAATTTTTTAACCGTTGGAAGAGGGCAAAAATGGAACTTTCAACTTTGTTTCACTCTCTCATTTACTCTTCCATATATCCCATCTGATTGCCTTTGTACCACTAACCACAAGAGACAAGAAGAACATACAAGACACAAGCTTAATATTCTCTTTGCTCATTCTCTCTCTCAAGTGAAAATTCTCTAACTCAACTATTCATTCATTGTTATTATTTTGTCCAAAGAGTTAGATATTGTGCTTAATTGTTGTAGAAATCATTTGTTGTATTTCTCCACATACACTTACATATCTTGTTCCAAAATCTTGGTTGGTTACCAAGTGTACCTAAGTGGGTCTTAGGTTCATCCAAGTCTTGAGAGGTTCTCAAGCAAAGTCTAAGAGGTTCTTAGCTTGGTGGAGCTCTTGAAGGTTTCAAGGAGCTTAAGAAGAAGGAGTCTTCATCACCAACATCAAATTGGGGTAGAAATTCAAGAGTTTGGTACACTCTTGGAAGGGTTAGGTTGAGTGAGGCATCTCAATATCCCTTGTAATATTTCTAACAGTTTGATTTTAGTAGACACTCCTAAGGTTCTTAAGGGGACTGGATTAGCTCTCTTGATAGAGAGTGAACCAATATAAAATTGGTGGTGTCCTCTTTTTATTGCTTTCTTTACTTTCAAGTAAAAACCAAACCTAAGTTTCTCAAAAGGAGCTTTTTAATTAGAGTAGTAGTTTCGCAGCAATTAGGTTGTTTTTAAGTTGTTATAGCTTTATTTAATTGCTTACTACTCATCTATTAATCTGCTCTGGACTGGACTAGTTTTATTCGTATTGATTTAAAGTGCAAATTTCTCAGAAACTGTTTTCTACACTCTGCACGATTTACTCGAGTGTTCTTCAGAATACTCGAGTGTTCTTCCTATTTTACTCGAGTAGTCTGAAAAAGACTCGAGTGTTTTTGTTCTGTTTCAGAAAAACTTGCACAAAATCAATTATACTCTAATTGCATTCGAAAATTAGTCACTGTTGCATTCAGATTACTATTCACCCCCCCTCTAGTAATTGCTAAGCCCGCTTGTTGGTTTCCAACATAATATGTGAGCCTACATATATTATTGATCATGTATTATCTGCTATCATAAAGATTTAATCCCTATTAAAGTGATCTTTTACGGTTTAATATATTGGGATTGAAGACATCTCATTTTGTATGAATTTTATAATGTGTAGATACAAAAGTCTTATTTCTATATCCTTGATGGGCCGAAATAGAAATAAGAAAATTCAATACTCGTAACCATTCACGAAAGGCTATGAACTAATTATAAATAGGTTATGGTCCCAAGTCAGATGTATAAAATTCCTTTCTCTAATTCCGCTGTATGATTTCTTGATGATTTGACATGAATATGTTCTGATTTATATTTTATAATATCTCCAATCAATTTCTAACATAAAAAACCTTTAGACTTTACTAGCGATGCATTTAGACTCACGGGCGATGCATTTTTCATTTTCTCTGTTAGCTAAATGGTATAGTATTATCAATATATTTTTTTTTTGTTAGAAATATAATCAATATATTCGACCGGGTACAAATTCTTCTTTCAACTAAGAATCATTATCCATCACTCAAGTATACGATTCTATGATCTATCTTATCATCATATCCTCACTACTATACATCTTTATACATGATCTTCAAAATCTCTTTATAATTTCATCCCCATGTTCTCTGGCATCATAACACAAACAAAAAATTCTTAAATTTCAAGCCTTCTAAAATCATAAAATCAAGAATCTTGTATCAAAACAACAAATTTAATACTTTAAGAAGTGTCAAACTAAGTTTTCCGATGTATGTTCAGTTTATTTAAATTTCTTATCCCCATCCTTAAAATAAAAAATAAAAAAACCACTTTGATACATGCATAAACATGTACTAACACCCAAACATAGTCATAATAATCATTACATACATCATCATGTAACAGTTATCAAACCAAGACATACAACTTGAAAGTTGAATAAAATACATCATGATCATTATGAAACACTAAGTACATCTATTTGGATACCATTAAATTTTCTTGAAATTGATTCTAGAAAGCAGAAGCTTTTCACAATTATTTCATATATGACATAATTTTTAACCCTAACGAGATTTTCCATCGCCAAACCAAACCAAACCAAACATACATTCAGCTATTAGTTATCATAAGTTTTGCACTCATCAGTCTCGGGATTATCCTTACAGTAATTCTCAAGCGGATCAGATGATTCCTTCAGCCTATCCCTTGCATGGCTCGCCGCCGCGCTCAGCTCCTCCACCTCATCCCACGCCGCCACGCACTCCCCGCTATGCGGGTTATCCGAGCACGTCTCCTCTGCGTTCTTTATGCTCTCCACAACCTTCTCCGATATCCTCTCGGGAGCAGCGTAAACGGGTCGGATCATCCGACCCGACAACCCGATCATTTCTTGTCTCATGGTGAGTAACTGAGGGAACTTGATGAATTGAGTGTTTTGTGGTGAGTTGGATGATGATGACATGGACAGAATCTTGGGGTTTGAAAGACTCATACCAGCTACTGTTGTTGCCATTGTTGATTCTATTTTTCTTCTTCTTTGATGCGAATTTTCTTTCTTATTATGTGAAAGGGCTTGTAAGGTGCTATGTGATGATGATAGTTACGAGGAGATAGGGGGAGATCGGTGCGGGTGAGATGATTATAACTGAGGGTGGTGAAGATTTGTGTACACATCTTTCTTATCTAGTTAAGACCAATTATAATATTCCACGTAGATATCTCATGTTTTTGTTTGAGATTTTCTTCTTCCTTTTTATTGAAATCCTTCTCCTTCTATTCTATCCCTTTCCTTCGTGTCAATATTTTTTTTAAAAGAAAAAAATATGATTTCATTCGATAAAAGAAGACAGTATAAGTAAAATCAACGTTATACAAATAAAATACAAGCAAAATCAACGTTATCAAAATAAAATACAGAGTTTCCACATAAATAACGCTAAGAAAAGTAAGGTATTCTACACCAGCATCTTTTTCCATATGGACATGTGTCATCAACCCCTTCCAAAATCGGTCTCTAACATGATATTCAACGGCATTTATCTCCAAGATAACAATATTATCAATGCTGGAACTAAGCACATTTCGGCGACAAGGAATCTCAAATTTGTAAAGATGAAGTTGCTGGACAAAAGTCAAGTCAGAAGTATGTAAATGAAGAACTGTCTCTACTATCATTCTTCCAAATATTTGAAAAAAGAGATGACCATGATGGTAACAAAAAGCACAGACCTCCTCGAAATAAAAACACCCAAAGCAACTTAATAATAACTCTTGTTTATATAAGAAAACTTGCACAAAAGCAAAAATGAAACCCAAAAAAACTGGGACTAAAAATCACACACCTCCAAATGAAGGGGAGGGAGAGAGGGTCTTCCCTTCTATTGTTATCTCTCTTTGATAAAACAAGAAAAACAAAAGAAAGCAAATAAATAAGGAGGAATACAGAGAAATTTAGAGAGAAGACAGAGTCTCCCTCTTTAGAATTAGGGTCAGCAAATAGCCTATTATTTTATTAAGGGTTTACTTCATTTTAAATCTAAAGTTGAGCACAAGAAAATTAAAATATAATAAATATTAATTTTAAAAAAATTAAATTTACAAATTCCTATAATTGTAAATTCATCTCTTTTTAATGTAAATTAAAAAAAAACATTTATTCTCAGCATTAAGATCAAGATTAAAAAATCATTTTATTAATGAATTTTTCTAATATGCAACCTGAATTTGGATGGTTGCTATGCAACCTTTTGTTGGACTAATGAGAGTTTACCACCTAATGTATTTAGGTCATGTCATTGTTTAAAATAGTTAAAATTAATTTTTGCAATTTGGTCCAACATAAAAACTACATTATTTTAATTTACTCTTTTGTACTTTTAGGCAAATTATGCTCCATCTGGTGCTATTTATAGGGCATACTTATCCATATCACACGGACCAAAGAAGGTAATTAAGTTTCTTGAAACTTTAAAAAAAATATTTTAACATTACAATTTTACCCTCTTATCTTGTATTGGGAATTTCAAAATGTATTATTTCACATTAATGGATAAAGGGCAAATAAGATAAAATAATAATAAATGCTTTCTAGAAAATGCAAAATGACTTATAAATAAGACCAAAGAATTCTTCTAGAATATGCCCTATAAATAGTATCGGATGGAGTAACTTCTAATTACCAAATCAATAAATGACATGTCAAAAATATATTAGGTGACAAACTCTCATTAGTCCAACAAAAGGTTGCATAACAATCATCTAAATTTGGATTGCATACTAGTAATTCCCTTTATTAATAGATAATTTATTCGATGATTGAAATTTTCACTAATTATAGGAAAAAATGGGTGTAAAGAGAATGGAAGGAAAATTTTTAGAAAGAAACCTCAATTTTATCTTATTTAATCAAGAGAGAAAATGGAAAGAAGAGAAAAATAAGCATAGGACCCACCAAAAACGTTTTCTGTCCAAAAGTGAAAAGAGAATAAAGAGAAAAGAATGACTTTTATGTTCTTGACAAAAATACAATGAGATTAATGGGTATGTACTGACGGTGTAAAGTTTTTTACACCATCAGTCCATCATCCACCATTCATTTGTATTACTTTAATTTAGAAGTCGACGACCATAAATGAATGAATGGTGGATGATGTAGTGATGGTGTAAAAAACCTTTGCACTGTCAGTGCATTCTCCATTTTCTCAAATACAATTTTATTACTAGTCTTACAATATTTGCTATGATTTTTTTTTCCACTCATATTCATTATCTATTCTTTTCTAGCGTGATAACTTTAGTATGCCTTTTTGTTATTGTGATGTCCAAGACTGAGAGGACCTCAAGGTAAGGGAAGAAGACCTTAAGGAAGCCTCTGTCTAGGGTTTATCTGTGATGTTTGTGGGTGTCCTCAGGTGGCAAGGTAGGAGGCCAAGAAGTAACCCTAATCACTGGTGTGTGAAGGTGGCAATTAGGGTTAGAGGACGTACCAGAGCCCCATGTAGTACGGAACTACTTATAGGGGGGAGCTGGTTGCCCTAATGGGCTTGCTTGAGGCCCAAGTAGGGCCAGTCTGTAATGAGCTATGAGTGGATGAGCTGTCCTTGTAGATAAGGTGTGTACGTCATCCTTTCCTTGATATCGGAATCTCTGCGTGATGTCGGACAAGGAAGTTGGACCTTGGTAGGAGCATAAGATCGGCCCGTGTCTGGTGTCTGTTCGACCCTTTGAGCCTTGAGCTCGGCCAAGCACACAGAGGGCTTCCTAAAGGGTCATCAGGCCTTGGGTGAGAGTTTCGAGGAGCTAGGCTAAGCCGAGTCCACCACATAAGCCCCCCAGCTCGGTCAAGGCTATTCAGGCCTTGTTCCGAGGTTCCTGGGAGTTTGGAAGAGGAGTTGCCGAGAGCTGGATCTAGCTGTCTCTGATGTCCTTCCACTTTGACTGAGCAGAATTGAAAGCTGTCCTTTCACCTGCTCCGACGTGACGTTTGCTTTCCCCATATCTGACACGTGTCAGAAACCACGTTAGACGAAGCGTTGCCATTATTGCAACGTTGCTCGTGGTCTGCCGTTCCACTCGCTTTGTGGCACGCGTCTCTGTGTATATGGTTGCACGCTGGGTTGGGCTGTTGGGCCAAGCCCACATTTCAGAAAAGAGGGGGGAAACTCCCTATTTAAACCCCCCCACCCCTTCTCTACCTCCTTTTTAACTTTTCCACTTCTCTCATATTCACAAACTGTTCCTCTCCCACTCTGAACCCGTTTTTCTTTCTCTGCAACCTCCTTTCTTGATCTTGCCCGTAGCACAAGTTCCATCCAGCTTTTCTTCCTTCTTCCATACTCTCCTTCATGCTTATACTCTTTTAAGGTACTGTTTCTTACTCACTTGTTTTCCTTCGTCATTTCTTTTCTCTTCCTTCTTTACTGCTTTCTGGTTTGCATGGAAGGGGTTGGTACTTTCTGTTTCTGTTTTTGTTTTTGTTTTTATGGAAGTGGAGTGGTTTCCCCTAGTTGTTTTGTGTTTTGTGGCTAAGATCCTGGGTTTGAGATTTTGTAGATTTTGGTTTTGGGAAATAGTCTTGGGGATTTGGCGCTCCTGGGTTTGGAGTGTTTAGGCCTTTGGAGAGTTGTTGATTTTTGTTTTTGTTCTTAATTTTCAGAAACCCAGAGGAGTGGATTGGGGAAGTGGGAAGATGAGTAGGAGTAGAGAGTGGTTTAGGAAATGGGCTGGGTTGGTTTCCTTATCAACCAGCAGCAGTGAGGAGGAGGACGGCTCATCCTCCTCGTCCTGCTCCTCGACAGAGGTAGACGAGATGCTTCGTCGTCGGAAGGAGTATAGGCAGAAGTATGAGAAACAAATCTTGGAGGTCGATCCCGTTGAGGTCATCTACCCTCGGGATTGGAAAGAGCAGAGAGAGTGGGTGAAACGGTATGCCTGGGACGAGTTCATCGATGGTAGGGAGAGTTACGATTTTGAAATGATGAACATAGAAAGGCTGTTTGAGCGGGGGGTTCCTGTGGGAGAGGGGAGATGCTCGCCCCTCGGAACAACTTCGAGGGGATTTTCTGGGGGGTTATTTTTCGTAATCCGTAGGACTAAGGCCGAGCTCCCCTGTTCTTCCACAGGTAACATGCCACCCCGGAAGTGCACCACTCACCCCGAGCTCTACCCCGCACCTCCTGATGCTGATCACTACCAGTGGATTGATATTGAGCCCAAAGGCTTTCGGTCCAGCCTAGATTCCGAGGACAAACTTGCAGATGTAAAGAGGGTCGTGCTGCCATGCTCTAGGGATACTACCGGAAACTCCTATGAAGTTTTGCCTTGCTCCGTGAATGATAGGATATGCTCGCGGACCGATGAGAACTCGTTTTTCTTCTATGCCGACTTGATACATAACCTCGGCGTGACCCTCCCTTTCACTGACTTGGAGATGAGGGTTTTAAATGAACTCGGACTGGCTCCTTCCCAATTACATCCCAACACTTGGTCATTTCTTCGAGCCTTCCAAAAATACTGTGGAGCCAAAGGATTAGTGTGTACAGTTCGGCTTTTCTTATGGTTGTACAACCCTTTCGTGAGTAACAAAGAAGGGGTAACTGGTCGGCTTTGGGTGTCGACCAAGGCCCGAGGTCATTACGGGCTCTTCGACATGTTCACTGACTCTTGGAAGCATTTCAAGCCAAGATTTTTTAAGTATAAGTATGTGGGCACGGAGCGACCTTGGTTTCGAGCCGAGACGAGACCGAAGTTTCCCTTGGAATGGACCCAGGAGTTCTTCACTCGCCACGTCGGCACGCCGCAGAGGTGGTCGGCTGCAACTCTTGATGCCGATGAAGCTGTAACGGCCAATCACTTCCAGTCCGAGTACCGGGCCAGGAAGTTCCGGCTTGACATCGGGGTGTTTATGAAGTGTCCTGATAATGAAGTTGTTACAAAGATTGGTAGTTAACTTTACTCTTGCACTTGTATTTTTTCTTTTAACCTCCTAACTGATTTTCTTTATTATTTTGTTTTCAGACAAATACTGGTCGGACATGTCATCGAAGGCGCTCAAAGCTGCCATGGAGGCCCGAAAGAGGAAGAGGATTGACAGCTCTTCCAACGAAACCGTGTCTGCTGAAGTCTCTACTGACACGGCCTCCACTGACTCGGCTCCTCAGCCGCGACCTAATCCTCCTCCAGTGATTTTTGCCCCTCCTCCTCCTCGGTCTCCGAGCCTTAACACCGAGGTGGTTACTGCTGCTGATCTCCCTCCTTCATCGTCAGGTCCGAGGAGGGGAACTGATACTCTTCCAAGGCCGCCAACCACCACTGCCAAACCCTCGGTTAAGGACACTTTGATCAGGATGTCCGGGGTGGAATGGAAGAAAATGGCCGAGGAGCTTGCCTGCCAACTGAAGCGGTCGACCACCATTTTTAATGTGTTGGCGGAGGTCTCGGATGATGTAGCGGAGGGTGTATCTCCTGTTAAGAAGAAGGCCAGAGCTGAGTTGGCGGCTGAGGTGGTTGACTTGAGGAGTAGTTGAGATTCTGCCGACCAGAAACTGGCCGAATTGGAGGAGAAGCACAATCGGCAAATGGAGGAGCTTCTCAAAAACCATGAGGAGGCGCTGACCCAAGTTAAAGATGTTAGTTCCATGATGAACATGATGAATGTTTTGATAATGACAAAGTGTTTTTGAACAAGCTACAAGTGTTGATCAAGTTTCAAGCTCAACAAGCAACAACAAACATCAAATGAAGAAGAGAGAAAGCAAGCTCATGAAGACCTAAGTTTGAGTGTATTTGTATTTCTTTTATCTTTTGCCTCTCAAGCTTCATAGGTTTTTTATTTGGGTAGATTATTATAGAGGGTAGTGAATCTCATTCATAAGTCATGATTTAATCATAATTTGAGTTTTCACTTAACCTAGAATCAATAGGTGGCTTAAAGGTTTTAAAGGAAAGGTTGGATTTTGAGAAAACAAGTTTTGAACATGTGCAGTACCAACTTAATCGATTAAGTGACTAACTTAATCGAGTACTACTCGAGTAGTCTGCAACTTAATCGATTAAGTACTGCTGAACTGATTTTTAAAATACGTTTTTCACTTCTCAAAATCAGTTTTCAAGTGCTACAACTTTTGGGTATTCTATATAAACCTTTTCCTATTATTTGTGATCAATTAGAATCATTTTCATACAAGTTTTACAAAGAATCAAGCCACTCTATTCTCTCTCATTTTCTAAAGATCAAAGTTCTCATATTTTCATATTCTTTGATCAAGAACCTTTGAATCTCTTATGGTGAATTGTCATAACTCTTGATTGAGATTCATAGGATTGTTTTGTTTTTTCTATTGTGTTGTAATCTTTGCAAGAAGGCAAGTCACTACAACAAACAAGAAGCCTTGGTGTGTCGATTTTATCATCAAGCAAGTGCATTCTTATTGAAGAAGAAGAAGAAGTCTTGGTTGTGAATCAAGCAAGTGAAGCCTTGGTGTGTGGTTTATCATCAAGCAATTGAAGACTTGTTGTGTCGATTATCAACAAGGGGTAGAGGTTAGATTAGAGAGAAGATCAATAGGATTACAAGGCAAGGGTGTCGATTATCTCTTGTAGGCTAGCAAGAAGGAAGTCTTGTGAGGCAATCACTTGTAATTTGAGAACTCTAATTCCTCATAGTGAAGAATCTCTCTTGGTTGAAGAGGGGACTGGATGTAGCTTTCAAGTGGATGAAAGTGAACCAGGATAAACCACTGTGTCGTATCTCTAAACCCTTACTCTTTATATTCAAGTCATTTGATTGCGTTCTTGGTTGAAAACCTAGAAAGATTGATTATCATAATTGATTGAATTGAATCTTTAATTGTTCAAATTGATAAAGGGAAAATCATTTTCATAACTAGGAAATCAATAAGAATATAGGTGTTAATCATCTCCGCTGAATCTCTGATCTTGCATGTGAATTGATTGATTTTCGTATTCGATTGAAAAGTGATTTTTCAGTTTCTGATAGATTTAATCGATTAAGTGTTCGTTTAATCGATTAAGGACTTTTGAACTTTCAGGTTTAATCGATTAATACTCGATTAAATTGCAGGTTAATCGATTAAATTTCAGGTTAATCGATTAAGTGCTGTAGAATTTGCAAAAATCATTTGTTTTGATTGTTTCGATTTGTTTCGTTCGAAAATCTTTCAAGGTATCTTGTACACCTATTCAACCCCCCCCCCTTCTAGGTGTATTCCTAGGGTTCCTTAGTCTCTCCAACCACCAATTGCGGTTTCCTCAATTGGTATCAGAGCTCGGTCGAAAGACACGAGCATAAGAGCTTTTTCGTAAAGATCCTTTAAGAAAATCGCAATGGGTTCTATCAATCCCTTTGGTGGTGAAGGTTATTCAATAAGTCGTCCTCCATTGTTTGCCGGAGAAGGCTATGCATATTGGAAAGTTAGAATGAAAATCTTTATCCAAGCCATAGATAGTGAAATTTGGAAAGTAGTAGAAAATGGCCCTTATATTCCCTCTAGTTCAAAAGATGGTGTAGTAACTCCGACCCCCGAGGACAAGTGGAAAGATGATGATAGAAAGAAAGTACAATATGACTATAAGGCTAAGAATATCATCACGTCCGCTTTGTCATATGATGAGTTCTTTAGGGTTTCCCAATGTTCTAGTGCCAAAGAAATGTGGGACACTTTACAAGTGACTCATGAAGGAACTAGTGAGGTTAGGAGAGCTAGATTGAATGCTTTGATGCGTGAATATGAGTTATTTACTATGCTTCCAAATGAATCTATAAATGATATGCAAAAGCGTTTTACTCATATTATAAATCATTTACTTGCTCTTGGTAAAACTTTTCTTCAAGGTGAACTTTCTAACAAAGTGTTGAGATGTTTAGACAGGAATTGGCAACCAAAAGTAACGGCTATTGTTGAATCTAAAAATTTGGATGCTATGGATCTAGCAACACTTTTCGGAAAGCTTCAAGAACATGAAATGGAGCTTGGACGATTAAGTATCAATGAAGAGTCGGATAAGAACAAATCAAGGAAAGGACTTGCTCTTAGAGTCAAAAGTGCATATAAAAAGAAAGATAGTTCCGATGATGATGATAGTGAAGATTCCGATTCCGATGTTGATGAAAAAGACATGAAACTTTTGTTAAAAGAGTTTGACAAGTTTCTAAGGAGAAAAGGAAGGTTGATCAAGGACAAAAGTAAGGAGAAGGATTCCCCACACTATAAGACCAAAACTTCAAAAGAAGGTGTAGTTTGCCATGAATGTGGAAAGCCCGGACATCTCAAGTATTCATGCTCTAGGTATCTCAAGAAGAAGGAGAAAGACAAGAAAAATTCTAAATCTAAAAGAGCATATATAGTTTGGGATAGTGATGAAGATAACAAGAAAAGCACATCGAGTAGTTCATCGGATAATGAAGAAGCCGCTTGTCTCAACTTGATAACTCTAGTAGATGATAAAGAACAAAGTTCAAATGATGAATCAAGTTATCAAAGCGAGGATAGCAATGTAAGTGAATCTAAATCCGAAATTTCTTCTAAATATGAATTGTTACATAATGCTTATGAAGAAATGTATGAACAACTTGAAAAACTAGCTTTGAAAAACATTGAAAGAAAGAAGCTCATTTTGAAACATCAAAAAGAGATTTTAGATCTTCAAAAACAAGTTGATGAGCTTAATCTTGAAAATGAAACTCTTGATCTTATCTATGCTAGTTCTTCTTGTGATTGTGCTAGTAGATTGAATGTTGTGGTTGATTGTGAGAGTTGCAAGTTGCTCAAGGATGAAAATGCTATTTTGAAAAATAAGCTTGCAAGTTTCACCATTTGTGATATTAGATTGCGAACATTGTTAAATTTTCAAAGAGAAAATTCAAACAAGTTTGGTTTGGGTTATACTAACGCTAAGAGTAAATCTCATAGAAATGTTGTTGATTTTTCTAAAGTTGATTTTTCAAATGCACCAACATGTTTCTATTGTGGTACTCATGGACATACTTCAAATGTGTGTTATGTTAAAGTGCATGGTATACCTAAAAGAAATTTTGTTTGGATGAAAAAGGGTGAAAGTCCCTACACTAACAAAAATGGATCCAAAACCATTTGGATACCAAAAAGCAAAGCATGATTGTTTTGTAGGTTTGATTGAAGATGCAAATGAATGACACATGCTCTCAATTGGTCTCAACTATGAATGTCTATATTCACATCTACAATTGGTATCACACTTGCATCTCAAGTGAATGTCCTACAAAGTGGTAATATTTGATATTGATATATTATTTCAATTGGTATCTTCTCAATTGATATTACTTTTCTAAATGTTTAGTTAATTCAATTGATATCATTGAGTTGATTAAAGCATGATGATCATATAATTGAAATCTTATTAAAATATGATGCTTTGGTGTTATATTTCTTTACATTGATATATTCTTTGTTAAGTGATATTATGATCTTTTTAGTTCTCAATTGGTATTATATTTCATTGTTATATTCTCTTACCAATTGATATCACATTTCAAAGTATAGCTCTATTGTATTTGTTCAATTGGTATCAATGTTGTAAAGAAATGATCATTGATTTCTTACCTTGGCTTAGATCTTATATTTCAATTTGTATATATTACTTTTTGATAATGTCAAAGGGGGAGAAATATGATGTTTTGAATTGAATGAAATGTTTCTCAAAGGGGGAGAAATGGTATGTTTTGAAACATGGGAGAAATATGATATTATATTTGGAGAAAGGTTGTTTTGTTGTTTTTATGTAGGTTGAGCTAAGTTGTTTAAGATAGGGGGAGAATCAAGCTTCTATCTCAATTGGATTCAAGTGTTAAAGCATTGATTGAGGGGGAGAAAGAGTCTTCTCAAGTGATCAAATGTTTCAAGCATCAACAACTTCAAGCGATTTCAAAACATGGGTTGTCATTTTAAAAAAGGGGGAGATTGTTAGTTCCATGATGAACATGATGAATGTTTTGATAATGACAAAGTGTTTTTGAACAAGCTACAAGTGTTGATCAAGTTTCAAGCTCAACAAGCAACAACAAACATCAAATGAAAAAGAGAGAAAGCAAGCTCATGAAGACCTAAGTTTGAGTGTATTTGTATTTCTTTTATCTTTTGCCTCTCAAGCTTCATAGGTTTTTTATTTGGGTAGATTATTATAGAGGGTAGTGAATCTCATTCATAAGTCATGATTTAATCATAATTTGAGTTTTCACTTAACCTAGAATCAATAGGTGGCTTAAAGGTTTTAAAGGAAAGGTTGGATTTTGAGAAAACAAGTTTTGAACATGTGCAGTACCAACTTAATTGATTAAGTGACTAACTTAATCGAGTACTACTCGAGTAGTCTGCAACTTAATCGATTAAGTACTGTTGAACTGATTTTTAAAATACGTTTTTCACTTCTCAAAATCAGTTTTCAAGTGCTACAACTTTTGGGTATTCTATATAAACCTTTTCCTATTATTTGTGATCAATTAGAACCATTTTCATACAAGTTTTACAAAGAATCAAGCCACTCTATTCTCTCTCATTTTCTAAAGATCAAAGTTCTCATATTTTCATATTCTTTGATCAAGAACCTTTGAATCTCTTATGGTGAATTGTCATAACTCTTGATTGAGATTCATAGGATTGTTTTGTGTTTTCTATTGTGTTGTAATCTTTGCAAGAAGGCAAGTCACTACAACAAACAAGAAGCCTTGGTGTGTCGATTTTATCATCAAGCAAGTGCATTCTTATTGAAGAAGAAGAAGAAGTCTTGGTTGTGAATCAAGCAAGTGAAGCCTTGGTGTGTGGTTTATCATCAAGCAATTGAAGACTTGTTGTGTCGATTATCAACAAGGGGTAGAGGTTAGATTAGAGAGAAGATCAATAGGATTACAAGGCAAGGGTGTCGGTTATCTCTTGTAGGCTAGCAAGAAGGAAGTCTTGTGAGGCAATCACTTGTAATTTGAGAACTCTAATTCCTCATAGTGAAGAATCTCTCTTGGTTGAAGAGGGGACTGGATGTAGCTTTCAAGTGGATGAAAGTGAACCAGGATAAACTACTGTGTCGTATCTCTAAACCCTTACTCTTTATATTCAAGTCATTTGATTGCGTTCTTGGTTGAAAACCTAGAAAGATTGATTATCATAATTGATTGAATTGAATCTTTAATTGTTCAAATTGATAAAGGGAAAATCATTTTCATAACTAGGAAATCAATAAGAATATAGGTGTTAATCATCTCCGCTGAATCTCTGATCTTGCATGTGAATTGATTGATTTTCGTATTCGATTGAAAAGTGATTTTTCAGTTTTTGATAGATTTAATCAATTAAGTGTTCGTTTAATCGATTAAGGACTTTTGAACTTTCAGGTTTAATCGATTAATACTCGATTAAATTGCAGGTTAATCGATTAAATTTCAGGTTAATCGATTAAGTGCTGTAGAATTTGCAAAAATCATTTGTTTTGATTGTTTCGATTTGTTTCGTTCGAAAATCTTTCAAGGTATCTTGTACACCTATTCAACCCCCCCCCCCCTCTAGGTGTATTCCTAGGGTTCCTTAGTCTCTCCAACCACCAATTGCGGTTTCCTCAAAAGAAGATGCCCAAAAGGCGGAGGAGGCTGCTAAAGAAGCAGGTCGGCAGGAAGGCCTTGGCGAGGTTGAGAGAGTCAGATCTAAGCTGAAGAAAAGGGCTACTCAAGCACTGAAACATAAGATAGCTGCGGCAGAGGCAACCTTCAATTTTGAGAAGGGGGGAAGTAAGATCTTTGCCAATGCTGTTGAGCAGATTCAATTTCTGAACAAGGAGATCCGAGTTCGGGTTGTCGGCGCCAGTCCTGGGTTTGGGGTCGTTGATGGGAAGATGGTGGATTTTGAAAACGACGGAGCCGAGGTAGATCTCGACCAACCTGAAGAGAACCTTCCCAACCCCTTGGAAGAGAAACCCGAGGAAGAGTTCGATCCGACCAAGGTCCAGCTTTCTGATATTGAAGATGATGCAGCGTAAGTCCCTTATGCTGGGCAGCTTGTATTTTGTCTTTGTATAACATTTCCTTCTGTTTAATGCAAGTTCTATTTTGTTTAACTTGTTGCATCATGTCATTTTTATGCAAGTTTTTCGTTTTAACTTGTTGCATATATACTGTATCCGAGATCGTTTTTATGCAAGTCTTTTCTTTAACTTGTTGCACAATGCGAGTTTATATTGTTAACTCGTTGCATGTTCGCTATTGATACCTCGGATCCGAATTGCGATTAGTTGTCGAGTCATCAAGGAAACTTGTTCTGTTAAAAACGCAAGTCCTTGAGACTTGTTGCATTTTGTTTAGTTGCCTGTTGTGATAGGACTTAGTCGGACCTGAGCTGTGGTCAGCTGTTAGGTAACTGAGTAAAATTGTTTTTAAGAATACAAGTCCTTTTTTACTTGTTGTATTCGAATTTAGTCGGACCTGAAAAACACATGATAAAGACAATTTTGTTGTCCTTCGTTAAAACTCAAAACAAATAATTAGGTTGTGCTCGGACAAATCAGTAAGTGCAGTAATCTTATAAGTTTTCCTCTGAAAAAAGGTACTGTATATAAGAGCATACGGTAGGGATCTCGGATCCAGCCACCAAATCCAAGGTGGGTATCCTCGTCCCCGATGTGAAAGAGGTTGCTGAGTGAAGTTATGTGAGAACATTTCACAGCAAGCTGTACTTTATCGAGTGTCCCTTTTACACTGTGCTTATGAGCCGATCTCATTTACAAGATGTTGACTGTACATAGCGCCATGCAACATTTAGGTGGCTAGTGCTAAATGAGAAGCTAGTACGTACGTATATAAAACTGTGGCAGTTGAGTAAGGGCAAGTTTGTACTATTTCATTGATCACAAATATGAGTTCATTGCCATTTAGGGAATTTAAAAGTGAGTATATAACAATGGTACAAGATGTAAAGAAAGGAAGCAGATGTGAAGACTTTAACAGAAACTAAAATGAAATTAAACTTGAACTTGAACTGAACGTGCAGGTGATTGCTGATGATATCCGGGGTAATCCTAACTGAAATAGGTTCTCAACTTCGCAACGTTCCAGGAATTCTTGAGCTCGAATCCCTCGAGGGTTTCTAACTTGTATGCCCCAGAGTGTGTTTTTGAAACGACTCTGTAGGGGCCTTCCCAATTCTGGGCAAACTTTCCATCCCTTCGATTTTTGAGCCCAATGTCTGCTCTTCGGAGTATGAGGTCTCCGACCTCAAAGGACCTGGGTTGCACTGACTTGTTTTATTGCTTTTCTTGTCTTTCTTTCGCTTTCTTCTCTCTAACTGAAGCGGCTTCTCGGATCTCCTCGGCCAATACTAGGTCTTCTTTGATCAGATTCTCATTTTCTTCCTCGGGCCTGTCCCTCATTCTGAAGGTACGGATCCTTCGTTCGATGGGGATGACCGCGTCACAGTCGTAAGTGAGTCTAAAAGGGGTCTCCCCAGTTCAGGTCTGTACTGTGGTCCTGATCGACCAGAGGACCTCAGGTAGCAGATCGGCCCACCCTCCTTTAGCCTGTATAATTCTCTTTTTGAGGCCATCAACAATAGCCCGATTAGCAGCTTCGGCTTGCCCATTAGTCTGGGGGTGTTCGACCGAGGAGAACCGACGAGAGATTCCGAGGTTTTCAGCCAATATTTGAAAGTTGTTGGTAGCAAACTGGCTACCATTGTCAGTAATCAGAGTGAGTGGAAGTCCGAAACGAGAAATGACTTGTTTTACAAAAAAAATTTGGATTCTTAAGAAGTGATGGTTGCTAATGGTTCGGCCTCAATCCATTTAGTAAAGTAGTCTACTGCTACCACAATGAACCTTAGCTTACCTGGAGCTGTTGGGAACTGTCCCACAATGTCCATTCCCCACATACTGAAAGGCCAAGGGGAAGCAAGAAAATGGAGTTCCTCAGCGGGCTTCTGGTACACATCACTAAAAAATTGGCACTGAGGACACTTTCTGACATGATCGATGGAATTTGTTACCAAGGTAGGCCAAAAATAACCAGCCCTTAATACTTTCCTTGCTAAGGACTTGCCTCCCACATGGTGGCTCCCCATTCCTCCATGAACCTCGTTCAAGGTTTCTTTGGCTTCCTCGGAGGTGAGACATCGGAGGAGTGGGGAAGACATTCCTCTCCTGTAGAGGATTCCATCAACAATGACATACTCGGCCGTTTTTTTTATCAGCTTCTTCGCTTCCTTCTGGTCAGCGGGGGCCGGGGAGTATTCCATGCTCTAAATATGCCCTGATTGAATGCATCCAGTTCAGTGATACAGCAATAGCCATTATTAAACTAGGAGCCGAAATCTGTTCTTGAATGAGGCTTATGTTATTCCCTCCTCCTTTTGTGCTCGCCAGCTTGGAAAGCACATCGGCGCGGGAATTTGAGCAACGGGGAATGTGGGTGATGGAGAATTTGGCAAAGTCCTGAGCCAAAGTCTTAACTTTATCAAGATACTTTTACAGAATGGGCTCTTTCGCTTGGTAATCTCCGATGACCTGGGAAACCACCAACTGGGAGTCGCTTAGTATTTGAACTTCAACTGCTCCGAGCTCTTTAGCCATACGGAGGCCAGCAAGGACCGCTTCGTACTCAGCCTGATTATTCGAGGTTAAGAACTCGAATTTCAGGGAATATTCAATGCTGAGACCTTCCGCGTTCTCCGAGATCACCCCCGCTCCTGCTCCCCTCTGATTGCTTGAACCATCAACATATATTACCCAAGTGTCCGAGCTAGAGCTTTGGTGGGGCTCTGTGAACTCGGACACGAAATCTGCCAACGCTTGTGATTTAATTGCCCTCCTCGGTTCGTAGGAAATATCGAACTCAGAAAGTTTGACTGCCCACGCCATCATTCTCCCGGCGAGGTCGGGCTTCTGAAGGACTTGCTTAATGGGCTGGGCGGTTCTTACGACAATGGGATGACTCTGGAAGTATTGTCGTAGCCGTCGTGCAACGAGGATCAAACAAAATGCCAATTTTTCAACCTTGGAATACCGGAGCTCGGGACCTTGTATAGCTCGACTTATGAAGTAAATGGGAAACTCATTTCTGCCCTCATCTCGGACCAACACCGAGCTGAGGGCTAAATCACCAACGGATAAATAAATGAAAAGACTCTCTCCCTGCAGAGGACTGGAGAGAACTGGAGGAGAAGCGAGATACTCTTTAAGTGCTAGGAAAGATGCTTCACAGTTTTGATCCCAATTGAAAGTTGTTCCTTTTTTCAAAAGTTGGTACCAGGGTAAAGCCTTCTTTGCGGCTTGAGGGAGAAACCTTGACAGTGCTGCCATTCTGCTTGTTAACTGTTGGACCCCTTTAAGATCGGCAGGACTCCTCATCTCTAAGATAGCTCGGCACTTGTCGGGGTTTGCTTCTATCTCCCTCTAGGATAGCATGAAGCCGAGGAAGGCGCTCGCGGATACCCCGAAGGTGCACTTTTCTGGATTCAGCCTCATACTGTGTGCCCTTACCCTTTCCAGCACCATGGTCAGATCTCGAACGTGGTCCTCCTTTTTCCTGCTCTTTGTAATCATGTCATCAATGTAAACCTCCATGGTGGTACCAATGATACCATCAAAGACGTTGTTCATCATTCTTTGATAAGTTGCTCCAGCATTCTTTAGACCGAAAGGCATAACAGTATAGCAGTATGTCGCCTTTCCAGTCGTGAATGTGGTTTTATCCTGGTCAGGAGGATACATTGGGATCTGATTATATCCTGAATAGGCATCTGTAAATGACAACAGTTGATAGCCTGCCGAACTATCAACGAGCTGATCTATAATCGGCAGCGGGTACTGATCCTTGGGGCAGACTTTATTGAGGTCGGTGTAATCCACACACATCCTCCAACTGCCGTTTGCCTTCCTTACCAAGACTGTGTTTGCAACCCACTCAGCATATGGCACCTCTCTGGCGAACCCAGCTTCGAGTAACTCGGAGACCTTCTCCTGAATCACTTTTGCTTTTTCTGCTCCAACTCTTATTTTCTTTTGTGCTACTGGCTTTGCTTTCGGATCCACGCTGAGCTTGTGACAGATGAAATTCGGATCAATTCTCGGCATGTCGGCCGAGGTCCAAGCAAACAAATCTCGGTTGGCCCTTAACAGGTTAATGATCTCGACTTGGATATTCTGAGGGAGGTCGGCTCCCACCTTAACAGTTTTGTTGGGATCGGAAGGATCAATGGGAATTTCCAACCACTCCCCTTGAGGGGAAGGCCTGAGATCATCCTGTTCGGCCCAAACATCCAGCTCAGCTAATAAAACTCTTCCTTTGGCCAACGTTGGACCAGTCAGCTCTTCTTCTTGTTTCTTTTTTATTCCCCGTAGAATCGCGTTGTAGCAGAGTCGGGCCCTGACCTGGTCAGCTTTGACAGTGACGACCTTGTCGTCTGAACCAACAAATTTCATAGCTAAATGCACCGTTGAAACAACCGCCCCAAAGGCTTGCAGACAAGTTCTTCCCAGTATCACATTATAGGGGGATTCTGAATTGACAACTAGAAACTTAATGATCTCCGTTCGGGCCGAAGGCTGCTTACCTAAGGTCACCGGGAGGTGGATGACTCCTAGGGGGCGAATCGCCTCTCCCGTGAAGCTAATAAGATTGCCTTCAAATTCGACGAGGTCAGCTGACCTCAACTTTAGTGCTTGAAAGGTGTGGAGAAAAAGAATGTCGGCCGAGCTTCCTTGATCAATGAATACTCGGGCGACTTCAAAGTTACCAATCAACGCCGTGATCACCATTGGGTCATTGTGATCTGGGAGGATGTCCTCCATGTCCTGATCGGAGAAAATAATGGGGATGTTCCGAGATGGTTTCTTACAGATGGGTTTATGATGAACAACTAACACTTGATTGACATACCTCTTCCTTTCTGATCTTTTCTCACCGCCACCGGCGAAACCTCCCGAGATGGTTTCGACTCTGAAATTTTCCGGTGACTTATCCAAATCCTGCACCACTACCATATTCACTCGTTGTGGCTCTTCGATTTTATTTTCTGGAGATGGGTCAGCCTTGGTTTTTCCTTTGTCTCTGTTCGGGCTCCGAGACCTTCTTCGGCCTCTTCTCTCCCCAGCTTCTCGTACGTACTGTTGCAACTTACCCTGTCTCATCGTGTCTTCGATAACGTCTCGAAGCCAGGTGCATTGGTCGGTATAGTGGCCATACCCATCATGGAAGTTGCAGTACTTAGATTTGTCTCTGATGCTATTTTGGTTTCTAAGGAAAGGTGGCCTGGGTACATGTCTGAGTTCAGTCTGCATGGTTTCCCTCCATACTTGCGAGCTCGGAACTGTCAGTGAGGTATAACTATCATACTTGGTGACATAAGGACGTCGGCGGTCATCCTGCTGGCCGATATGAGGACGTCGTCGGTCACCTTGGTCCACCCTTCCACCTCTGTCGTCCCTGTTTCCTCGAGGGCGACCTCGAGGAAGGGCATTATGTGAAGCAGCTTGGGCATTCTCCATCCTGCTTGTTTGACCTTTGCTGAACTCCTCCAGGTTGATATACTTGTTGGATCTTTGTCTGAGCTCGGCCATATCTCTTGGTGGCTTACCTATTAGTGAGTCTTTGAACCCACCCTCTGCAAGACCTTGAGTAAAAAGGAGGACGGCCACTTCGGGAGATAAGTTGGGAACCGAGCTGGACTCGTTACGAAATCTATGTAGATAAGCAAGTAGCGATTCGTCAGGTTTTTGTGTCACTGTTGCTAGTCTGTGGTCGGGTCTTGGTTGTACACAGCTAGCAGTGTACCTATTGAGAAACGCGCGCTTCATCTCTACCCAGCAGTTAATAGAATTCTTAGGTAATGTCGCATACCATCGGAGAACTGGAGCTTGGAGGGTCATGGAGAAAGCTCGGCATTTGAGCCTATCTCCACCGCCATAGAAGTTCATCGCTTCCTCGTAAGAGAGTATGTGCTCTTGAGTATCTGTCAAACCATTATACCTAGGTATGTTGCTAGGTCCGAGGTATCCTGGTGGTGGTTCATAGGACATAACAGCTGCTGTGAAAGCGTGTCCAGGGTGAGAATCATCTAAGTAGGGTTGTTGATGGTCACGGAGAGGTGGTGTATGTGTTAGTTGGGTGATGACGGTATGTGGTGTTGTTAACGTTTGTGGTGTTAACGATGGTGGTGGTGGTGGTGGTTGTGGGGACCTTGCTACTACTCTATTGGCTTCAAGGTGAAGGCGCAGGTCCTCTGTTGTTGGCACCCTCCTTGGACGCCCCCTCCTCCTCCTCTGAACTGGTGGTATATCAGCCATGGTAGATTCTTTGGGTGGGGATGAAGTTTTGGTCTTTCCCACAGACGGCGCCAATGTGATGTCCAAGACTGAGAGAACCTCAAGGTAAGGAAAGAAGACCTTAAGGAAGCCTCTGTCTAGGGTTTATCTGTGATGTTTGTGGGTGTCCTCAGGTGGCAAGGTAGGAGGCCAAGAAGTAACCCTAATCACTGGTGTGTGAAGGTGGCAATTAGGGTTAGAGGACGTACCTGAGCCCCATGTAGTACGGAGCTACTTATAGGGGGGAGCTGGTTGCCCTAATGGGCTTGCTTGAGGCCCAAGTAGGGCCAGTCTGTAACGAGCTATGAGTGGATGAGCTGTCCTTGTAGATAAGGTGCGTACGTCATCCTGTCCTTGATATCGAAATCTCTGCGTGATGTCGGACAAGGAAGTCGGACCTTGGTAGGAGCATAAGATCGGCCCGTGTCTGGTGTCTGTTCGGCCGTTGAGCCTTGAGCTCGGCCAAGCACACAGAGGGCTTCCTAAAGGGTCATCAGGCCTTGGGTGAGAGCTCCGAGGAGCTCGGCTAAGCCGAGTCCACCACAGTTATTAATTTTTTCTATAAGTTGTTAGCTAACATTCTAATAAGTTGAAGAAAAAATGTAATATTCTAATAATATACATTGTCTTTTAAAACATAAATTATACAAAAAAAATTATACTAAATAGAAATATTCCAAACTAAGTCTTATTGAAAAATAAATATATTAATTTAATATGTTTAATGATAGAAAATTTAATTTAATATATAGAGAAAATGGTCTATTTGGTCTCCCAAAGATACACCGGGCATCAGCTTAGTTCCCTCAATTAAGTCCCTCAAAGATCAGAATGACATTATGTTAGTCCCACCGTCTATAAATCCGTTAGTCAATCTTTTTATTGCCACGTGTCACATTCTCATTGGTTATTTTCGGTGAACACATTTAGACACGAACCACATGATTACTCCTTCATAAAATTTAAATTGTTGTTTATATATGACGGTCCAAATTTAAAAATGAAAAACAAAATAATAAAACTATATTTAATATTGTTAAAAAAATTAGTAAAAATTCCGAAAAATAATAAAAAATTCAGAAATTTTTATAAAAATATGTAAAATATTTTTAAAAAAAATACTGAAATTTATTTTTTTTATATTTTAAAAATTAATAAAAAAAATTTCAGAAAATAATAAAAAATTCAGAAATTTTTTAAAAAATGTGTAAAATATTTTAAAAATTATGAAAAAAGTGTCTTTCTTTTTTTTTTAAAATATTTATAACGTAATAAAAAATATGAAAATAAAAAATTCATAAAATTTAAAAAAAAATATATTTTTTAAAAATTATGAAAATAATAAAAAAAATCATAAATATATTTTTAAAAATCGGTAAATATTTTTTTAAAAAAATCTGAATATTTTTCTTTTCAAAAGTTTATAAACTAAATCTGATGGTTTTAAAAAAACTTTTCTTATTTTTTTAATTATTTTTATGAATTTTTTTGTTATTTTTACGAATTTTTTATTACTTTTTAGACTATAAAAAACGAAAAAATATAAATTTTCAGATTTTTTAAAAAAAAATATTTTGCATATTTTTTAAAATAGATTTTTGAATTTTTAAAAAATATTTTGCATGTTTTTTAATATTTATCTGAATTTTTAAAAAAATAAATTTCAGTTTTTTTTAAAAATATTTTACAGATTTTTATAAAAATTTTATTAATTTTTTATTATTTTTTAGGAATTTTATTATTTGTTAATAATATTGAATATAGTTATATTATTTTATTTTTCATTTTTAAATTTGAACTGTTAGATATAAGCAAAGGTTGAGATTTTATGAAGGAATAATCATGTAGTTCGTGTCTAAATATATTCACCGGAAATAACCAATGAGAATGTGACACGTGGCACTAAAAAGATTGACTAACGGATTTATGGACGGTGGGACTAACGTGATGTCATTCTGATTTTTGGGAGACTTAATTGATTCCCAAAATCTTTCGGGGACTAAGTTGATGCCCGGTGTATTTTTGAGAGACCAAATAGACCATTTTCTCTAATATATATTTCGGTTTTGTAAAACAAAGGTTTTGACAAATTTATTATTGTTTTCTCAATAAAATGCAATACTCAATAAAAAAACAAAAATGTTACATAAATACACAAAAACAATAAATAAACAAATTTTAAAATCTATATTGGATGAGAAAGAAAAAGAATTAAAACAAAAATCATAACAATCTTTAACAACAACAACAACAACACAATAATTTATTTTTTTTTTGGAATTTCTCGAAATTGCAATACAAAAAATAGAAAAGAGTTCACAATTAAAAAAAATACCTCTCATCCAAGAAATATAATACTTCTTATTTAGGTTTTCTTTTGAAATTGAAGATCATAAATTGTAAGAAAAAATTTCATTCAAAAAAATAAAAAAATTCAAATATATATAATTATTTATTTTGTTCTTGACCTTTCACGAAAAAGGTATCCATTATTAAAAATGATTCTCTTTAATATCAATAGCAAAAATTGCAGATTGATAAAACATAGATACATCTTTTAATAATGTTTCTATGTTGAAATTTAAGAGACATCTGGAACATGTAAGTTTGAAATCAACCTCAAACCAAATCAATCTCAGAAGTCAAAACTATATCAATTCCTTAAACACACACAAAAACCAAGAAGCAATTAGATAAACTTACCTCCACAACTCTAGGGTCTGCCTCTCGCGATAGCCAACAAAAACCTGACCAACTCCATCTTTTCCCAATTTGCTCCCTATCTTGTACATAGACGACCCTTCAACTTGAACCTGAAAAAAATTCAAAATTCATAATTATAAATAAACAATTTAAACAATCAATGAATAAGCAATAATCAATAATAACCAAAAACTTCAAAAAAAAATTAGTCCCTGTGTAACACCTACAATAATTATCTCCGAATTTATAAATATAAATATTATGTAAAATATTATTTTGAAATATGTAAATAAATAAAGGAATGTGAATTAAAACAATTTCTGGAATTTTTAATGATTTTTAACTAATTTCAAAATTAAAATGATATTTAAATCATTTTGGAGAAAAATAAATAAAATATAATATTTTGAATATTTAAAATTTTAGTCTAATAATCGATTACCGAAACCCGATAATCGATTAACGCGAGTATACAACTAATGAATTAAGGCGGTTTTGAGTGACTTGACAAGGTTAAATGCGTTTTCATCCTCCTCGAGCCACCTTCTGCTTGTCAACACATCAAGGCAGAGCCTGTGGACGAGTTTTAAGCATTGGGATTGAAGGGATTTGCCCCCATATGATGAAACCTTCCCCTTCAACCACTCATGCTCTGTTTTTTAGTGTGGACTTTGTCCCTCTCGTTCTCCCTGTCCAAGCCACTCCAATCCACAAAACCTATACACTTGATATAGAGACCAAAATCACTCGATTTGATAAACCATAGAGAAAGTTCTAAGCTGATAAAGTCACCTTGTTGAACCAGAAAAACTAGAAATCAGACTCATCATGTACCCAAGTTCATGAGTGTTTTGTGGAAAGCTTAGTGTACCTCAAGACTTGAAACTCGTTTTAATTTGTTGTTGACACGTCCTAGTTTATGTCATAACCTTTGTAAACAAATTTACATGACATACTCTTGATGAAAATCCCTGATGAAGTCAGCTTGTTGAAGCTGTAACAGGGTTGCTGCAGCTAAGTTGTTGTTGTGTGATTTCGTACCAAACCCTCTCAAACACTTCGTCTTGGTAAGGGAGAAATTAACCGAATCGCTAGAATAATAATTGAATGACTAAAAATGTAGGAACTCTTTGGAGTTCAAGGGCAAAAACTAAAAATGAAACTTGAAATGTAAAACTGACTTGGAGATCAGCCAAGGCTCAAACCTTGAGAGTGTTGCTGTTGGTAAGATAGGATGGTTGGGAAAGATACATATAGATGCTTCTGAGAACCGGATTGAGAGTGCGCAGAGATTAGGTCTGACGGTGATTCGTCTTGTGACCCCTGGGAATTATTATGGGCGTAACGGTCCTAAGATGGGCTGGTTCTGCAAACCGCCTCACCTGGGATAGTTTTGCTTAACCGAAATATATTCTATCGACCTCTAGGGGCATATCTTGGTTGCGGAGGACGCTCCTTTGTATTGCCTTTATCCCCGAGTGAGTGGATACACATGACCATTGCGATGACATGCGTGGATGAAAGGCGTTTACTCCTAGTTACTTTCCCTGACTTAGAGCAATGATTATGGATGAAGAGTTGTTATTGATGTTGGATCCAAAAAGTGTGGAGATTCGCATTAATGATCATGCATCATGCCACTTAATTATAAGCTAATGTTATGGTAAAGAATGGTGTGCACTTATTCTTTCTTGCATTAATAATTGATTATTTGTTTACTTGTGATTGTTATTTTTACTTCATTTCGATTCTTATTTGTACACATTTGGCTATGGCTTACTCCCTGCCGTTTTTGTTTGTTAGGTCATGGCACGCAATCTTTTCTGTGTGGAGATGCATCCACTCCCTGACAGGGAGTGCCACTATGAGGGCCACCGCGTGGTGTATGAGGGTCATGTGGAAGTTACCTTCCGCCATCCTAATCCACTTTCCCGGATGCGTCCTCGAAAGGCAAGGTTTGCAATGGTATATGTTATGCATGTTCCACCTGCTTTTACCTATAGACACGGTTCTCCTCCACCACCACCAGGACGTAATCGTAGGCGCTCACTTCCAGTGAGTCCTCATCCCAACACTGAGAGGATTATTTGTGAGGTCCCTTCTCGTACCCGCCTGTCACAAAGGATTGTTTGAGACTTCCTAAGTATGTGCCAAGTGGTAGGGCACAGTCTGATGAGGGCGAGGACGAGGAGGAAGACCCTGAGGAGGATTTGGACACGATGGAAGGAAAGAGCCCGACAAGAGAGGAGGATCCTGTGGAAAACTTGACTGGGAGTCAGTGGAGCACTGACGACCAAGCCGAGAATGAGATAGTGGTAGGTGCATGACAGTATGCCTATGGAGCCCTTGACTCTTGTTTCTTTTAAGTTTCTGTGGAGTTGAACTAAGCTCTGAGTTATTATCTTTTGAGTTGTAATATGATGTAGGATAATATCTTTTTTTGATAACTCAAGTAATCCAGCCCACTGGGCTGACTAATCCTGGGGGAACAATCCTACCGGGCACTTGCGGTGGGCTCAATTGAAGCCAGAGCTTTTGCTTTGTATGCCTGTGGTCAGCAATGTTTGATTCCACCAGCAGGTTTCGAATCTGAGACTTGGAAGGAGCACACTCCCAAATCCCAAGTCTATCACCACTAGGGCAACCATTGCTGATTATAATGTAGGATAATATAGTAGCTCAGAGTCTGTCTAAGTGTACTGCTGCTACTGATGATGTATAACTTATAATGTTTTGAAAATATAATGTAACATGATGTATATTATTTTCAGATGTATAATATATGTGTTTTTCGCAAAGTTGACTAGTAATGACTTATGCTTATTGTCATTATTATTATTATTATTATTATTATTATTATTTTTTAAAAAAGAGATTAGTGTTTTAAATGAATAAAATGATGATTAGAAGTCTAGGTCGTTACACCCTGCACCGACATCACTAACATTAATAACAATACCTTAATAGCAAGAAAAAAATTATAAAAAACAAATAATATAAATCAAACCATGTAAATATAAATACAGAGTAATATAATTTAAGATGAGCAAAATTGAAAGACAAAATAATGGGAGAAGAGAGAGATTTAAAGGTGGAATACACATGTAAAGATTGAAAGTGGAAAAAAAAAATATATTCACATCAAACATAAAATCAAATCCTGTTATAATGATTTGGAAAACTTATAAAACTTGAATAATCTATTTAATTTCAAATTTTAATATTTAATTTTGATTGAAGACAATGATTATCTACCTACAATCGCTTTGGTGAGAGGAAAACTTCAACAACAATTGTGATGCCTTGAAAATTTCTCAACAAACATGATGCCTCGAATAAACCTTTACACACACACACTAACTCTTACCCCATGCGATGCGATATTTTAATTTTTTAATATTAAATATCTTAAATTAAAGTTTATTACAAGCAACAACTAAAAATAATTATATAAAAAGTTAAGAGTTCAAACCAAACTGTACAACGAAATAAAATTAATATAAATGATTTTTTTGATAAATTTTGTACTTCCCCATATAAATCAAAAATAACATTTTTTATCTGAGATATTCTCTATTTATTTGATGAATAAATTAATATTTTTATATGATTATCTACTTTATTGTGATAAATAAAAATTAAATCAGAATTTTGTTTGATGCTATTATGAGCATAATGTCTCTTGTTTATTTTGAGAAGGAAAGTTGAATCTTGGTGTTACAGTAAAAAATTATTTAGTTTTTTTCAACTTTATCTTACCGATTTTTCTATATTTCATTAAATTATGGAATTTGTATGCAGTTTATCTTTGGCCACGTGTTTGGTTACTTACCTTAACAAATTTTATAGATTTAAGTTATATTTATCCAAAATAAATAATCTATTTGTTTATTATCTATTAATTTCAAATTGTAATATCTTCAATGAGAATAATGATTTAAAAAATTTGAATAATTTATTTAATTTCAAATCATAATATTTTGGTTAGAGATAATGATTATTTACCATAAAGATTTATCCAAAATTAATAACAAATTCAACTTATTTTATATGTGTTTATCTAAAATAAATTAATGATTTGAAAAACGTGAATAATCAATATTATTATAAATCCATAATGGTTTCCAATTGGGAAACCAAAATATGATTTTAGCCTCCAATTTTGACTTAAGAAGTATGTTAATCATTGCTTAATCAATGAGAGAGAGTGCATTTATTATGTGAGTGTTTATTGAGTTAGTGGGCTTCAAGCCCAAATGAGAGAGACGTATGACACCGACTTGCTGAGATCTGAGGCGGTGTACACTTTGTCTTTGACAAGTTGCTCTAAGAAATCGAAACTGATACCGGGTGGGGAAAATAAGGGTGGGATTGAATTCTTAGTATCGAAAATGGGTAGTGAAATCTCCAAGCTATCAAATGGGGATGGTGCAGAGAAAAATAGAGATGGAAACTTTGATGGGAGCTCTTCTCAATCAATACTCAATAGCGATGTTTATGGTAATCAATACTCAATACAAGATTAAACTCATTATTTTTAACTCATCTTTATTTTTGATTTCCAACATTTCTTTCTCTATAAAGTTGATTAACTTGACATTGCAGAAGGCTTTGTGACTCCAACCTCTGTGCTGAAATCTCGATCTGGGAACTCCGTTCTGGAAAATAATAAAACTTCAATTCGTAATGATGAAAACATTGAGCTTCGTTTGTCAGGTGCCGTTTTAGTTTCTCTTTTGTAATATACTCTGATAATATGTACTCCAGGTGGCTTTTTAGTTATGTCGATATACTGCAATTGAAGTGATTAGTTATCTTGAAATACATTATGTGGTTGAGTCATCTGCTCTTTTCTTTTATTCTTTTGTCTGAAAAAAAAATGGTGGGCTGGAAAGATTTTTTGGTTTTGCATTATTTTGTATTAACCTTTCAGCTACATGATATCTAACAGTAACGTGGGCACTTGGGAAAAAAGTTAGATCAATTTGACAATAAAGTTCATATATTTCAATTGAATGAAATGATGGGTCTGTGTCTGATTTTAAGAAAAAAGTGGACTCAAAGATCAAAATTGAGGTTTAGTAATTAGTAGTACTCAAAATTTTAAGCAATTAGGCACTTCCTGTCACAGTGGAAGGTTGATCAATTTGACACCAAAGTTCAAATCTTTCAAAGCAATGAATTAAAGGGTAGATGTCTGATTGTGGAAAGAGAATCAATCAATTAAAAAAAATGGAGTCAAAGATCTAAATTGAGCTTCATGTTTCAAGTTTTTAAGCACTTTCTGTAACAGTGGGAAAAAGTTTGATCAATTTGAGAATAAAGTTCAAATATGTCATGGGAATGAATTAAAGATTTAAAGGGCTTATATTTGATTTTTGATCAAACTTCAGAAGATCTAAATTGAGCTTCACAGAAAAAAATTAAAAAAGGGAATGTATGCTTTCGGAAAAGTAGAAAGAAGAACTATAGAGGGTAGTAGAAGGATGAGATAAATTGATGTAGTTTTTTGTATGTAATTTTTTATGTATTGATTATATGTATTTTTATTTACTTTTCATTTAAATTAATGTAGTTTTTTTTAAATTTTTTTATGTATTTTATTAATTTTAAATTATTGTTGTTAATTTTATTAATTTTAAATTAAATTAATTTCATTTAAATTAATTTTTTTGTTGGAGACCGAAATTAAAGGTATTGAGAAGACCAAAATTAATGGGATTATTGGGAAGACAAATAGGAGAGAAATATCTACAATATTTAATACCGAAATTAATGGGATTATTGAGAAGACAAATAAGAGAGAAATATCTCCAACATTTAAAATTGAAATTAATGGTATTGAGAAGACCGAAATTAATGGGATCATTGAGAAGACAAATAGGTGAAAAATATTTACAACATTTAAGGAATATTTTCAAGTTGATTATTATTAATTAATGGTTTTTGTTATGCATTGATGCATAAGTTACGAAAATTTGCATTCCGTTAAAAAGTTTCAATTTTAGGTATTATATTATTCTTTTGAATGTAATTATTTTATTCCAAATCTGAATCAAATCTTTTACAAACAAAAAAAAAACATAGAGAAATATATTAGGTAGTTATTATGATTGAATATTAAAATATATTCTTTTAGTTTCTTAACTTTTGGTTTTTAGGTTTTTTTTATTCAATATTTTTTTCATAGAAATTAGTTACTATATAAAAAAAATTAGTTACTAAAAGTATGAAAATAGGGTATGATTCATTAATTAATAGAAGATAAATTTTTAATAGAAGAGAATTTAATGGGATCATTGAGAAAAACGAAATTAATGACATTGAGAAGACCAAAATTAATGAGATTATTGGGAGCACAAATAGGAGAGAAATATTTACAATATTTAATACCGAAATTAATGGGATTATTGAGAAGACAAATAGAAGAGCAATATCTCTAACATTTAAGATCGAAATTAATGGCATTGAGAAGACCAAAATTAATGGGATCATTGAGAAGATAAATGGGTGATAAATATTTACAACATTTAAGGAATATTTTCAAGTTGATTATTATTAATTAATGGTTTTTGTTATGCATTGATGCATAAGTTACGAAAATTTGTATTTCATTAAAAAGTTTCAATTTTAGGTATTATATTATTTTTTGAATGTAATTATTTTATTCCAAATCTGAAGCAAATATTTTTCAAACAAAAAAACATAGAGAAATATATTAGGTAGTTATTATGATTGAAGATTAAAATATATTTTTTTTAGTTTCTTAACTTTTGGTTTTTTAGGTTTTTTTGTTCAATATTTTTTTCATAGAAATAAGTTACTATAAACAAAAAAAATCAGTTACTAATAGAAGAAAAAAAAATCAATTGCTAATTAGTTACTAAAAGTATGAAAATATGGTGTGATTCATTAATTAATAGAAGAGAACTTAATGGGATCATTGAGAAGTCCGAAATTAATGGCATTGAGAAGACCAAAATTAATGGGATTATTGAGAAGACAAACAGGAGAGAAATATTTACAAATATTTAATACCGAAATTAATGGGATTATTGAGAAGACAAATAGGAGAGCAATATCTCCAACATTTAAGATCGAAATTAATGGGATCATTGAGAAGACAAATAGGTGATAAATGTAGAATCAAAAAGGTTTTGATGAAGACAAATAAATCAACAAGTTGTCCTTGATGAAGACAAAGCAACAACAACCATTTAGAAGTTTTCCATTTCCCGCTCCCTTGTAATATTTTATATTTATGTTGAGTGTGGGTGGTAGACTTAGGTTGTTACTCAAGCGATTATAAGTTAGTTAACATGAATACTAGTTAAGTTAAATATTTGAAAAATCTTAGAAAGGGACTAGGTGCTTTGGAAAATCATTTCTGGTCTTTAATTTTTATAAAAGTAGCAGTAACTACTCGAGTAGTTGGTGCACTACTCGATTAGTCTGCATTGATGAAAATTAGTCTGCTCACTGTCTCCACAAACTACTCGAGTAGTCTGTTGACTAATCGATTAGTTCTCAAACTAATCGATTAGTTGCTGAACTAATCGAGTAGCTTGAGAAACAGTGAGTCCACAAATTTTCTCACTACTCGAGTAGTGCTCCAAATACTCGAGTAGTACGTATCAGATCTGTCAGTATTTTAATTCTAATATGGCTATTGAAGAGACAATCAAGGGAGAATCTTTCCTAATTAGTTTTCTAAGGCTCCTCCCTGATTCTGGCGATTTGAAAACTCAATATAATGATTACCTCTTCAACAAGAGCGATACGGATCATCTTGAGCAAAAACGTTTTCAAACCTTGCACCCAAAAAGAACCTTTGATCCAATCCCTTTCTAAAGAATCAATCTCTTTCTAGTATTCTAGCTTTCTTTTTCATTGTCAATTGAGATTGGTTGGAGCCGCTTCGCTGTGATCTGATTACTCCATTGAAGAAAGGAAGTAGCACTTGAAGGTTTCAAGAGGCTCTATTGCTAAAGGGAGAAGGTGTTCTTGAAGGTTTCAAGAAGCTCTCATTGTGGAAGGTTGAAGAGGTTCTTCAACAGAGAATCAATTGAAATTGGGGTAAAGTTCAAGAGTTTGGTACACTCTTGAAGGGTTAGGATTAGATTGAGTGAGGTTCACTAATTAATCCTGTTTGTATCCAATTTAATTGATTATTAGTAGACACTCCCTAAGGTTTAGGGGGGACTGGACGTAGCTCTCAAGTGGGCAGAGAGTGAACCAGTATAATAATTCCCTGTGTCTATCTTTTATTGTTTTAGTTTATTTCTGTTATTTAATCTTTCTTCAGAACCTTAAGTTAGCAAATCATCCGCTTCTATTCTTGGTTTCGTGTTAGCAAAATCCTTATTTTGAAAACTCAGTTCACTGTCTGAATTTACACGCACTACTCGAGTAGTCCATCAACTAATCGAGTAGTTCATTCATTTTTGGACAGAAAATTATTTTTGTTTTAAAACAGTAAGCGCGTAATTTGTTATTATCAATTACATTCGAAAAATTAGTATCGTTACTTCAATTTACTATTCACCCCCCCCCCCTCTACTAAATTGTTAGGCCGCTTGTTGGTTTCCAACAATAAATATTTACAACATTTAAGGAATATTTTCAAGTTGATTATTATTAATTAAAGGTTTTTGTTATGCATTGATGCATAAGTTACGAAAATTTGTATTTCATTAAAAAGTTTCAATTTTAGGTATTATATTATTCTTTTGAATATAATTATTTTATTCCAAATCTGATTCAAATCTTTTTCAAACAAAAAAACATGGAGAAATATATTAGGTAGTTATTATGATTGAAGATTAAAATATATTTTTTTTTAGTTTCTTATCTTTTGGTTTTTTAGGCTTTTTTATTCAATATTTTTTTCATAGAAATCAGTTACTATAAAATAAAAAAAAAATCAGTTACTAATAGAAGAAAAAAATCAATTACTAATTAGTTACTAAAAGTATGAAAATATGGTGTGATTCATTAATTAATAGAGGAGAATTTAATGGGATCATTGAGAAGACCGAAATTAATGGCATTGAGAAGACCAAAATTAATGGGATTATTAGGAAGACTAATAGGAGAGAAATATCTACAATATTTAATACCGAAATTAATGGGATTATTGAAAGAGAAAAGAAAAAGCTATTTGCAGAGAAAAGAAAATATATTTTCATTTCTTCCCGCTTGAATCAAATTTGTTTAATAAAGACTTACACATAATATTTATTCAATTACTTTCAAATTAGTTACTAAAAAATAAGAGAAAAGAAAAAGCTATTTGCAGAGAAACAAATAAAGATGATAATTTTTATACAGGAATACTTAATGCACTTTAACATTTAAGAGTAAATGTTGTGGTGGACTCGGCCTAGCCGAGGTCCTCAAACCACCTCGCCGAAGTCCTGAGGACCCTTCAGGAGGCCTTCTAAGCGCTTGGCCGAGCTCAATGCTCAACTGCCGAACAGATGCCAGATACAAGCCGACCTCGTGTTCCCATCCAGGTCTGACACCTCCCCGAGTCCGACATATAGGACATGATGACGTCCCCCTTCCTTATCCACAAGGACAGCTCACAACCTTATCCACAAGGACAGCTCACAACCTTATCCACAAGGACAGCTCACAACCTTATCCACAAGGACAGCCTATCCACTCCTAGCTCTGTACAGGCTGGCCCTACTTGGGCCTAAAGCAAGCCCATTAGGGCAACCAGCTCCCCCTATAAGTAGCTCCGTACTACATGGGGCTCAGGTACGTCCTCTAACCCTAATTGCCATCCTCACACACCAGTGATTAGGGTTGCTTCTTGGCTCTTTCCTTTAGCCATCTGAGGACTTCCCCCAAACATCACAGATCAACCCTAGACAGAGGTACCTTTGAAGGTCATCTCCTACACCCTTGGAGGTCCTCACCGTCTAGGACATCACATTGGCGCCGTCTGTGGGAAAAGATAAACTTCAACCCCACTCAGAAGATTCTACCATGTCTGAAGCTCAACCGGATCAGAAAAGGAGGAGGAAATGCTCTGGGAGAATCCCGCCAGCTGAAGACCTACGGTCGCACCTTGGGGTTAGCTGGGCAGCAAGGTCCCCACCACCCCCCTCCTTACCCACTGTCACTATCGTCGCATCAAAACACCATTCAAGCCTCAGCTCCAGATGGGTCCCAACAACATCCAAGAAATTTGGTTATACAGGATCTGTTCAAAATACCGGCAAACTTCCGGGTGGACACTATCTCTGGAGGTTTCGCCGGTGGCGGCGAAAGGAGGTCGGAAAGGAGAAGGTATGTTCAGCAGGTGTTAGCCGTTCGCCACAAGCCTATGGGTAAGAAACCATCCCGGAACATCCCAATCAGTTTCTCTGATGAGGATCTAGGAGATATCATCCCGGATCACAATGACCCAATGGTGATCGCGACCATGATTAGCAACTTCGAAGTTGCCCGAGTTCTCGTTGACCAGGGGAGCTCGGCCGACATTCTTTTTCTCCACACATTTCAAGCATTAAAACTAAGATCCGCCGACCTCGTACATTTTGAAGGGCATCTTATCAGCTTCACGGGCGAGACAATACGCCCCCTTGGAGCCATCCTCCTCCCGGTGACCTTGGGCAAACTACCTTCGGCCCGAACGGAGTTTATTAAGTTTTTGGTAATTGACTATGAATCCCCCTACAATGTGATACTGGGACGAACCTGCCTTCAAGTCTTTGGAGCAGTGGTCTCAACAGTTCACCTAGTAATGAAATTCGTTGGTTCTGACGACAACCTTGTCACCGTCAAAGCTGATCAGCCCAGAGTCCGACTATGCTACAACGCGAGTCTACGGGAAAGTAAGAAAAAGCAAGAAGAACTCTCGGGTCCGACACTAGCCAAAGGGAAGGTCCTTTTGGCCGAGTTGGACGTCCGGGCTGAACAAGATGACCTCAGACCGTCTCCTCAAGGAGAGTGGTTGGCAGTTCCCATCGATCCCGCCGACCCCATCAGAACTGTCAAGGTGGGTGCCGACCTCCCTAAGGATGTACAGGAGGAAATCATCGCACTATTGCGAGCTAATTTGGACCTGTTCGCCTGGACCTCGGCCGATATGCCGGGGATCGACCCGAACTTTATCTGTCACAGGCTCAGTGTAGACCCGAAAGCAAGGCCGGTGGCGCAGAAAATGAGACGGGTCGGAACTGAGAAGGCAAAAGTTATCCAGGAAAAGGTGTCCGAGTTGCTCGAAGTCGGGTTTATAAAAGAAGTCCCATACACCGAATGGGTTGCAAATACAGTCCTGGTTAAAAAGGCAAACGGTAGTTGGAGGATGTGTGTAGATTACACCGACCTCAACAAAGCCTGCCCCAAGGACCAATATCCACTGTCGATTATTGACCAGCTCGTCGATAATTCGGCAGGTTACCAATTGTTATCATTCACTGATGCATATTCGAGATATAACCAGATCCCTATGTATCCCCCTGATCAAGATAAGACCACATTCACGACCGGAAAGGCAACTTACTGTTACACCGTCATGCCTTTCGGCCTTAAGAATGCTGGCGCAACCTATCAAAGGATGATGAATAAAGTTTTTGACGGGATCATTGGCGCTACCATGGAAGTTTACATCGACGACATGATCACAAAGAGTAAGAAAAGGGAAGACCATGCCAACGACCTAACCACGGTCCTGGAAAGGGTAAGAACCCATAGGATGAGGTTGAATCTGGAGCAGTGTACTTTCAGAGTCCCCGCTGGCGCTTTCCTCGGGTTCATGCTCTCCGAGAGAGGAATCGAAGCAAACCCCGACAAATGCCGCGCTATACTGGAGATGAAAAGCCCTACCGACCTCAGAGGGGTGCGACAATTAACTGGCAGGATGGCGGCTCTGTCTAGATTTCTTCCTCAAGCTGCTAAAAAGGCCTTACCCTGGTACCAACTTTTGAAAAAGGGCACAACTTTCAATTGGGATCAGGACTGTGAAGCCTCTTTCCTTGCTCTGAAAGAATACCTCTCTTCCCCTCCAGTTCTCTCCAGCCCCCGTGAGGGGGAAAACCTCTTTATTTACCTCTCCGTTGGGGAGTCAGCCCTTAGCTCCGTGTTGGTTCGAGATGAGGGTCGGAGTGAATTCCCCGTTTATTTCATAAGCCGAGCTCTCCAGGGCCCCGAGCTTCGGTATTCCAAGATTGAGAAATTTGCATTCTGTCTTATCCTGGCTGCACGGCGGTTACGACAATATTTTCAAAGCCACCCTATCGTCGTAGGAACCGCCCAGCCCATTAAACAAGTTCTGCAAAAGCCCGACCTCGCGGGGAGAATGATGGCCTGGTCAATCGAACTGTCCGAGTTCGACATCTCCTATGAACCGAGGAAGGCAATCAAGTCACAAGTGTTAGCAAATTTTGTGTCCGAGTTTACAGAGCCCCACCAAAGCTCTAGCTCGGATATTTGGGTCATATATGTTGACGGTTCAAGCAATCAAAAGGGTGCAGGAGCTGGAGTTATTTTGGAAAACACGGAAGGGCCCAGCATCGAGTATTCCCTGAAGTTCGAGTTTCTAACTTCGAATAATCAGGCCGAGTACGAGGCAGTCATTGCTGGCCTCCGCATGGCCAAAGAGCTCGGTGCGTCCGAAGTTCAAGTTATGAGCGACTCCCAGTTGGTGGTTTCCCAAGTTGTTGGGGACTACCAAGCCAAGGAACCCATCCTGCAGAAATATCTCGACAAAGTTAAATCCCTCGCTCTCGATTTTGAAAAATTTTCCATCACCCATATCCCCCGCAGTTCAAATTCCCGAGCCGATGTGCTTTCCAAGTTGGCAAGCACAAAAGGCGGAGGGAATAATAAAAGCCTCATTCAAGAGCAAATCGCAACCCCAAGCGTAGTAATGGCCATTTCGGTATCGCCGAACTGGATGCACCCGATCAGGGCGTACCTCGAACATGGAATACTCCCTGCCGATCAAAAGGAAGCAAAGAAACTTAAGAGAAAAGCAGCTGAGTATGTTATTATTGATGAAGTCCTTTATAGGAGAGGAATGTCATCTCCACTCCTCTGATGTCTTACCTCCGAGGAAGCTCAGGAGACCTTGAACGAGGTCCATGGAGGAATGGGGAGCCATCACGTCGGAGGAAAATCCTTGGCGAGAAAGATACTAAGGGCCGGATATTTCTGGCCAACCTTAGTAATGGATTCCATTGACCATGTTCGACGATGTCCTCAATGCCAATTCTTCAGTGATGTTTACCAAAAACCGTCCGAGGAGCTCCACTCTCTAGCCTCCCCCTGGTCTTTCAGCATGTGGGGGATGGACATTGTGGGACAGTTCCCAACGGCTCCAGGCCAACTAAAATTCATCGTGGTAGCAATAGACTACTTCACCAAATGGATCGAAGCTGAGCCCCTAGCAACCATCACTTCGGCAAGGATCCAGAAGTTTTTCATAAAACAAGTCATCTCCCGTTTCGGCCTTCCTCTCACATTGATCACCGACAACGGCAGTCAATTCGCCGCCAACAACTTCCAGATATTAGCTGAGAGTCTCGGGATCTCCCATTGTTTTTCCTCGGTTGAGCACCCCCAGACTAATGGCCAAGCAGAAGCCGCCAACCGAGCTATCGTTGACGGCCTCAAGAAGAGAATCACACAGGCCAAAGGAGCATGGGCCGATCTTCTACCTGAGGTCCTCTGGTCAATCAGGACCACGGTTCAGTCCTCAACCGGAGAAACCCCCTTCAGACTCACCTATGGTTGTGATGCGGTCATCCCCATCGAACGAAGAATTCATACCTTCCGAATGAGGGACAGACCCGAGGAGGAAAACGGAAATTTGATAAAAGAAAACTTGATTTTGGCCGAGGAGATCCGGGACGCCGCTTTTGCTCGGGAAAAGAAAGCGAAAGAAAGGCAAGCCAAGCAGTATAACAAAGCGGTACAACCCAGGTCTTTTGAGGTCGGCGATCTCGTTCTTATGAGGGCCGACATCGGTCTTAAAAACCGAAGAGACGGGAAATTTGCTCAAAACTGGGAAGGGCCCTACAGAGTTATCTCAAAAACACACTCTGGGGCATATAGACTAGAAACCCTTGAAGGGGCCGAGCTTAAAAATTCTTGGAACGTGGCAAAACTGAGAACCTACTTCAGCTAGGTTTACCTCAGGTGTTATCGGCTGCCCCAGTTAAAAGTTTAAATTTTATCTTCGTAATTTTATCTTCATTTCTATTAATATTTCGCACTTACTTTTCCTAATCATGCTCTCATTTTCCACGTGGGGACATACCCACCTTCTCAATCTATAAGCAATGTACTCATGGTAATTAATGAAAAGTACAAACTTGTTCATACTCAAGTGCCACAGTTTTATATACGTACGTACTAGCTTCTCATTTAGCACTAGCCACCTAAATGTTGCATGGCGCTATGCACAGCCAACGTCTCCCAGATAAGATCGGCTCATATGCACAGTGTACAAGGGACACCCGATAAAGAACAGACTGCTGTGAAATGTTTATACATAGCTTCACTCAGCACTCTCTTTTACATCGGAGCCGAGGACACCCACTTCGGCTAAAGTGGGTAGATCCGAGTTCCCTACCTATGCACTTATATACAGTACCTTTATTCAGAGGAAAACTTATAAGATTACTGCACTTACTGAGTCGTCTGAGTTTAACATTGGTAAGTTTTAAATCCGATCAAATCCAAATACAACAAGTTGACAAAAAACTTGTATCCTCAAAGGTAGTTCTACTTAGTTATTTAAAAATGACCTCAGACTCTATACGAATGCAACAAGTTAGAATAAAAACTTGCATAGACTGATAGTATGCAACAATTTGAAACTGGAAAGAACTTGCATAAGAACAAAATGTTGTACACAATAAAGTTAAATACAATCCAACACTGTCAAACATGTTACAAAAAACATTGACAAGTCATAAATCACAAGCTGCCCAGCATAAGGGACTTACGCTGCTTCATCTTCGACATCAGATAGGACAACCGAGTTCGAGTTGAACTCCTCATCTGCCTTCTCCACCAAAGGGTCGGGCAGGTTCTCCTTGGGTTGGTTTAGGTCGACTTCAAGCCCGTCCTTGTCATAATCGACTATTTTCCCATCCTCCACCCCGAAACCAGCAGAGGCGTCAAGGTACCGTATTTGGAGCCCTTGGTTCAGGTGCAGAATCTGCTCTATCGCGCTGGTAAAAACTTTACCCGCCGCCCTCTCAAGGTTGAAATCCGCTTCACGTGCGGCTACTTTGTGTTTAAGAGCTTGAGCGGCTCTTCTCTTCAACAGTGTTCTCACCTTCTCCATCTCGGCTAGCCCTTCTTGCCGACCTGCCCCTTTTGCAACCGCCGTCGCCCGGGCCAGGGCCTCCTCCTGACTCTTCCGGAGCTCCTCTAACTTCCGCCGGTGCTCCTCCTTTAACTCGGCCAACTTTTGCTCAGCCGAGTTTTTATTCTCCCTCAGCTCCGCCACCTCCGCCGCCATATCAGACCGGGCCTTCTTCCTGGCCGGCGACACGCCTTCCGCAACGTCATCGGCGACATCGGCCAACACATTGAAAAATTTAGTTGACCTTCTTAAATGATAAGCCAACCCTTCGGTCGTCTTCTTCCATTCGGCCCCCGACATCTTCACAAGCGACTCTTTAACCGAGGGCTTAGTAGTAGGAGTTGTTGGCCTTGGGGCACCAGCAACTTGGACAGGCTCGGTACTGGGAGAGGGAGGCTGAGGAGGGGACGAGGTAGCGATCACCGCAGGCTGAGTAGAATGTGGTAGAGCGGAGTCGGCTGACGTCGTCTCAGCCGCCGCGGCATCAGTGGAAGTGCTCTCCGACTTCTTCCTTTTGCGACTCAGTGCAACCTTCAACGCCTCAGACGACATCGCTGACCAATATTCCTCTGCAAACAAAAAAGAAGAGACGAAGACAAATCAATAAAAAAAAAAGTGTGTTTGTATACATATTTTTGCAAGTCACAAGAGCGAGGTTAACTACCAATTTTGGCTAATACGTCATTGTCGGAACACTTCATAAAAACCCCAATATCAAGTTGGACTTTCCGAGCTTGATATTCATTTTGAAAGTGATGGACTGTGGCAGCCTCGTCCGCATCAAGAGTCGCGCCCGACCACCTTTGTGGAGTACCAAGGTGGCGGTCAAAGAACTCCAAGGTCCACTCTAGGGGAAACCTCGGACCCGTCTCGTCCCGGAACCAAGGTCGGCCAGCACCCACAAATTTATACTTGAAGAACCTGGGTTTAAAGTGCTTCCAGGATTCCGTAAACATCCCGAAGAGCCCACAGCGAGCTCGGGCTTTGGCCGATACCCAAAGTCGCCCAGTGACCCCGTCTTTGTTATTGATGAACGGGTTGTACATCCACAGAAAAAGTCGGACTGTGCATACTAATCCCTTGGCCCGACAATATTTCTGAAACGCCCTCAAGAATGACCAAGTGTTGGGGTGGAGTTGCGAGGGAGCTAGGCCGAGCTCTTTCAGAACCCCCATCTCAAGGTCAGTAAACGGCAAGGTAACGCCAAGGTTGTGAATTAAATCGGCATAAAAAAAGAAGGAGTTGACATCGGTCTTGGTGCAAATTCGGTCATTCGCCGAACAGGGAAGAACTTCGTAAGAAGTACCAGCGGCGTCGCCCGAACAGGGTAATATAACTCTCTTCACGTCGGAGAGTTTATCCTCGGAATCTAGATTAGACCACACTCCCTTCGGCTCCACGTCGACCCATAGATATTGGTCGGCATCGGTGGGCGCAGGATACAGCTCAGGTCGGCTCACGCATCTCCGGGGCGGCATGGTACCTGTGGAAGAACAGGGGAGCTCGATGTCAGTCTTACGGGTTACAAAATAACCCCCCAGAAACCCCCCTCGAAGTCGTCCCGAGGGGCGAGCACCTTCCCTCTACCACAGATACCCCCTCATTCATATCCACTCTTTCCTCCGCCAACAATCCCGAGGTTAGGCTACCTCAACGGGATCAACCTCTAAAACTTATCCCTCATATTCCTCTAAAACCTATCCCTAGGTTAGACTCATATTCCTCGTCGACCTCCAAGGAAGAGCAGGAGGAGGAAGAGGGGCCGTCCTCTTCCTCGTTACTACTACGGGATAAGGAAGTCATTACAGACCATTCCCTAACCCGTCCCCTACTCATAATAAACCCAGTGTATCCCTTCAATTCCTGGAAAAAGAAAAAGCAGTGCAAAAACCCGCAAAGCAAGTCCTAAAACGCCCCAAACCCAGAAACATTATAAGCCACCAATTGGATCCCCCAAGGCTAGCACAAAACCCAACAGACAGAAAAAACCACCCCTATAGAAACAGAACTTTAGAACCCTAAATCCTACCCAGGTGAACCAGAACAGGGAAGGAGAAGAAATAAAAACAAAAGGGAAAAAGAAGTGAGAGAATACCTCAAGTATGCAACCGCGAAGAACGAAGGGGGTGGAGAGTGATTTGTTATCTGCGGAGAAAGAAGGAGAGAAGAGCACAATTCCAGAATGTAATCTCGAGAGAAGGTGGGAGAGTGGATCTTGTGTAAGTGAAAGAAGGTGCAGCCGTGTGGTGGAAAGAAGAAGCAGAACGGTTTGTGCCTAGATAAGGGAAGAGGAACCACCTTCCCTCCACTTTCGAAAGTTGGGTCAAGCCTAAAAGGCCCAACCCAACATGCAGCCATACCAATTGGGACGCGTGTCATGCAACAGCTGAAACAGTGGACCTCGAGCAACGTCACAGTAATGATGACGCTTCGAAGGTCGTGATTTCTGACACGGGTCAGGTCCAGTAAAATCAAACGTCACATCGGTACGGGTGACTTGACAACTGTCAAACCTGCTCTGTCATAATGAAAGGACATCAGAAACAGCTGGATCCAACTTACCGGCAACTCATCGTCCGAACTCCCCAGAACCTCGGAACAAGGCTCCGATAGCCTTGACCGAGCTGGGGGGCTTATGTGGTGGACTCGGCCTAGCCGAGGTCCTCAAACCACCTCGCCGAAGTCCTGAGGACCCTTCAGGAGGCCTTCTAAGCGCTTGGCCGAGCTCAATGCTCAACGGCCGAACAGATGCCAGATACAGGCCGACCTCGTGTTCCCATCCAGGTCCGACACCTTCCCGAGTCCGACATATAGGACATGATGACGTCCCCCTTCTTATCCACAAGGACAGCTCACAACCTTATCCACAAGGACAGCTCACAGCCTTATCCGCAAGGACAGCCTATCCACTCCTAGCTCTGTACAGGCTGGCCCTACTTGGGCCTAAAGCAAGCCCATTAGGGCAACCAACTCCCCCCTATAAGTAGCTCCATACTACATGGGGCTCAGGTACGTCCTCTAACCCTAATTGCCATCCTCACACACCAGTGATTAGGGTTGCTTCTTGGCTCTTTCCTTTAGCCATCCGAGGACTTCCCCCAAACATCACAGATCAACCCTAGACAGAGGTACCTTTGAAGGTCATCTCCTACACCCTTGGAGGTCCTCACCGTCTAGGACATCACAAATGCCCAAATTGGTGCTTTAATTTTTTATGTGGTCATATTTAGTCCCTGAAAAAAATAAAGACCCAAATTAGTCCTTGAAATTTTTTTATTAGACAATTTCGTCCTTGAAAAAAATAAAGTTACCAAATAGTCCCTGAAATTTTCTTCCATGAGACAATTTGGTCCCCCAAAATAATTTTGTGGGACAATTTAATCCCTAGAAATTTGGACTAAATCGGACGAAATTAGAGGTATTAATTTGGGTTTCTCGATCAGGTTTATCGAGTAAGTTCAAATCGACAAAATTAACGACAACCTTACGTGAAGTCAAAATTTTCAAGGACCAATTTCTCTCATAGAAAAAACATTAGGGACTATTCTCATATGAAATTTTTTTGGTAAAGCCCAACATGTGCCTATGAAGTTTTTTTGATAGCTTTCCTATATGAAGTTTTTTTGGTAAATCCCAACTAATAAATAAATATACAACATGCTTTTTATCAAATAATATTTAATAAAAACTTTATTAATTTTTATATAATATAAATATTTAATATGTTACTCAATTACTAAATAATACCCTTCCCTTGCACGGGCTTGCTTACCACTATATCTAATTTCAAATTGTAGTAGTTTGGTTGCGGATAATGATTTCAAATTGTAATTTTAATTCTCTTGTACAAAAATTTTTTTTTAAAAAAATATTTACATCAAGTATAAATCAAAATATATAATGGTTTTTATCTATTCCAAAAACAAAATATATTATCAAAGGAATTGCATCAATCGTAGATGAAGTCTTTTACCACATAACGTCTTCAAAATACTGAACTAAAAATAAGATTAAATAGGAACTTAAGAATCATACAATATAAATTAAGATGAGTGAGAAATATTAGAACTAGAGAGATTTAATGACGGAACAAAAATGCAAAAATTGAAGATTGATATAATTGAGATATTGTTGTTTACGTGAATAAACCTATTGAATTGAAGTAAGCAGTTAGAGAAAGAGAAACATAATAATTAAATAATATAAATTAAGATGTTCGAGAATTATAAGAATTAAAAAAATTTAATGACGAAAAAAATGCAAAGATTGAGCATGAATATAATTAGGAGGTTGTTGTTTACCTTCATATTTTGCAATAGTTTTCTTTGATAGTGTCAATCCGACTTTTCTCAATGATATTATCAAGCAATGCTTTGAAAACTGGAGAATGACTAACCTGATTCAATTAAAAAATTTAAAAACTCAATAAGTTACATAATAACATAAGCAAATCTCGTAAAAGAAACTAAGCTAGACAATTTTTTATGGGTTAAATTTACAAAAATATAAAGTATATGCATGATACATATTCAAGAAAGATATAACGGAAAAATAAAACAAAAAAAAATGAATGCAAAGATGAAAGCTGAAAAAAGAAATAATACTCATGTTATATATAATGATTTGGAAAACTTGTAAAATTGAGGATAATGATAAACTTGTAAAATTGATGATAATGATTTCACATGCAGATAAGATAATAATTAAATAAATTTTAATAATTTATTTAATTTCAAATTGTGATTTTGTTTGGATATAATGATTATCTACCTACAAATACTCTGGTGAAAGGAAAACTTTAATAGCAAACGTGGTGCCTCGAAAATTTCTCTGATATGGTGTCTCGAAAATTTCTCTGAAAAACATGGTGCCTCGTATAGGCGTTTTTTTATATAAGGATAGGAGATAGTAGATGAATAGTAAATCAAAATAATATAACATCTGCAACTGCTACAATGAAAGGTGAAAAAAACAAAAAATAAAATAATATTAATTTTTAATATACATTTTAAAAAATATACATACAAACTAACAAGGTCAAAAAATCGTGGCCATGAAAAATATTTTGTTGGTAGAGACAAAATTCACTTAAACGATCTTTACTCGTGGAGGGAGTAATCTTCGATTATCGACCGAAAAATACATTTGCGCAAAAAAATGTACATACAAATAAAAATAAAAAAAATCTTCACATGACAGGGAATCGTAGTTGATTATTTTGATCTTGATTGGGCATACCAGATGATTATTAGCACAGTGGCCCGGATATATCGATGGAGCTGTGAGGCAGGAAAAAAAAAAAAAGTTGGAATTACTAATATTATTCCTTCTTGCTATCGATGATGCGACTTCACAAAGTATACAATCGCCTCTCTCTCCTCCATTTCTCATTCCCATCATCGCTTCCTTCACCTCCTCCTTCTCTTCTCCCTCTCGCGACTCATCCTCACTCACCGCGCCTCACTCTTCGCCACACAAATATCACTTCTAGAAACTTCTCTCCCGTCATGCCTACGTCACGCTTGCGCAATTTAGCACCCGTCGCTGCTTCTTCCGGTGGCGAAGACGCCACTACAGGTGCCTCAAACGGCGCCGTTTCTTCCTCCACTACTCCCTATGATTACGAAGGTTAGCTTAATTATTTTACGCTTTTAAGAATGGTTAAAATCTTTTACTGCTACTCGAACGTTTTATTTACTTGTTTAAGCTCTTGAATATTGTAAGAGTAATGAGATTGACTCCGTAATTTACTTGTCTACGTAGCCACAACCAATTGGAACTTCGAAATAAAAGTGTATTAAGAGTTTTGTTTTCTTTTAAAATTATTATTTTAATAAATAATCAAATTCTGATTGGATGTGCCTGTACAAGTTTCACCGATCATCTCATACTTATCAGAAATTACATTGACATCTCTTCGAGTTAGAAAGAATATGTGATTTTTCTGGTAACGTGGTCAGGTGAAAAACAGAGATAAAGACAAATGTTATAAAAGAAATTTCACACATGGAGATGAATCCTCTGCTCTTTATTTCTTGTCATATGGACTATGGTTATCATGTGAAGGAGATAAACAAATTTTTACTGAAACGGGAAAAGTGCACGAGAGGATTCATTCATAATGACTATATAAACTCAAGTACTTAAGTCATGGTCATCGAATAGAGATTCGTATCCTGTAATCGATTGTCTGAATCATGAATCGAATCTTGAATCGTAAGATACGTAATTGATAATAAAAATAACATAAAATATATTTTATATAAAATGTAATAGATATAAGCATTTTCAGGTCAAAGGATTCATTGTTAATCAATAAACTAATATAAAAACCTTCAAATTCAAGTCAAAATAACCCTAACTAATCCAAAAAAACTCACAAAACCCAACGTGGTTTAGTGCGTAACCCGATTTTCTGAGAAGCAAATCCGAATCGTTCGAATCAAATCGTGATTATGGTGAGATACAAGCAAATTTAAGATACTTCAAGAGATTCGTACGGGTAAGGGTTGGATTTGTATTGAATCGGGATACAATTTGGTAGATTCAATAGATACTAACTACCATGCTTAAGTGTAATGACAACATAGGTAAGTGTAATGTCAACATTAATCTCAAGGGAGGTTGCTGTAATTTCCGAAACAAGAGGCGTGCTGAGTGCTGATTGTCGATGTAATTAAGACGAATATTAAGAGTAGTTAGGGAGATTCTCTCCTCTTTAGATTACAATAGTTGTCAATCCATGTCCACATTTATATTTGTTTAAACTACAATATTGTTTCTGATTGCTGACGTAAATAGTGATTAATTGGTGTTAGATGAGTCAAGTTTGGGAGGAGGGTATCGTGTTCCTCCACCTGAGATCAAGGATATTGTTGATGCTCCACCAGTTCCTGCATTGTCATTTTCACCACATAGAGACAAAATTATTTTTCTCAAGCGAAGAGCTTTGCCTCCATTATTAGATTTAGCAAAACCAGAAGAAAAGTTGGCTGGTGTACGTATTGATGGAAACTGCAATAGTAGGAGTCGTATGTCATCCTACACTGGTATAGGGATCCATCAAATTCTTCCCGATAACAAATTAGGGCCAGAGATTGCAGTGACTGGTTTCCCTGATGGTGCAAAGATAAATTTTGTTTCTTGGTCTCCTGATGGTCGGCATTTATCCTTTAGCATTCGTGTGAATGAGGAGGATGGTAATAGCAGTAAATTCAGAGTATGGATTGCAGATGTTGAAACAGGGGAAGCTAGACCTTTGTTTCAGTCACCAAACGTATATTTGAATCCAGTTTTTGACAACTATGTTTGGGTAGATAACTCTACATTGTTAGTTTCCACCATTCCATTATCTCGTGGTGCTCCACCAAAGAAACCTTTGGTTCCTGGTGGCCCAAAAATTCAATCCAATGAGCAGAAGAATATTGTTCAAGTAAGAACATTCCAGGATTTGCTGAAGGATGAATATGATGAAGATTTATTTGACTACTATGTTACCTCTCAGCTGGTTTTAGCTTCTTTGGATGGTGCAACGAAGGATTTTGGCTCACCAGCTGTTTATACGTCTTTGGACCCTTCCCCAGATCATAAATACCTCTTGATTAGTTCAATTCACAGGCCATACTCGTTTATTGTACCTTGTGGAAGATTTCCGAAAAAGGTAGAGTTATGGAGTGCTGATGGAAAATTAATCAGGGTGCTTTGTGACTTGCCCCTTGCTGAGGACATTCCAATTGCTTTCAATAGCGTTCGAAGAGGGATGCGATCCATTAATTGGCGAGCAGATAAGCCATCGACACTTTACTGGTACATATCCGATTTTTTTTCATATATCTTATATCTTCTCCTGGGGCATGTGCATTGGGAGCATTGCAGTTTACTATAAAATAATATTTTAAAATGTACATACAAATTTATTTAAATAGACATTTTTTAATTGTTTTATTGTTTTCTCTCAAAAACTTAAGTGCTTGAAAACTTAAACTTCCCAAGAGTGTTTCCCGTAATTAAGTAAAGTTAAATGCAAATGAAACTAAGCATGCAAGTTTATAAGAGCAACCAGTCAAGTCTGTAGTGAAGTATGCCTGAATGCATGCATCCACACAAACTCACACAATATCCACTTGAAAGGCACAAATGCACATTGGATGCATGAATTATATATGTGAGATTATTTATTGTTATTGATTGAGAGTTTACAAATTGTTACAGTAGATTATGTCTATCTTGCACCTGCTGAAAAAAAAAACAGTCTATCTTGCACAGTTGCACCTATAGATTTCCTTATCCCCCTCCAAAAAAAAAAAAAAAAACACATACAGGATGGAGATTTTGCATCTAGCATCATACATATTTGAAGGTCTGTCCTCATGGAAGATTATGTTCAGGCATTTCAAATATAGTTTTATCTTTTATTTTTCGTATGAGTTCATGTTGCAGTTCAATGTTGAATTACACATGGTTGTTTTCAGCAACTGACTTTTTAAATTTTATGGATAATTTTTTATTTTTTTTATCATCATATGCAATTCTCTTAATTAGATGTTTCATCTTCCATTCACAATCAAACTTAAGATTTCCTTTATTCAATATAAGATGGTAAATGTTTCTGCATTTCCATTCTCGGTTTTATAGTCAGAATTGTCTGTGGTTTGTTTTGCGATTTCTTTATCTGTGAAAACTGCTTCATTTGAGGTTGCTAGGGTAGAAACTCAAGATGGAGGTGATGCAAAGGTGGAAATTTCTCCTCGAGATATAGTTTATACACAGCCTGCTGAACCATCAGAAGGTGAACAGCCAGTGATATTACAGAAGCTCGATCTTCGATATGGGTATGGATACATGTTACTGATTTACATAGGTTTCTTCACAATGACATATTTTGACATTATTGGGTCCTTTTCTAAATTTAGTTGTTTCTTCTAAGTGTTTCAAATGTGCTGCCAAGTTTATGATTAATACAAATTTTAATGGCAAATATTGACCATAAATGATCTTTTCTGATGTTGTACTTGCTCTCTGCATACAAGCTTGATCATCATGACGAGCGTTTGGTTATCATGCCACTTTCATAGTCTGGACTTATATTATAATCATTCTTGCAAAGAATATTCTGAGGTGGTGTTTGTATTTATGCCTATCACATGCCATGAGCATCTATGTAGCAGTTGCTAATAAAATTCCTTACTCTATTTATTATCAACTTCTCTCTTTCCCTCCTTGTTTCTGGTAGTGGGGATTGAGCAATAAGTTGGACACAATAATCTTGTGCATCTAATATCTTCTAAACCTTTGTAAAGAAAACCTAAAATCTTGGATGATGTTCCTTTGTTTTCATATCTACAGAGGGATTTCTTGGTGTGATGATTCACTGGCATTGGTGTATGAATCTTGGTATAAAACACGGCGGGTAAGAACATGGGTTATCTCTCCAGGATCTGAAGATGTGACTCCACGCATCCTATTTGATCGATCTTCAGAAGATGTTTACTCTGATCCTGGCTCTCCCATGCTGCGGAGAACCAAGGCTGGGACGTATGTTATTGCCAACATAAAGAAGGAAAGTGATGAAGGAAGATATATTGTACTGAATGGAGTTGGTGCAACACCAGAAGGGAACATCCCATTCCTTGATCTGTTTGACATGTAAGTGTCTTAAATCACTTTTTACCTGTTAGCTCTCACGGATTCTCATTTATGCTTTGGTGGATTGAACCAAAATGTTACAGAAATACAGGTAACAAGGAGCGAATCTGGGAGAGCGATAAAGAAAAGTATTACGAGACTGTTGTGGCTCTGATGTCAGATCAGGAAGAAGGGGATTTAAATTTAGAGCAGCTGAAAATACTGATTTCAAAAGAGTCGAAAACTGAAAACACCCAATATTACCTTGTCAGCTGGCCAGATAAAAAATTAAGTCAGATTACAAATTTCCCTCATCCATACCCTCAGCTTGCATCATTGCAGAAAGAGATGATCAGGTATCAGAGAAAAGATGGGGTTCAACTTACTGCTACATTATATCTGCCACCAGATTACAATCCATCAACAGATGGCCCTTTGCCATGTCTCGTTTGGTCTTACCCGGGAGAATTTAAGAGCAAGGAGGCTGCTGGACAAGTTCGTGGTTCTCCGAATGAATTTCCTGGGATAGGGCCCACATCAGCCCTTCTTTGGTTGGCTAGAAAGTATGAATTGCCTTTTCCGATTTTTTGTGTTGTTTGGCTATTTCTGATTTATCATTATTTTATTAGTTATTTATGTTATCCATTGAATATATCGTTCGGGTTAAATCCACTGACTGTTCTTTGATGACTTTAAATTCTGCAGGTTTGCAATTCTATCCGGTCCTACTATTCCTATTATTGGTGAGGGTGACGAGGAGGCAAATGATAGGTAAATTCATATACTCCATTGTTATAGCTGTGTGATCTTTTCCATATACTTATCATAGATAACTGTTCTCAATTGCCAATTTGCCATGAGTTATTTCTTTGTCTTCATTTTCATTTCTATTCAAATTGAAATTTCAAATATTCTGACTCATTTGAGGCTTTGATTTCTTTTTCAGCTTGTTCAAAGTTTTTTTGTGAAGTAATAATACTTTATAATTAGTAATGCTTTAGAGTATATCTGATTATAAACCAAATTTCAAATAACCAGGTATGTAGAGCAATTAGTAGCAAGTGCAGAAGCTGCTGTGGAGGAAGTTATCCGGCGTGGGGTAAGCTCTATTGATATTATATGGAGTATATAAGGTTATCAACCCAATAGAAATATGGAGTCAAGCCATTTTGGTTTGTTACATCTAGGTAGCTCATCCCAAGAAAGTAGCTGTTGGAGGACATTCCTATGGTGCTTTCATGACTGCCAACCTTCTGGCACATGCACCTCATCTTTTCTGTTGTGGAATTGCTCGTTCTGGTGCTTACAACAGAACACTTACTCCTTTTGGTTTTCAGGTACTGCCTATAATGGATTGGTTTTTTCTTCCAATGGCTAACTATGTTCCATAAATTGTCTTTTCTTTGTTCCCATAATTTCCTTTTAATCTTCTTCCATGCTGTATTCCTCTTTTAGAAATGCTTATGTCCCATACTGCATTTGCTTGTGTAGAATGAAGACAGAACTCTTTGGGAGGCCACTAATACTTATGTAGAGATGAGTCCTTTCATGTCGGCTAATAAAATTAAGAAGCCTATCTTACTTATCCATGGGGAAGAGGATAATAACTCAGGAACATTAACAATGCAGGTAAGAGAGGACCTCAGCCATTCTCATAAAGTTTCTTACTTGATCAACTATTGCATTTTTTTGGTAAGTAACAATCCCCTGAAGCCATACGCTGGCCAATTGTTTATTTACCATTTCTATCCTTTGTCCTGTTATGCAGTCAGACAGGTTTTTCAATGCTTTAAAGGGTCATGGTGCTCTTTCTCGACTGGTGATTTTGCCTCACGAGAGCCATGGTTATTCTGCCAGAGAAAGCATCATGCATGTCCTTTGGGAAACAGATCGATGGCTGCATAAATACTGTGTGGCAAACACTTCTGACTTAGGTGAAGATCATGATACTGGCACAGCCAAAGAAAATGTTAGCAAAGGAACTACTGATGCTGAAAGCAAAGCAGTTGTTACCGGTGGAGGTGGCAGCAAAGAGGAATCTGATCTAGAGTATGGGGAATGTCATTCTCTGCCAAGGTCATCCTTGTGGTAAACTCTTCACCCTTTAATTTTTTAACTCCAAATAAACTGTCTTTTACTCAGTTAAATATTTCTCGATAATGTTTTGTTTGCCAACAGTAAATCCCCGTATATAATTCGACATATTCTTACTTGCTTGAGAATATTAGTACTGATCATTCCTTTTGCTGTTTTATTTAAATGTACTCGAGTTAATTACCAAGGTGGCCTCCTTATAAACAATAATAGTAAAGCAAATGAATGATACTTGCTGCTTATTTTCTCCATCTATAGGTATATATCTTTTATGTTGATCTTTTAATGTTGTAGAAGAATTCTTCAATATTTGAAGGACTGGAATTGAAACATCCAAATTATATGGAAGACAGAGCAGCTAATAGCCCTTCACGACGGGGATCATTTACATTGCAACGGGATATTAAATGCACTCCATCATGTGGTCCTTTAGAAAAACTTCTATAGCATCGCTGGTCCGGGTGCATGTTGCCTAATCATATTTTACATGGTTTTCAGAAGGGTCCCCAGTGTCCTAGCCAGATAACTTGTCATAGCAATTTAAATACATATGATGAATAATCAAGCTGCTACTTGTTCTTTTGATTGTGTCTGTAATAGATACAACATACAAGTTACACAGGTGAACAATTATATTTTTATTCATTGATCAGAAATACCGTCATATTATTCCATTGCATTTCATGTTGACCAATTGCGAAGGATATTCCCTTGATAAAAATTGTGTTTTAACTATGATTCTTTTGAAATGGAGACATATCCCTAAGCTCGTTATCTCTAAAATTATATGTTGTTCATGTATGTCTTATGTTTGTAGGCTGTAGCAATAAAAGTATGCTGCGCCGTGGTAGATAATAGTTATGTTGAGGTTGTTGGAGTGGTTGTGATCAAACTGGCATTCGGGTGCTATACTTTTAAACTAAAATTTGAAATGATGAAACATCTTTTTGTCGTTTTCAAAATTGAGGTACAATTATTTTGAAATGACTAAAAAAGGAGCTCAGCTCAAACTTTGCCAAATAAGTTGTTTAAAAAAAAAATGCTTAATTATGTCACAAGTCCATGAAGTTTGACATACTTTTGTCAGATACCCTTATTCTTTTTTTTCAATATCTGAGTCACCGAAGTTACTTATGGGTTTATCATATATCTCTGCTACTAATTATAGCCAATTTTGCTGACATGTAATGTAAGAATCCTAGTCAGACGCAGGAGGTTGGTCATGTGGTTCTGCGTAATGTCACATGGGCGAAGATGATCTCTCTCTTCAATATTTTTTTATTCTTTTTTTTTATTTAACTAAAAATATAAAAATATTAAGTTTTTTAGTTTTTTTAATTTTAAAAAGAAAGAATCTTCGCCCACGGTACACCATGTGTCTAACCTCTTGAATCTTACTAGGATTCCGATATTATATGTCAACAAAATTGCCAAAATTTGTAGTAGACTAGTAGGGGTATATGACAAACCTAGAAGTAATTTTGGGGAATCAAACATTGAAAAAAAAAAAGAGTATCTAATAAAAATACTCCAAACTTAAGGAATTTGTGACATAATTAAGCCTTTTAAAAATATAATTTCAAAGCCAAAAACTGGCAATCACACTAAATGAGACTTTAAAGAGCAAGAATCAAATCCTGCATTGAATAGCCACGAACATGACCATTGAATAGAAACAGTGAATTTAGATACTTTTTGTTTTACAGAGTTTCATTTTCCATAAGTGCTCTCAAGTCTCAACAGTAATTTTTCTCCGGATACTGTATTCGCATTTGTTTAGTTCTAACAGAAACAGCAGATGTAATTTACTAGTAATTTGTTACATCTTGAATCCTTAAGGGCATATCCACGGTTAACCACTTTTCCGTTTTTAAATGAACCCCACACATTATTTTATTATTCTTCACATCTTTTTATACTTTAAGAACCTCTAAGAATGTGAGCCACCTTTTCACTTCATCAATGAACCTACTTTTCGTTCATAAATGGGTCTCACTACCTACCCCACACTCATAATATTTTATAATAAATATAACCATCATCAACTAACCATATTTTTTTACCGCCAAAAAAACTAACTACATTTTGAATAATTTATTTTTGAACGGCTAATTTTTTTTTTAACTTATTTTTTCAGCTAAAAAAAATCATAAGAGTACTCCCTCAGCTACTCGAGTACCAATTTATTTTTGAAGTTAAAAATAAAAAAAATAGCCACGTTACTCGCTACTCGAGGACCAATTTATTTTTGAAGTTAAAAATAAAAAAAAAAGTAGCCACGTTACTCGAGTAGCACATGCTACTCGTGTACTCCCTCCATGTTCTCTTTGCAATTTCTGTTTCCTTCTCTTTCCTTTTTCTATTTTTTTATTAAAAAAATCAAACGCTCAGCTCACAAAGACACGAACCCGTAGCAAAATAATGCACGGTTGTGAAAAATGAATGAACGGGAGCATCTCCCACCGGTGATGAACGTTGACGAACGTTCCTAACTGCTAAGAACGACCCAAAAATTAACCGCTGGGGATGCTCTAACAAACACTTAACTTAGTAGCAAAAACAAATTATAAACCTACAAAGTGAAAAATATCAGAACATGAACGAACGGGAGCATCTCCCACCGGTGATGAACGTTGACGAACGTTCCTAACCGCTAAGAACGACCCAAAAGTTAACGGCTGGGGATGCTCTAACAAACACTTAACTTAGTAGCAAAAACAAATTATAAACCTACAAAGTGAAAAATATCAGAACACCTGCACAATGCAGCAATAAAAAATTAACTCATGCAAGAAAAGCAATAAAACAAAGCTTAATGAAACTTTTACAAGCCAACAATAATAATGTCGTACACGATTCAGTACAAGAAACTTATTCCTTTGAATCTTTAGGGTAAGTCAGCTCATCTCTATTTTAAAAGCCAATTGAATAGAGTAGGAAAAATGGTCTAAAATTGAGGAGAATAGGCATTAGGCACAAAGCAAGACCATCTTCACTCTTCCTCAGCAACAACACTAATCTCACCCTTTTCCAGTAAATCATAAAAGGTCCTCGCTTTTCTCTGTTCATTCCAGTGATGCATCTTCCAAACACTGCCAGCTGCTAAACCGAGCACTATTCCAATACATATCTCCTTCACAACACTAGGTCCTTTCAAAGTCGCATGAGCAATCCTCGGACCAGCCATTTGCTTCCTTGTCTTACGTGAATCTACCAAGTTACACAACATTGGCTTTGTAAGTATATATACAAAGAGAAAGATTTGCAGTACAAATTTCTAAAGAAAAGCATACCAACCCTAACAATCAATTTGACTATATGTTCAAGGCAACAAAGGGAGAGTAAAAGGCAGGGAAGGCAGAAAAGAGAAGACAGTTATTTACTGCTGAGAGATTTTTCTTTAATTCATGGAAGAAACAAGAAGTTATTCCCCTCATTCTTCCCCAAGTCAGTATAAAAAATCTGTTTCACTTCAACTTGGGGTTGAAGTCATAAAAATAAATTCTCTTTAAAAATATTTATTAAATTTTGTATCCTTCCACTTAAGTTGTATTTAAAATCGATTAAAATTGTGAATGGTTAAAACTTAATAAAGAAGGGGGATTGAATTGATTTACAAATCAAATGTTGTGTTTGGAGCTCATTAGAATGAGAATTGATTCGATTTGATTATGTTACATATTACCTTTATGAAGGGTACTTACAACAACCTATTTATCTGGAATATCAAATTTTCTGAAATTTCTAAACAAAAGGAATGAAATTCATGGGATAATAAAAATGAAACCCTTCCTATTAGCTAACGGTCCAAACACAAGTTAATGACATTTGATTTACAACTCAAATTATTTCTCATTTTTTGCATTCCATATAGACTCATAATCAAATATAAGAAGAGAAATTAGATTCTTATAAGTTATTAACCTATCAAAACAAAGTACATGTAATACCCTTCCCCTTGCTTCTCTTATTTTCCCATTTCCTTGCAAATTCCCAAAGTGCACACTAAAGTGCACACTAAAAATCTCAACAAAATTCACATCAAAATTCAGATTTAAAACCATTAACAGGTAATTAGCTATTAATCAAGAACAAACAACAGTCAAGTTGAGAGAGCTCGTTAAGTTAGCATAAACTACTAACTCAGAAGCTATTACTGTAGCCTACATACAATAAATCATACAAACTGACAGTTGTATTAAGTTATAAACCATACTCCCTAAAATTGTAAGCATCAACCATATTAGTACCTGACTTTAGAAGATTAACATATTAATCTTTGAAACAGTAATATGTATGTCAAAGAGAACCAATTTGACTGAAGAACAGTTGACATGAGATACTAACATGAATGATGCTTACAATCTCAAGAGCCGATTCGATAATTCCCAAAAAGTCAAGGACTAATATGACCGATAATTATAATTTCAATAACTAAAATGAGAATTTACTCTTGCATTAAGACACTCAAAATCGGGCATCAAAAGGAACTGTGTCCAAGTTATTGCATATGTAGCACACATTAGAAAAAACCCTTTTGAAAAAAGAGTGGAGTACCAACTTAATCCTCAATGTTTTTACACTGTACCAATTTAGTCATTGAAAATTTATAAATACACATTTAGTCTCCTGAGATTTTCGGAGGTACCAATTTGGTCCCTCAATATTTTCTTACATGCCAGCTTGGTTCCTCTTGTTTTAAGGGCCAAATTTGCGAAATTTTGAAGGACCAATTCGGTATATCTAAAAATCTTGAGGGACAAAATATGTATTTATAAATTTTCAAGGACTAAATTGGTATACTTAAACATCTGCGACTAATATCAATCTGATGAAAAGAATCTGGAGGCCAGAATTTCAATCTGGCAAAGCCAATATCTTTTTCTGAAAAATTCTGGTAAATAAAATAAATCAACAGAAAAAAGAATCAATTTGTGTCTGTTAAGTGAAGGTGAGTGAGGAAACTAGTTAAATAATACATTTGAAGATCATCTATTAATTATTCTAGCAAAATGTGATAATTATTAATCACCACTTACCAGAGGCCGAAGCTGAAGCTTAGAGATTAGACGAAAGATCTCTTGCTGACGAATTCGTCGATGGCGTTCTGTTCGGGAACGAGACGTTGAGAAGGTTCTGCAGTCTATAGTCGCTTCCACTTGGCTGGTTGGCCCAATCCAAATGTAATTGGGCCCAATCCAAGAGTTGTTATTTTTTTTAATTTTATTTTTATGTTTCAATTCGGTATTTTATCTTCGAAAATAGTTAATTTAGTCTTCTACGTTTATAACATTTGTCGATTTCATCATTCCGTTACGATGGTGTTAAGTTTTCACCGGAATATATGGTGTTAAGTTTTCACCGGAATATACATATTTTGTTGGAGATTCCTTTTTCGATCATCAACATCTGAATTTTATCTTTATAATTTGCGATTTTAAAACCAAAAAAGGCAAAAATGTGAGTTAAATTTCACCCAAAAAAAGTGGAACGACATTGATATTTTATCAATAAAAGTGTCAAATACATCGAAAAATGCAAATTCAAGTGACTAGAAGAAAAAATCTTTGACAAAATTAGTATATTTCAGTGAAAATTTAACATCTTCGTGATGAAAGAATGAATTTGATAAACATTAGAAGCACGAAGGATTAAATAGATTTTTTTAAAAATAAATAATTAAATTGAAACTTAATAATAAGATAAACGAAAAAAAATTTAAGCCTATTATTATTATATATATATATATATATATATTCCAATGTTTTTTATGAGTTATGCTTGTATATGTTTTCGATATCAGAAGATCGAAAATTAATAACTTAGTTGTCAAATTTGAGAGATCAAATAAATTTGAGGAGTCTAGATAAATTCGAGGAATAAATACATAATAGTTTAAAAATTTTAAAAATGTTAACTAATAACATATTTTAGGAAATTTAAGCTAACAAATCCTAATTTTTTTCTCTCCTCTCCTCCTTCCTCTACTCCTCTTGTTTTCATCTGCTATTTCTTGGTAGGGGGAGGGGGATCTGTCCCTCCCCTTCCTTTGGGAAAGGGTGTGAGTTTATTTTCCCCCAGTTTTTCTGGGTTTTGTCTTGCCTTTGTGCAAGTTGTTTTTGTTTTGCGTGTTTCAAGTGGAGGGATATCTCTGGATAGTTTCAACTTTTCATATCTGATGGTTATCCTCTTTGCTCTAATAATTGGAAGGCTACTCGTCGAGACAGATCTCTCTTTGCTGACTGTTGATTTGGCTACCATCCAACGACTCTCTCGTTTTAGATCTGAGATTCCTTGTCGCCGAACTGAGCTTAGTCTCAACATCAATGAGATTGTTATCTTGGTATTAAAGACTATTGAATCTCCTGTTAGAGTCGGGTTTTGACAGTTGCTGATGATCCATAACATGTAAGAGTATGTTGTTGCAGTGTATTTAGCTTTCCCTTTGATTATTATTAGTGTTCAATTTCTTGTATTGTTTTTGATCTATGAATAAAATACATCTTTTCCCTTAAAAAAACATATTTTAGGACATAAACATACTTAAAATCTTATCCAAAAATATTTTTAAATATTCAAATATTATAATAGAGCAAAAAAAATATAAAATATAATAAAACTAACACAACTCGCAGCAGGAAGGCAAAACGAAGGCAACCGCATCATTACCTCGCTCAGCCCCAACTAGATCGAAGGCTTACATAGATGTAATAGAACATGATGTCATTTTTCTCCCTGTCATGTGCCTTGAGCATCCGCTTTTGACGAAGCTCGCGCTCGGCCCCAAAGCTATTATTTCGAGGGCTCATTGTTTACCCAACTTGTTATATGATTTTTAGTCAATCATTTATTTAGTTGTATACAACATTATTCTGATAATATATATATATATATATATATATATATATAAATGAAATTTCTTAACCTAAGCCTTTAAGGCTGAGAATAAGAGACTAAAAAAGTATGTGTATATTGAAAAACTAAAAATTTTAATACATTAGTGGTAATGGACTTAGTTTTTCAATGCACTTTTAACCTTTTTAGCTTCTTAACCTTAACCCTAAGGACTAAAGTTAAGTATATATATATATATATATATATATATATATATATATATATATATATATATATATATATCTTCTGTAATCTTATTGACCTTCCCACGTAAGCAACGGGGCTAACAGCTGTGCAACACGATTAACTTAAATTCCAAATCATAAAAAATTAGTAATCATTTCAAGAGCACGACCTAACTTGGAATTTTAGACTGCATGGCAAAAAACATAATGACATTGAACATAAGTGCATTATTAGTATGATCTCATCACCTCTCCCTTATCTGTAAGGTCTCATCTCTTGCACTTTACTCTCATCTTATCTTATTATTATATTTATTATTAATATAATAATAACATATAATAATTATACTTAAAAATGTGGGGTCCGGTTTACTTAAATATTAAAAAACATTATGAAATGCTTAAAGTGCTAAGAGAGTAAAGTACTTCATATCACCACATTTTTAATTACTACAAAGATTCTTGCTTGGTAAAGATTTCTTTTTACATTCATCAAAAAAAAAAAAAAGATTTCTTGTTACACATATTATTAACATTTACCGAAAGAACAAACTTTACTTTCACTAATTTATTTGATAAGTTAAAAGTTAAAACTCAAAATGAAACCAAAAAAAATTTCCTTCTGTCACCATCAGGAAATATGAAAAATATTCGGTATCCACCATTCCACCCTGTCACCGTTTTCCTTACAGAAAAACCAGAAACTGCTACCTTGACATCTTGTGTTGTGCTGCATGTTTTCTAAGCCAAGTGTATGCAAATTTTATTTTCCTTAATTAATTAATGTCTCTAATATTGGGACAAATTTATTAATTTTTAACTACTGAATTTAATTAAACTAAACTCTTTTTTCTAGTCTGATATAACTGCACTACTACATTTGACTTACTTTAGAAATTAAACAAAGTAGTTTCATCAATGGAGAGACAAAAAAGTTTCTCCTTCAAACCCACAAGGCTTTTGGTTTTCTCATTCACAATCTTTTCTTCCACTCTCTTCCTTTCTACCTTCACTATATGGCTTTTCAAATCCACACCTTCACTTCAAAACCAATCTCCTCTTCACTTAAACACATCTCTGTCATCTTCACCTTCATTAACTTCTTCTTATGAAAACAACAGTGCTAATGTTAGTGTGAGTTTTCAACCTTTAACTGTTCAAGCTTTGACTAGATTTACCAAAAACTTCACAGTCCATGGTGTCAAAATCCCAACTTTGATAGAAAACCGCTTTACTGGGCCCCACAGTAACATCACTGGGCCCAAATCTGAAGATTTAACTCACCATGTTGAAGTTGATGCTTCAAGTTTTAACTTCACAGCAATGCAAGAAGAGAATAGAACTTCTTCATCTGAGAGTAGAGTCAGCAGTGAACAGAAGATGAAAAAGAAGAAGAAGAAGAAGAAGGTAGTAGCTGATGCTGCTGATTTAGGTGTGGAAACTCAAGTTCCAGTTTTGGACAAGATTGAGCAGAAGAAGAAGAAGAGAGTAGAAGAGTGTAATTTGACAAAAGGGTATTGGGTTTTTGATGAAAGTTATCCTCTTTATGACAAAGATTCATGTCCCTTCATAGATGAAGGTTTTGATTGTGAGGGGAATGGAAGATTGGATAGGAACTACACTAAGTGGAGATGGCAGCCCAAAGGTTGTGACATTCCAAGGTACTCTCAAATTTGATATTTTTAGAACCTTTCTTTTATTTAATTGAATTTGGACAATGTTTAGTTATACTTGGATTAGGCTTAGGAATTGAATTTGGACAATGTTGGCAACACACTCTTTTAAATGAACTTTCTATTATTGGATAGTTCTCATGTGGGACTCACTCAATAGAGATTGAACTCATAATTTAGTAAGGAATGGGTCATCTAACTCCATATCTCTGTAACTCACAGATTTCACTCATTATATACTTTCCGTGGTTTAGATTTAAAGGGATTTAATTGTTGTAATTTGTGTAAAAGACATCCAATGGCTGAAATATGTGAGTTAGGGAGATGCACAATAATACTGATAGAGGATCCTACTCAATTTGGCATGTCTTTGGATGCAAGTAACCAGACACGCGTTCCTGTTGAAACTGTAGTGAGTAGCTTTTGCATTGGTGGCACGATTCCAAACCAATTTAATGTCGTTCCAAACACGCTATTAGTAGGTCACAAATAAAATCCACCAAAAGTGTGTGATGAAAGAATGTTTTGATAGCCTTTCTCTTTAACTTTTACTTCATATTTATGCTGAGGATATATTTATATATATTTATGATTAAAGGGAAAGTGACTTATTTTTTGTGGTACAATGTTTTTGTCAAAAGGTTCAATGCAACAAAAATGCTGGAGTTGATTAGAGGGAAAAGACTAGTGTTTGTGGGGGATTCAATTAATAGGAACCAATGGGAATCAATGTTGTGCATGTTATTTGGTGCTATCAGAGATCCGAAGAAAGTGTATGAGACACATGGCAGGAGAATTACCAAAGAGAAGGGAAATTATAGTTTCAGGTTTCAGGTAATTCTGCAGAACCTTATCTTCGTTGAGTTTAAATGTCTATGACTGGCACTGGAGTATGAGAATTTAGATATTTGCACCTCCAACCCTGCAGGATTATCAATGCACAGTTGAATACTATGTCAGTCATTTCTTAGTTCATGAAAGCAAGGCGAGAATAGGGCAGAGACGAAGACCAACCTTGCGAATCGATGCCATTGATCACGGTTCATCAAGATGGAGAGGAGCTGATGTTTTGGTTTTCAACACTGCACATTGGTGGTCACATTACAAAACAAAAGCTGGGTTAGCACTTCTCTCTATCTTTCTGAATTCTTATGCCTTGAAATCTTGGCTGATGTGTGCATCCTTGAATGCTAGAATTTTATAGTTCCACAGTCTTTTCACATAAAAAATCAGCATGTTAGTGTGTTTAATTATGTCAAAGAAAGGATTAAACATATCATGATTACTGCTTGCTGAAATACATGTATTGAACTTTAATAATCAATAGAGCCTGAAATGTCTTTTTGTAGATAACGTTATTCTATTGTATCGGGGTAATCGTAAGTAGCAAAAATGTGCCTATTTTTTGTCCTTGACTAGGCGCCCTCATAGGCTAAGCATAGCTGTGAGACTAACCCTTAGGCTCAGGATGGTCATTACATAAAGTCAACCCCGGAGTGGCGAATCTTGGATTAGGAACCCTATCCATGCAGGTAAAGTTTGTCTGAGGGCACCGTTCATATCCAGTGTGATAAAAAAAAGTTGAGTAGCAAATAATGTGCATATGCTGCATCATACTAATTTTGAAAAATGAGCAATTATAGCCTTGTTGCCAAATCATCTAATGTCTTGTATTTCTGATTTCTCTGTTGCTATTTTTAACAAACCTGTGGTCCGTCAACAGGATTAATTACTACCAAGAAGGGAATCTTGTCCATCCTCGGCTAAATGTTACTACAGCTTTGAGGAAATCTTTAATGACATGGTCATCATGGGTGGACAGACACATCAATCCTAGAAAAACCCAAGTTTTCTTTCGAAGTTCAGCACCATCTCATTTCAGGTTTGCCTCGCTATAATATCCATTCTGCAGTAGTTTTAGTAGTTTCCAAAAAGAGAACATTTAGTTGTTGCTTGTGGTGTTGTGGTATTGTTTTCTAATCAAAATATCGTACTCCCTATGTTCCTCAATTTTTTGGCTTTTAAGGATAGTGTGCACATGTTAAGAAGTGTTGATTATTGTAAATTTTATGTGTTTTGTCCAAAATGCCTTTATTTAATCCTTATTGAAAATTGTAGTAGTATTTAATATTTATTTGGAAATGTGTCCATTAATTAATGTATAGGAGCTTAAGTAATAAGAGAGAGAATAAAAATATAATTAATGATGGGCAAAAGAAATGATTGAATGAAGGGTTAAAATTGGAAAAAGAAAATGATTATGCATTGAAATTGTAAAAGGACAAAAAAAAAAAAATAAAGGCCAAAAGTCAAGGAATAGAGGGAATATGTGTAATAATTGTTACGCATGTTATATAAATTACGTATTTGGTCCCTTACCTTATTTTTCAATTTCAAATTGGTCATTGATGTTTTTTTTGGTATTAAAAAATAATGTAAGTGACCAAATACGTAATTTATCATGGTTGAGTTCCACACATGTCACATAGTGCCACAAACAATTAAAGAACAACATTTAAGTTTTGTCCTTTTCAAAATGCTTTGAGTTGCTGATTAGTGATTTGATTCTATGCATGCAACAGGGGAGGCAACTGGAATTCAGGAGGACATTGCAGGGAAGCTACTAATCCTCTTAATGAAACCTTAAGCACCACCTATCCTGAGAAGGATATAATCATAGAGGAGATAATAAAGCAGATGAAAACTCCTGTGACATTGTTGAATATAACGAGTTTGTCAGGATATAGGATAGATGGTCATCCATCTATGTATGGAAGAAAATCTCAATCCTCTAACATTCAAGATTGTAGCCATTGGTGCCTTCCAGGGGTTCCAGATACATGGAATGAGCTGTTATATTTCCATTTACAAAGTAGATGAGGGTAACCAGTTCATGCTTGTAGGCTCTTCATTCTTTCTGTAACGTGTATAGACTATAGAGCTTGTGAAATATTCCTCCGCCTTCCACAATTTAACTGATGCACTACATTTTTGCATCATCTGGTTGCAATAACACCTTCCCCTTAACATCAAGGAAGGGAAACTTCCAATTCTGAAGTAAAAGTGGAGACATTCTTTTATATAATTGTCTTAAATAAGTTTTTGTCCACGTGAACTTTGGTTTTAATTGTTAGACTAAAGACCCAAAGTGGTTGTTAACATTTTTTGCATAGTCAAATTTGGTTCTTGGAAAAAATAAAGCCACAAAATAGTTCTTGAAAATTTTGTTTGCAAGACAATTTGGTCCTTGAAAATATTAAGTCATCAAATAGTCTCTAATATTTTTTTTTTCTCTAAGACAAATTAGTCCCCGAAAATTTTGACTTCATGTAAGATCGTTATCGATTGTGTTAGTCTGAGCCTGATTGATAAATACTTGGGTTTATTATGTTTTTAAACGTGAATAAAAAATATCCTTGGCATTTTTGGTCAGCATTATCAAAACAGAATGTGCTGGGTCTGGGCAATCTAACTCTTATAACATAAAACCAGACTCGACCTTGTTTAAAAAGTGATCTGCTGCACGTTTAAGTAGATAATATTTTACCTAAATTACATCCGGGATTGTTTTTAGCCATCCCTATTGTGGTCAAAGCTTGAAGCGAGTTTACCCGAACCTGATTAAGAAACCCAAATCAATAATTCTAACTTCAACCGATTTAGTCCAAATTTCTGGGGAGTAAATTGTCTCATGAAATTATTTTAAGGGACCAAGTTGTCTCATGGAAGAAAACTTCAGGGACTATTTGGTGACTTTATTTTTTTCAAGGACTAAATGTGATCACGTCAAAAAATTTAGGACCAATTTGGGCATTTAGTCTAATTTTTATAATTTTTTTCTTCAATACAGTTTGGAAAGTGAGGAGGAAATAAAGCAAAAGAACGACAAGGAATAAGTTAAGAGAAGAAAAATAATAAGAGAGAGGTGAGTGAAAAAGGAAAAATAAAAAGTTTTTTTTTTTGGTTTACGAGGGAAATCCCATTGTTATTGCCGCACATTGACGACTCTGATGCGAAACCCCGCCTCCAGGTCATAGTCTGCAAACTGCCCGGAGGAGAACAACCACTCCCGAAGGAGTGACAGGCTCATACCGCCGAGGTGAGATTCGAACCCGTGTCCTTGCGGACCGAGGACAAAGTCCCGAGCCGGGTGTGCCACACCTCGTTGTTAAAATAAAAAGTTATAATTACAAGTTTTTGACTTTTTGAGAAAAATCACTAATGAAAATTTAAATTTTTTTTTTCACCAAGTTGAATAGTTTTTTGCAATGGTATAATTTTTCTAAATGGAACATCATATGAGACTTTTTTTTTTCTCATTCGATTTCCCAAGTATTACCTAAGTACATCTAGATCCAATTCGGGTCGCATGCTTGATTATGACAGATGAATCTTCCAACATGAATTTTTTGCATTCACAAAGAATCGAACCCGAAATCTTATCAAGCCGGTTACCACTCGTCACAACCCATGTTGGTTATAAAAAATTTCTTTAGTGTCAAAATATAAAGGAAAGAAATATTTTTTCTGTGTATCTACTCCTAACTTGCACTAGAGCTTTTAGAATGATTCCATCGTACACTACTGGGTATCAAAAAAATGTACAACTCATCTAAAAAAATTTTGGGGCTCCGAAAAATCCTAATTTTTCCCAATAAATAAAGTCTCTCATCTCTTACCAAGGATACATTGTGTAACACCCATAATTTTATAAAGGGATATAAAGGAATTTCTTTAAAAAAATTTTACAGCGGAAAATAATAATTTCCTCTTTTTAAAATGGTGTATAATTTTTTTTTTAAAATATATTTTCATTGGAGTGACTACAGATCAGACTGTCGTAAATATTTTAAAAATGTCTCCTTCTATCACTTGAGTCTCTGACTTGACAGAATGCTTCTACACAAAGCATACTCTTTTCTATACCTATACTTAAGAACTACCAATCACCATGAGATATGTAAGACCCATATTTTCCCCTACTTAAATTATTTAATTTTAGGACCTCATCATGATGCATAATGTTAGAAAATTCTATATTCATTTATATATATATATATATATATATATATATATATTCGATAAAAGAAAAAATTCATTATCAACCTGCAAAATCCAGGAACAATAAAAAAAAAGCCACAATCAATAACCTTGCCACCTTCTAGGAAGGGTTCAAGGTCAAAAACTATGCCCAATCCTTAGGAACATTTGTCATCTTCTATGAAGGGTTCAAATTAAACCCAACGACAAAAGACTAATACAAAAAAAAAAAAAAAAGTGAAGTTAAAGTTCCAGCCTGATCCTATCTACCAAGGAATGATTATTCCAAGTTACATAATTTGGAAAACAAAAACTAATCCTATGAGCAACCTCTCTTCTAATTGTACTAAAAACAAAATGCATACTCCTCGTGGTGATATAGTAATGCTGTGAACATGGTGAAAACACATTTGCACCTAGTCCTGTCTCGAAAGGCTGATCGAATCCATCTTGTCTAATTATGATACCTATAAGGCCACCTGTCAATTCCAATCCAAAGACAACAACATTCAAGGAGGCTGCGACGCCAATTGCAATAAAAAAAAATAAATGATTCCTGGACTCAGCAGAAGTTAGACAAAGGCAATAGTGGTTAGGAATAAACATAAAACATGATAATCTATCTAGAGTTTGCAACTTGCCAAGGGTGACAAGCTAAGCAATAAAACAATGCTTCTGGACATTCACACTATTCCAAACCATTCTATACAAGGGAAAAAAACCTTGCTGATTTTTAAGAAATAAATACCTACTCTTAACTGTATAAACACCATCACGAGTACTTGTCCAACTATCATTATGAAAACCTGCCCGAAACTTGTCGCTGACCTTGCAGAATTTTATGTTTCCTTGCCTCTCATACTTTCTTTTTTGCTGACAAATACGTTTACCATGAATTAGTCTGCTCTTTTGAATCATTCATGCTTAACTTCGATCTTTAATATCTGCTCTTTGACAGCATATCAGAATAGTAGCAGTGATGTTTTATTAATTCTTTTTGGTTTCTTTTAGTATCTATCAAACCTCATTATATTTCGTAAGCCTGTCTCTTTTGATGGTCAAATCACCCTCATTATATTTCGATTCTCTCAGTTTTAATTGATTAAATAGAGGTCAATCGTATTGGTGCATAATGCTGTAGCATGTAGTCCTTTCTAATCCTAAACTCTCCAAAGCTAGTAACGAATACGAAAGGTTCTATATAAAATTTTGGTTCCACAATAGAAATCGCTTATGTTTGTCATTTTACTCGTTTAACATAAGATGGAAATAAATACATCATATATATGAAGAGAGGTTATACCATTTTGATACGGAGAAAAATAAGAAGAGGAACACAAGAATCATGGTTTTAGAATAAAAGCACTTAAAATCCTAAATATATCATGTAACCGATTATTAGCTGAATACAAAGTGCTAAGGACCATTTATATTGGGCTAGCTGTATATTTCTGAGCCTCTCATACTAGTTCCATTTGGTTTGACGTGTGCATTAAGCCAGTCACGCTCTCAGTCAACTAAAGCTAAGGAATTACTTGATAAGGAAGAAACACCAGTAACTTAGATATAGTTTAGGTGCTTCTGTTATTTAACTAACTAAAGTTAGTTGACAGCTAGCTTAGAGTTAGTTAGCGGTTATTTGGTTAGACGATGCATATAATGTAACAATTTTTACTTTCATCAATTGAGAAATCATTTTCTTCCATTCTCATTTTGCGATTCTCTCATTTCCGTTGCTCTTCAAGTTTCTCTGGAAGTTGCATAAGCAGCTTCATTCTTCATTCTTCATTCAACAAGTCTTGAATTCAGTTTTTCTTCTACTCTAAGAAATCTTAGATGGACAATCAATAGGTCAGCTCTAACTTCTTCTAAATATAACTTAATTATGGAGAATGGGGGCTGCAATTTTCAAACTACAAATCAACTGGTTGAAGATGCTCTAAGACCATGTAAAGGACCAACTCTTCTAAAAACCTAAGATGTTAGGTATAGTCTTCTTAGTCGCTTTATATCTCTAACATAGTTCATTCCTTTTAGGCCCGTGTCATGCTAATCTAGTTGTTGTTGGTGGTGTATTATCACCAGCTTGCTCTTTGTAATACTATCTTTTCTTATTATTTTTTTTTTTTTTGCATTAACGGTTGATATTTGTGTTCAGCAATGGAAAGCGCAGCAATGCTAAGATATTACAAAATGCAGATGTATTAAGAACATAAACAACATATCATCATTTATCAAGAATAAAACAAGTATAATAAACAAGAATATGAATTAAGTAACAAATTTATATACTTGAAAGTTAAAACACAATAAAATAATTTTAAGGCAAGAGTCATTAGCGATTTGAATAAAATATAATGAGATGAAACAGAAGATAGAAATATAATATCTTAGCAGTGACAGTACATAAACATGAATAAACTAATATTGCAACGAAGTTATAAATTTTCAAGTAAGAAGTTAACTGTCCTGAATTTGCATACAGCAGGTTGATCAGTAATAGTATGATCCCAAAAACATTTCAATCCAATTTAAAAAATGAGCAAGGTCCATCTCTCATTACACAACATAGCCAGCCAATCAGACAAGATGAATGCCAGCTTGCTAACATTAGTGATAGTTTCATTTTATCTATATGCATCCTCCAAATATCCCATATTCAATCATCCACACCAAAAACCAGGTAATCAAACAAGTGTGATTTAAATTACATTACATGATAAACAAACATGAGTATTCAAACAGTTTACTATGCACATAAATGGTGTAAGCTGAAAAGTGAAAAGCTAGACTTCCAAAAGGTCGACCATCCATTACACACATCAATGCGTTAGGAAACTTACAAGAATGGCGATTAATTTGGCATCAGGGCTCCACACAGCCAGCAAGTTTTCTCCTTCCCTCTGCAATGAATCTGAGTCTCTCTTGTACTTCCCCAATCTCACTCTATGCTGAATCAACAAAAAATCCATAACACTGTCAAACTAAACCACATCCTCTACCCCACCAAAATATATAGAGACACATTGGAATTGAAAGATTATATATCCCATATTCAATCATCGGCAGCAAAAAGTAGGTAATACAAAAAACTAAAAAACAAGAGCGACTACCAATTACATGTTGGATCAAACAGTTTATTATGCTCATTATATAAGTAAACCAAAGAGCAAGTAACCAAACAAGCATGACTAGCAATTACATGCCGATCAAACATGTGTAAGCAAACAACAGTTTATCACAAATTCAAATGCAAAGTCCAAATGGCCACACTACCCAAACTCATCTCCGTGACAATCCAATTCATATTTTTTTTCCCAAAAAATAAAACATTTATATACAAATTCAAACATAAAATTTAATATAGAGTATAGACACAAATTAAGCAACAGTTATTACATTTAGAAAAATCCACCATCAAATAAAGCTCTTGACTTTCAAAATATGAAAAACAAAAAGGTAACCCTAAAATGGCTAAATATTAACAAATAGAAAATAAAAAAGCAGAGCAAAATTGCTATGAAATTATTCCCTAGCAAAATTCCGTAGCTGTCCGAGAAAATTCTTGTAGTGAAAATGAAGAAGTTAAAATTGGAAATTGGTTGGTTATTTTGAGCAAGTCGTAATTTAGTGATGGTAGAGTCCTATTTTTCATTTATTTGTTTTTTATTTGAATTAAATTAAAATTGATATCCTTTTATTTCAAAAATTATAATATTTATATTACCTGTACATTCTTTTTCTTTCATTTATGTTTTTATTCTAAATAAATACGAGTTATTCTGAAAGCGGTAACTATTTTTATTTTTTTAAAAATTTATTTTTTGTTGTACACCAAAAAAAAATTTATTTTTCGTTTAGTTCTTAATGTTAAAATTGGATGAAAAATGTCGATGTAGTTTAAGGAAGGCACACCAAAACTCACAAGTCGATGCTCATGGGTTTAGGGTTGAAATTAAAAAATACCAAAATTTAGAAAACTAAAAACAAAATTCTCTTTAAACATTAAATTATGTAAGCATTTTTTTATTTTGATGTCAATGACGAAAATTAAAATAAAATAAGACATTAGGCACTAAACATTAAAAAAAAAACAATTTCAGAACACCCATCCTTATTAAAAAAAAAATCAGAACAACCATGTTTTAAAAAATTTGAATACATACATAAGTTTTTTTTAATGATATATATGAAAAATGCTAGATGTTACGAATTCAAGCATTAGATATTTGGATGCATGTGAAAAATTTTGTGCCCCTTGACTGTTTTTGAGATTCAAGCAAACAGCAAAGTCGAATGATTTCATCTCAACATTTTTTTTATTTGTGACAAGTGATGATTGAAATTATACTAACACCAAAAAGACATTTATATGTGTTACTTTTAAATCAAACAAACTACATGTTATAATTCAATAATCAAGCTTTAAAAAAATCAACAATAAAGTGCTATTATATTGTTTTTTTTAAATAAATTGAATTAAACACATCTTATATATTAAGGATTTAAAGTTCTTAAAACAACAACATTCGGCAAATATCACCGAAAAATAAAATAATAAACTCAAAAGCACAAATACATAATTTTTCTTACACAGTTACACTCAACTTTACTGTAAACTTCTTAAAAAAAAAAGAAATAAATAAGCAGATATATAAATCCACTAGACCACCACACACACACACAAAACACAGCCCAAAGATGAAAAAGATGAAATTGAAATCAAAGAGAACCATCAAAGCAGATGTGGAAGAAGCAAAGCATGATAAGCAAGATAACAATCTCCAAAACAAACACCACAAAACACATCCCATCATAAAAAAATGATGATGTCAGCCTCATGAGACTCTTACATCCCTCTATGCTAGTTCAAAAACAGGACGATCCCAATAGTCTATTATAAAAAAAATATTGCGATTTGCAAGGTTTGTCCAAACACAAATGGTGGAAATTCATAATAAAATTACAACAATCCAAGGTACTATGAAAATAAGCAATGTCAGAATCACCAATGCAAAATCAACAAAATCAAAGTTCCAAAAAAATAAAATAGTAAACCCCCTAATAAAATCATAAAAACAAGAGTGAAAGTGAAGATAGTTATTATGGTTAGTATCCTTTTATTTAACAGAAATAAACAGTAGTAATTAATATTATTATTAAGGGACAAATGGTAGTAATTAAGATTATTATTATTATTAGTAATTTAGTACCCTTTTATTTAACCGGAATAAACAATAGTAATTAAGATTATTATTATGATAAACAATAGTAATTAAGATTATTTTTATTATTAGTATCCTTTTATTTATCTGGAATAAACAATAGTAATTAAAATTATTATTATGATAAATAGTAGTAATTAAGATTATTATTATGGTTATTATCCTTTTATTTAACTGAGATAAATAGTAATGATTAATATTATTATTAAGGGATAAATGGTAGTAATTAAGATTATTATTATTATTAGTATCCTTTTATTTAACCGGAATAAACAATAGTAATTAAGATTATTATTATGATAAACAATAGTAATTAAGATTATTTTTATTATTAGTATCCTTTTATTTAACCGGGATAAAGAGTAGTGATTAAGATTATTATTATGGTTATTATCCTTTTATTTAACTGAGAAAAACAGTAATAATTAATATTATTATTAAGGGATAAATGGTAGTAATTAAGATTATTATTATTAGTATCCTTTTATTTAACCGGAATAAACAATATATAGTAATTAAGATTATTATTATGATAGTAAAAAATAGTAATTAAGATTATTTTTATTATTAGTATCCTTTTATTTAACCGGGATAAACAATAGTAATTAAGATTATTATTATGATAAATAGTAGTAATTAAGATTATTATTATGATTAGATCCTTTTATTTAATCAAGATAAACAATAATTTAACCATTAATGATAAGCATATTACCAAGCGCATCGATAAAAAAAACTAGATAGAACTTTGATCAAAATCAAAGGTGCGGCGACGAAAAGAAGCTCTGGGTTTGCAAAGAGAAAGGGTTGTGAGGGGTTGGAAAGAAATGAACTGATTAAGGTGGGAATGGAGTGAAAAGGAATAAGTGGGTGAGTGAGGGGAATTGAGGTGGAAACGGGTTAATTTGGGAATGGGAATTGGAATTGGAATTGGGAGTGTATGGAAGATGATGCGGTGATGAGAATTGAGAGAATAGTGTTGTGTGTGTCTCACCACCTTGCGAACAAAATTCTGCATTTTGTTCTCTGCTAATGACAACAGAGAAAACAGAACACCAACTTATGTACGTAAAAATGATTTGTCTCACTGTTCTTTACCTCCTATACCATCTTTTTTTATACTTGCAAAATATAATTTTTTATTACATTATAATAATAACTTATGTATGTAAAAATGATTTGTCTCGCTGTTCTTTCCTTCCTACACCATCATTTTTTATACTTGCAAAATATAATTATTTATTACATTAAATATAATTATTTATTACATTAAAATAATAATAATAATATATTACATAATTATTTTATGAAAAATGCTAACAAGTGCCTTGACACTAGTTAAGGAGTTATATGTAGTTATAAAGTTTTAGAAAATATAGTTTTTGATATTTTCGAGAGAAAAAAACTATAAACTTATGTTGTTTTTTCTATTTTTAGAAAAAAAGAAATTTACATTGTATATGCATTATTTTTACTTGCAAGTCAACCAGTATTTACTCGGGAATGGTGGATGATGTGCTCACAATGCGCACTCTATTTTCTCTTATTATTATTACTCATTTCGGTACTAAATGTAAGATCAATATCCAATTTCATTCCAAATCTTTTGGCCTTTTAGGCTTTTTTTAATTTCATATATTTTGTTCTTTTACAATTTCAAAGTGCGACACCCTCGCATGGAAAACCATAATACACGTTGATTTGTATTTCACGTTAAAAATCGTCTTTTCACTTAATAATTAAAAAGATATTGAATAGGATAGGATAAGAAATTTTACAAAAAGCTTTTTTGTTTTACATTTGTATTTATTTAATAAAATCTTTTCATCCCATTCTTATCCGTTTTATTTTCAATTAAAAGTTGAGTACTTGCTTTGTTTAAAACTTTGCGGAAACGTTTTCGAAATCATATATATGGTTGCCATAAAAGATTTATGAAAGACATAAAATAAGATAGTGCAACCATAATCTATACATCAAAAGTGTCATTAGGTACATCGTCATTAGAGTCGAGATAGCAGTACAAAAGTAGTACAAAATGTGGTACATAAAGTCTAAAAAGTAAAATTGTGAGTCATCTCTCTCAAAACTATATACAATATAATACAACTCATAATAAGAGAAGATGTCTCAAAGCGGCTCCATGATCCCCATCCACTGATCGCTGATCCACTAGTCCATCGAAGTTGTAGAACGCTACCCTCCCATCATGATCCAGATCCTGCCCATACTCATGGGTCTGTTAGAAACGTTGGAAACCCAGGCAATCGGCCTAACAATCTACTAGAGGGGGGGGGGTGAATAGTAGTTTGAAGCAATAATACCAATTTTTCGCGATGTACTGAAATCGGTCGGATACTGCTAGTAGTTTTAAAATTGAAAGATTGACTTTGGGCCGAGTAGTTTCCGATAATCGATTATCTAGACCGACCACCGATTATCCGAGTTGCGCCACTCAAAGGATCAGGTTTGCAGCGGAAATTTGCTAGCACTATCCGAGCGTTAAGTACGAGTTAAACAAGGCCGACCAAATGCTCGGAATAAAAGTGAAAGCAGTAAAGCAGTAAAGAAAATGAGATGCCGAGATTTATACTGGTTCACCCACCAACACGGTGAGCTACGTCCAGTCCCCCTTAAAACCTTTAAGGAGCTTTTAATAAAATCAAGTAGATAGAGATTACACGGGATCAATTAAACCCACCAAGAGAGTACCAAACTCTTGGCTTCTACCTAAATGATACAGATGTCGAACAACACGTCGGACTTAACAGCCTTGAAACCTTCAAGACACCTTGAAACCTTCAAGGATTTTCACCAAAGAACCTCCTTGGATTTTTGCTCAGGAACCTCCTAAGACTTCAATCGCCAAGAACCTCTTGAGCGAGTTTGGAAACCTTAAAAAACTTTCACCATGCTTGAGAACACCTCAAGACTTGAAGAAATGATTGAGTGAAGAGATGACTCCAACCCGAAAATCAAGTGTGTATGATTCTGAAGGTTTAATGAACAAATGAGTTTTCAGTTAAGTGTTTGAGAAAGGATTTTAGTATGTAGAGAACGATTTTAGACTTGGTTTCTTGAATGTAACAATGTTACTCTTGTTCTCTTTTCTGCGTTTTGCTTCACTTTAAAACAGAGAATGATTTGAAAATTTTTGCTCTTGTTTTTTTTTCTCTTTTTCTTTCTTGTTCCTTGTTATTTTTGGAGAACCTAAGACTCTCCTTTTATAGTGATGCAGCCACACATGAGGTAGGAAAGAGAGGAAAAATATCTTGAGACATGTCTTGATCTTCCCAACGGATATACCCGACATGTTCTGCCATTTTTCTGCAATGATCTGTTCTGTCTGTGCTTTTTCAGAAGAAGGTACCAGCCGCTGCAACTTCCAGCAACGATCCAAAATTGTCCCTTTCCAATTTTGAAATTTGAACCTTGATGAAAGTTGGGTACTGTTGAGATACGGACAAAATTGCCAACCACGCACAGAACTATAATGTCAGAAGAGGTGCATGCGTCTGACGCACTGCTGAAGGTTGAAGACGATGAACAGAGTTGCCGACTTGACGACAGATCGAGCTTGGGGACTTGAGTGACGGATCTGGTCTTGGTTGGCTGACAGTTCGAGCTAGACGTCAGTTCGAGATTAGGAAGCTTCGTCGAGCTGACCGAGCTGAACAACTTTGCACTGAGCGTGAACTCGGATTGTACAAGTCCGAGAACACCTGAGCGTAAGTCGATCTTCTCCGACTTCATCAACACAACTATCCGATCTTGAGCCTTCCGAGCAAGGTGCCGAGAACAATGCGAACACCGAGCTCATCTCGGAATTTTGACTTCGTTATCACAGTGATCAGATTCATTTGTCTTCGTCGTTGGCCGAGATCAAAGAACAACACACTGAGTTGATCTAATTGACTTGGCCGAGATCCGAGATACTTCATTGTAGACCGAGATGATCAAAGGTCGAGATCCAAGATCAACGCAACGAGCTCGGCCGAGATTCACATCAAAAACCTTGGGTCGAGAATCGCTGAGAACCGAGCATCATTCATTTGTCTTCATCAAAACTTTGACCGAGACCCGAGCACAGTATATTTGACAGCATCAAAACCTTTGATTCAACAATCTCCCCCTTTTTGATGATGACAAATACTTGTTGATTTTGTGAAGATCTTGATCGGTTCTCCTGAATGTATGCTTGAAGATCACTCCCCCTGAGCATCAGCTTTCTCCTTTCTCCCCCTTGATATATGGTCGAAAATTTAAAAGTACTTATCTTCAGTGGCCGAGCTGAAAGTCTTTAGACAACTATCTTTCTCCCCATTGAACAACATCGTTCCTTTCTCTTTTCTCCCGCTTTTGGCAGATGCTCGAACAACATTCATATATCTGAAACAACAAAAACAACAACTACTTTTCTCCCCCTTTTGGCATGATAAAAAAGGAGCCGAAGAATTAAGCACATAGCCAAAGGAGTATAAAACATAGGGTAGGCAAATAACGACCTTTCTCCCTATTATACATACCAATTGTTGAACAAAATAAGAAAATATATGCCAATCGGTACAATTTGTTGAAAAATATTTTAAAATAATATTGATGAAGGTAGGAGTAGACCACTTGGTGAAAAAAAATGTTGAAAATAGAAGTGTACCAATTTTGAAAGGGCATAAACTTGAAAAAAATAGTGATACACTTGTTGGAAAACTTTGGAAAAAGATAGACACATATTTTTGCCTTACTCCCCTTATAAATAATATGGACCGAGCATACAACCTTTTTCCCCCAAAAAGACTATGAAAGATGTCGAGGAGAATGACAAGCTTTTGAAAATTTAGAGGCAAATATTTGAATAAATAAAAGAAAATCCGAGCGGTTGGATATTGACATAAGACGTTGGATTGTGGTGATTGAGAAACACTGACCGACCAGTTAGCTTATACTTGATTCGTCCAATATCCCGAGCTCTCTTATGATATGAAAGTGAGTTTCTCTCGGCAGGGGTTTTGTAAAAATGTCGGCTAACTGATTTTCAGTGCTTACAAATTTGATAACACAATCACCTTTTTGAACGTGATCTCTCAGAAAATGGTGTCTTATTTCAATGTGTTTTGTCCGAGAGTGATACACAGGATTCTTAGTTAGGTTGATTGCACTTGCCTTGTCACATTTGATAGGAATGTGATTCAATGTCAAGCCGAAGTCTGACAGTTGCTGCTTCATCCAAAGAAGCTGAGCACAACAACTACCGGCTGCAATGTATTCGATTTCTGCAGTGGAAAGAGCAACACAAGCTTGCTTTTTAGAAAACCAAGACACTAGAGAACTTCCCAAAAGATGATAAGTTTGACTAGTGCTTTTTTCGATCAAGCTTACATCCCGCAAAATCCGAATCAGAATATCCGACCAAACTAAGACTGGTATCACTCGGATAAAACAAACCAGTGTTCTCGGTTCCTTTTAAATATTTAAAAATTCGCTTAACAAGCGACAGGTGTGACTCTTTCGGATTAGTTTGAAACCGAGCACACATACAGACACTAAACATTATATCAGGCTGAGATTCAGTTAAATATAGAAGACTTCCTATCATGCCTCTATATTTACTTACATCTACGGATTTACCTGACTCATCCTTGTCGAGGTAGCAGGAGTTACTCATTGGTGTTGCAACATTCTTGCAATTGTCCATGCCGAACTTCCTCAGGAGCTCTTTGCAGTATTTTCCTTGATGCACAAAGATGCCTCCATCGGCTTGCTTAACTTGAAGACCGAGGAAGAACGTAAGCTCTCCTATCATTGACATCTCGAATTCACCTTTCATTAGTGCTGAGAATTTCTTACACAGTCATATTAGTAGCACCGAAAATTATATCATCAACATAAATTTTCACTAATAAAATGTCCTTTTTAGATTTAAGAATGAATAAGGTAGTGTCAACCTTCCCTCTTTCAAAGCCTTGTTCTAAAATAAAAGAACTCAGCCGATCATACCAAGCTCTCGGAGCTTGTTTCAGACCGTACAGAGCCTTTTTAAGCTTGTAAACATGATTCGGAAATTCATGACTTTCAAAGCCAGGAGTTTGTTTCACATACACTTCTTCATTTATAAATCCGTTTAAGAAAGCACTCTTGACATCCATTTGATACAGGGTGAATTTCATGATAGATGCAAAAGCAAGAAGAATTCAGATTGTTTCAAGCCTAGCAATCGGAGCAAAGGTTTCGTCATAATCGATACCTTCCTCTTGGTTGCAGCCTTGAGCAACGAGTCTCGCTCTGTTTCTTATAATTGCCCTTGATTCATCCATTTTATTTCTGAAAATCTATTTTGTGCCGATTACAGAATGATCATCAGGCCGAGGAACTAATTCCCAAACATCATTTCTGATGAATTGGTTCAGCTCGTTTTGCATAACAATGGCCCAATGTTCATCCCCAATCGCTTTACTAACAAAATCAGGTTTAATTTGAGAAACGAAAGAGACGAAATTGCAAAAAGTTTGAATTGACCGACGGGTTAGAACTCCCTTAGATATATCGCCGAGCACATTCTCGATCGAATGGTTTTTTTTTTCCAAGCAGGAGGGAGGTTGTCCCTCGGAGCTTTGATTACAGCATCGTCTTGTTGAGCTTCTTTTTCAATTACGATCAGTTCATCATCATTTTGCTCGTCCATTGAGTTTTCTTTGATTCCTGCACTTTTTACACAACTCAAAGTATCTCCTTTCGGAGACTCATCAAATACAACATGTATAGATTCTTCCATAGTGGAAGTGCGTTTATTGAACACTCGGTAAGCTTTACTCCGAGCAGAATAGCCTAAAAATATACCTTCATTGGCTTTTGAATCAAATTTTCCAAGATGATTTTTTTCATTATTTAAAATAAAAACTTTGTATCCAAAAGCATGAAAATATGATATGTTCGGCTTTCTACCCTTGTAAAGCTCATAGGGCGTTTTCTTTAAGATGGGCCGAGTAAGAACTCGGTTCAATACATGACAAACAGTGTTGACTGCGTCCGCCCATAAATAGTGAGGAACCTGAGATTCGTTCAGCATTGTTCGAGCAAGTTCCTCAAGTACTTGGTTTTTCCGTTTCACGACTCTGTTTTGCTCGGGAGTCCGAGGTGCTGAAAATTGATGCCCAATGCCGAACTTAGAACAAAACTTATCAAATTTGTGGTTCTCAAACTCGCCACCATGGTCTGTTCGGATAACAACTACTTTTTGGTTTACTTGGTTTTGAATTCGTTTGACTAGCTCTTTAAAACTTTGAAAAGTGTCACTTTTTGTTGCTAAAAATAAAGTCCAAGTAAATCGAGAAAAATCATCAACAATCACTAAGGCATAGTAGTTATCACCAAAGCTCTTAACTTGCGACGGTCCGAACAAGTCCATATGAAGCATTTCTAATGGCCTTGTTGTGGACACCATCATTTTAGACGAAAATTTATTTTTTGGTTTGTTTACACTTTTTACAGGAAGTGCAAACACCTTCTATATTAAATTTCATCTTTGGTAGGCCGACCACTAAGTCTTTGGATTGAAGTTTCTTTAACTGATTTACATTTATGTGAGCAGTCTGACGATGCCAAAGCCAAGTATCATTTTCTCGGCATGTAGAAACCAGAGAAGAAATTTCATTTAAATCTACCAAATAAGTGTTGTTCGACCTTTTTCCCACAAATTTGATCGAATTGTATTTGTCACTTTTAATTAGACAGTGAGTGGAGGTAAAAACGACATGATTACCGATATCACAAAGTTGGCTTATGCTCAAAAGATTGTGTTCCAATCCTTGAACGTATAAAACATTTTCGATAATCAAGTCGGAGGAGTTTCCGATTTTACCTTCACCCATGATTTTTCCTTTGTTGTTGTCTCTATAAGTGACATATCCTTTATCGGTTGGAGTAAGCTCGATAAAGTGCTGCTTATCTCCAATCATGTGCTTCGAACAACCACTGTCCAGATACCACCGAGTTTCCCATGTTCGAAAGCACACCTGCAAAACATGTTACTTGTTCATCTTGGGTACCCAAACAGTTTTGGGTCCCTGTCGGTTAGTGCTGGGATTTACTCCCTTAACAATCCAAACAAAAGAGCCGTCGGCCACACCATATCGTCGGATCTTACATTCACTTGGTGTATGGCCGAGCATGCCACAGTAAGAGCAGGTCGGCTTTTTAGCATGTTTAAAATTTGAGAATGAGCCGACTTTTCGAAAAGTTTTCTTTTTGGCATGCATGTAACCGAGATCTGCTTTGTTCGAATTGCTTCTTTGTTGAACAAGTAATCGGTCCAACAACCTATCACTTTGTGAGAAAGTTGCATAAGTGGTTTTTAAATTTTTAATTTCTTTTTCATACTTAATGCAACCTTCACACTTTTGATTCTTCAGTGAAGTGATAGTTGATTCTAAGGAATGATTGTCGTTCTTTGAAGTTTCAATGCGTTTTTCGAGTTCGACAACTTGCTCTTTATGATTTAAAATATTTATTTTCAACTTAGCATAGTTCTTAGCAAGTTTCTCGAACTCGGATTGCATTTCAGTGTATGCAGTATATAATTCCTCATAATCATCAAGTTTGGACTCAATATTAGATTCAGTATCCGAGTATACCTCATTTTCATGTACAACTGAGCCGAACGCCAAGCTTGAAGAAGCTTATTCATCATGTCTTCCACTTAAGCACAAAATCTTGCTCCCATGCTCGGTTGAGCCGAACTCCGAACTTGGAGAGGTTCCAAGTCTTCCCATTAAGCATAGGTGATCGGTTTCATCCTTGGTGGAGCCAAGGTCCGAGCCTGTTGAGGCTTCCTCAGTGCATCTGCCCATTAAGCACAAGTTCGCCGTCTCTTCATCGTCTAACGAGCTTGACTCTGATGATTCATTCTGCTCGGGTGCATTCCAGACGATGTAAGCTCTCTTTGGTTTTGGGTTCTTGCCTTTCTTCTTCTCGGCATTGCTTCTCTTCTTCAACCTGGGACAGTTCGGTTTGATATGTCCCGGTTCACCGTATTCATGGCACTTGACTTTGTATTTTGAGTTCGTGCCTTGGTTTTTAAAGTTCCTTCTGTTTTTGAAGAATTTTCCGAACTTCTTGACTACAAGGCCGAGGGTTTCTTCATCCATGTCCGAACTCAAGTCGCTATCCGAGGAGACTTTGTTCGACTTGGTTCCGACCTTGAGGGAGATCCCTTTCTTGTTCTTATCGGATTCTTCATGCATGGTTAAGCGTCTGAGCTCCATCTTGTGCTCTTGAAGTTTGTCGAACAAAGTTGCGATGTCCATAGTGTCTAGGTCTTTTGATTCCATGATGGCAGTGACCTTCGGCTGCCATTCTCTGCTAAGACATCTCAAAACTTTGTTAATAACCTCGACATTTGGAAAAGTTTTGCCGAGAGCAATAAGATGGTTTATGATATGATTAAATCGTTTCTGCTTGTCATATACAGATTCACTAGGCAGCATACAAAATAACTCATATTCATGCATAAGAGTGTTTAACCGAGCTCGTCTAACTTCGCTTGTCCCTTCGTGAGTCAGTTGTAGAATATCCCACATTTGCTTAGCATTTTTACAGTGTGATACTCGGAAAAAATTCATCATAGGACAGGGCCGAGGTGATGATGTTTTTAGCTTTTAAATCGTAAGAAACTTTTCTTTTATCATCATCATCCCAGCTCGTCCTAGGGATTTCTACAACATCGTCTCCGATCTTCCTTCTCAGAATATAAGGGCCATGTTCAATCGCATCCCAAACATCAATATCTATTGCTTCTATAAAAATTTTTATTCGGGCTTTCCAATAAGCATAACCATCACCATTAAATAGTGGTGGTCTATTTATGGAAGAGCCTTCACCTCCGAATGGATTGTTAGAGCCCATGGTTTCTAGGATCTTTTTAGAAAAAGCGGTTAAGCTCGATCTTTCGACCGAGCTCTGATACCAATTGTTAGAAACGTTGGAAACCCAGACAATCGGCCTAACAATCTACTAGAGGGGGGGGGGGTGAATAGTAGTTTGAAGCAATAATACCAATTTTTCGCGATGTACTGAAATCGGTCGGATACTGCTAGTAGTTTTAAAATTGAAAGACTGACTTTGGGCCTAGTAGTTTCCGATAATCGGTTATCTAGACCGACCACCGATTATCCGAGCTGCGCCACTCAAAGGATCAGGTTTGCAGCGGAAATTTGCTAGCACTATCCGAGCGTTAAGTACGAGTTAAACAAGGCCGACCAAATGCTCGGAATAAAAGTGAAAGCAGTAAAGCAGTAAAGAAAATGAGACGCCGAGATTTATACTGGTTCACCCACCAACACGGTGAGCTACGTCCAGTCCCTCTTAAAACCTTTAAGGAGCTTTTAATAAAATCAAGTAGATAGAGATTACACGGGATCAATTAAACCCACCAAGAGAGTACCAAACTCTTGGCTTCTACCTAAATGATACAGATGCCGAACAACACGTCGGACTTAACAGCCTTGAAACCTTCAAGACACCTTGAAACCTTCAAGGATTTTCACCAAAGAACCTCCTTGGATTTTTGCTCAGGAACCTCCTAAGACTTCAATCGCCAAGAACCTCTTGAGCGAGTTTGGAAACCTTAAAAAACTTTCACCATGCTTGAGAACACCTCAAGACTTGAAGAAATGATTGAGTGAAGAGATGACTCCAACCCGAAACTCAAGTGTGTATGATTCTGAAGGTTTAATGAACAAATGAGTTTTCAGTTAAGTGTTTGAGAAAGGATTTTAGTATGTAGAGAACGATTTTAGACTTGGTTTCTTGAATGTAACAATGTTACTCTTGTTCTCTTTTCTGCGTTTTGCTTTACTTTGTAACAGAGAATGATTTGAAAATTTTTGCTCTTGTTTTTTTCTCTCTTTTTCTTTCTTGTTCCTTGTTATTTTTGGAGAACCTAAGACTCTCCTTTTATAGTGATGCAGCCACACATGAGGTAGGAAAGAGAGGAAAAATATCTTGAGACATGTCTTGATCTTCCCAACGGATATACCCGACATGTTCTGCCATTTTTCTGCAATGATCTGTTCTGTCTGTGCTTTTTCAGAAGAAGGTACCAGCCGCTGCAACTTCCAGCAACGATCCAAAACTGTCCCTTTCCAATTTTGAAATTTGAACCTTGATGAAAGTTGGGTACTGTTGAGATACGGACAAAATTGCCAACCACGCACAGAACTATAATGTCAGAAGAGGTGCATGCGTCTGACGCACTGCTGAAGGTTGAAGACGATGAACAGAGTTGCTGACTTGACGACAGATCGAGCTTGAGGACTTGAGTGACGAATCTGGTCTTGGTTGGCTGACAGTTCGAGCTAGACGTCAGTTCGAGATTAGGAAGCTTCGCTGAGCTGACCAACTTTGCACTGAGCGTGAACTCAGATTGTACAGGTCCGAGAACACCTGAGCGTAAGCCAATCTTCTCCGACTTCATCAACACAACTATCCGATCTTGAGCCTTCCGAGCAAGGTGCCGAGAACAATGCGAACACTGAGCTCATCTCGGAATTTTGACTTCGTTATCACAGTGATCGGATTCATTTGTCTTCGTCGTTGGACCAGTAGGGCTGACGTGGCTCTTAGAGGATAAGAAGGATGATTCATTCATCCTTATCCTGTACTAAAGAGCTTATCCTTATCCTTTAAGTCATAAGGGTTGTCCGAACATGGTGCTCGGGTCCTCGGCTGATAAGGCGAGGCGCTTGGCACGTTGTGGCCAAGATGCTTGATGTCGGTGGAGCCTCTTGAGCTTCCAAGTCAGCAGGGAGTTATAAGTGTCCCTAAATGGTCGGTGTTAAGGGCACGTGGTCGACTCATAGGTCCGGTCCACTACATAAGCCCCCCAGCTTGGGAAGAGTCGTAGAGACTTTGTGCTGAGTTGAGATCCTTTCTCTATTGGTTTGATCAGATGTACTTTTCCGAGGGTTGGTGATGACTTATAAAACTGCTTGCAACCGAGGCCTTTTATTCGGAAGAGTATCGCTACGGCCTCTCTCTTTCTCTCTAAGGTATGAAGGTTGATTTTTCCTTCATACTCAAATGTGTTTAGAAGAATGGTGGAATCTGAGATTGAAGCAAATGAGAAGCCTAAGGTTATATATATAGGAATGAGTGGGCTTGGGGTTGATGTCCTAACTTAGGTGTTAAGAATCAAGAAGCTAGGGGTAGTTTAGGCATTCTATATTGTTGCATGTAAATAGTAACTTAGGTTGAATCTTGTTGAGTAAGAAAATGAGTTTTTGCAAGGAATCAAATGATGATATGCTTCCTTAATTTAAGGGATGTGACTAATGCATGGTACCACATCAAGTTATCAAACTAATATTTCTACTCCTTCATTCATGCACCAAACGGCCCACACATACCCACACATGCATATATTATTTTCACTTCCAATCATGCATTACATGAAAGCATTTCAAATACTACACTATCTTAATGAAAATAATATAATGTAAACTCTTCAAGAAATCATTGATCATCCCAAATTCATATAAACATCAAGTAAAACATTCATTTATTTTTGGTTTACTTTATAATATTACATAAAATAATTTTCCTTGCATAAAAAGAAAGGCATTAGTAATTATAGATAAAAACTCCGAAAAATACACTTTTAGGCAAAATAATTAACTGTACTTATTGGCTATAGGTACAGTCCCCATTTCATTTTCTAAATCACCTTTTCATATGTAAAAGAGATTCACAAAAGGAAAAGTTCATTAGAGGTCTTTAACTTTTTTTTAATGATTTATGCACTCAAAATTCGTATAAAATGCACCCAGAAAATAATTTTTCATAAATCAACGCAGAAAATTATAAATTTTACATATTTAAATTCTGTATTTCAATACGATCGTTTTCATATAAATATCATAATTTTCGGACTTACGGTTGAAAAGTTATGAATTTTCAAAGTTAATAATTCAATTAAAGTCTAAAAAGAATTCACTACTTAAAAGAATCAAAAATAATAAAACCATCACTTATCCTTTATCAGTTATAAACATTCCATACTTAATAAAACCATTTTCTTTAAGTCTATAAAAATTATATATCTATAAAACTCTATAAAATCTATGACTTATTACTTAAACAAGTAAAATATTCACTTCAAATCCTTTTAAACATTAAATCTCAAAATTTATATTAATGAAAATTAATTTATACAGGTAGGAAAAATGCAGATGTCACAAAACACAGATATAATTACATTAAAGTGTACAGGGAGGGAGCAATAGAACAAGGGATGTTACAAATGCTATTAAAGGAGCACCTCTCCCAGTACAGTAACCGGTTAGTACGTCTGCAAATGCAGAAAATTAAGTCGGTTTAGCTCAAAATTTCGAGGTAAAAACGTGATTCCACTTCCCTTAAGCCACATATCACCCATTAACACCTCAAGATTAGAGTGTGGACGAGTTTTGAGCCTTGGGATGGAGTGATGTGGCTCATTTTGGATCAAAAACCCATTATTAAAGCCACATATCTCAGTTTTCTGGGGTAATCTTCATCACTTTCGTTCTCCCTCTCTAAGTCACCCCAAGCCACGAAACTTGTATGAAATTGAAGTTCCTTATCCCATCTTGACATAGAAACCAAGTTTGTTCGATTTGGTAAGCTATAGGGAAAGTTATAACAAGAGAAAGTGAGCTTAGTGAAACTGAAAACACAGAAATCAGTTTCATCTGTCTCTGTTCTTTCAATTTGTTCTCCCTCTCTGAATCTCCTCCAACCATAAACCCTATACATGAGTGAAGCTCTATATCCCAGCTTGATATAGAGACCGAGTTTGTTTAATTTGGTAAACCACAGAGGAAGTTGTAAGCTGAACAAGTTGGGCTCTGGAACTTGAAACTCAGGAAATCAGATTCATGAGCCTCTGTTCTTCAAGCTTGTATGGTAAACTTGAGTCCTCTCTGAGCCTCCGATTCGTTTTAATCTTGAGTCTTCATATCCTAGTTTAGGTTCTAACTCTCTTTTGCAATTTTTATTGGCATGTTCTTGATGTAAAATCCCACCAAAGTTAGCTTGTTGAAGTTGTGTTGCCAATGCTGCAAACTCTAAGTTGTAGTAGCCTTTGTCAAATTTCAGCCTCAAATCCATTCAATAATTCCAAATAGGTATGGGAGATTTCATTCATATCGCTAGGATTATTGATTGATTAATTATGAACTTGATTGTGTGGTTTTGATCCAAGACATGGCTATTGGACTTGGAGGTTCAGATAGTCACTTCACTTGGTTTGCTATTAATTGAGACTGAACATATTGGAACTAAATGATGAAAGCAAGTGAATGAAACTCATAAACTTGGCTGAATTTTGGAGGAGTAACCTTTGGTTTGATGTTAGAATCATTTTTGGACCATATGTATGTTTGATTAGGACTTGTTTGAGATTTGAGAATTTGGAACTTGACTTGTTGAACTCATGCTTACTATGTTGTCCAGGGATTTAGTGTTTAATTAAAAAGGGATAGTAACTTAACAAATGAATGAATTAAATATGAATAATATGATATGGTAATGAATTCTTTGTCTTGTTTTGGGATGCAACTTGATCTAATGAATGGATGGTTCACTAGGAAATAAATCTGTTATATGTAAATAAGGTGTTATATCAACTGCTAATGAATAGGAATGAGGTTTAAAATGAATTGGAACTGGAAAAGTGCAGAATTCTGCTCTATGGTATGCAGGTCTGTACTGACTAACCGGTTAGTGGTCTCGGTAAACGGTTAGTGCCTGACAGCATGCATTGGTTGTTCATGTTTAGTATGGAAATCAACAAGGGTTGGTATAACCTAGGTTTGAACTAATAATTAAGCTAATAACTTGTAGTACATAAATGAGATAATTATAGTAATTGTTCTGATTTAGTAAGACTTTATTGAGAATTACGTTAATGGACTAAGAACTTACAAAGTATGCTTTGATATGCTTAAGTCTCGTTACAACCTTAGAGTCATAGTTCACGGTTAATCTAATTAAATTATATTTTAGTAATGCCTTAGAAGCTGTATAAGGAGTAGGAATGAATTAGTTTAACGTTTGGAAGGTTTTGGACTTAGAATCAGTGTGGTTTGCTCTCAAGTCTCCTGTCACTAACCGGTTAGTGGATCTTGTAACCGGTTAGTGCCTGAGAGAAATGAATAAATAAATAAATTCATTGCAATAATCATGGAGAACTTTGCATAGGCGTTATACTAGTTGGTTATTGATTGGAGACCTCGTGGAATTGACAATGATTTTAATGATGATTATATTTGATAATGTTTGAATGAATCTGTTAATTATACTTTGAAAATGGTTTGAATGATGTTTGGATCATCATACACATGAAGTTTAGTGATTAATGAATTGATAATCATAGTTGATGAACTATTCCTGAAAAGGAAAATGTGTGATAACAAAGACAGGAAGAATGAATAAGTCTCCCTCATGCACGGTTTGATATGAAGGTCGAGCACAAAATAACTTCATGAGGTACAAATATGTTATGATAAATTGAGTACAAGCGACGTATACGAAAATTATTAGAATCTTGGTATATCATGTCCTTTGGGAGGGGACTCGTTGCGAATATGACGCTATTCGTAAGCGATATAGCCATGAATCTCGATATAATGTGTCTTATGGGAAAAGACCTGTTGCGGGTAGAACGCTATCTGTAAACAGTATGTCACCGATGATATCCTGATATGACGTGTCCCTTGGGAAAGGATCCGTTGCAGATATGAAGGAGTGTATATGTAAGCGTCATGTCAATGTTGATATCCCGGTACGACGTGTCCCTTGGGAAAGGACCCGTTGCAAATACGACGAAATGTATTTGTAAGCGTCGTATCCCAGTATGCGTATGACCCTTGTACAATTGAGATGTTTTTGAATAGTGATGATGTACCTATGAATTCTTTTGTAGAATAGAGAAAAGTCTCGCATTGCATAGCATCATGAATGTGTATGATAAAACATTTGATTGGCATGCATCATTTGCATCATGATTTATTGTATGTGCGTGACTTAATCATTAATCTGCTTACGCGATATGACAAGTGACTTACTCCCATCTACCATGTCTGGTGGTAGGAACAAGTTCAAATCAGAGATAGTCAGTCTGTCCAAGCCAGAGACTCAACCAAAGAAGGAAGATGCTCAATTGGATCTGATCCTTTGTAACCCTGATATGTTATACTTTAAAAAGGAAATTTTTTATTCCCTATTTTTGAATAAAGGGAATTTTTATTTTCCACTGTAACTCTTTTACTAAATTCTCTTATTCCCTTTATAAAAGAATCGGGGTGTTACAGGTTCTAATCAATCCATTTTAATTTCTTTGAAAAATGGTGATGAATTCTCGTGCCAAAGTAATTTATGAATCAACTATGTTTTGTTGTAGCTTCTATTGTCCCAACTCCAAATATGTCTTGGTTATGATGTCTGATCTTTCAGTGTTCTAAAATCAGGTATAGGAGAAGTTAATCAAATCACGAAGATGGTAATTGATGGTTGCAAAATATAGTGCAAGCTACCATGAGCTTGTGGGTTGTTTATCATGACCAGATTACTTGATTAGGAGGTCAAGATAATCCATGACTATGTTATGTTTAAATTCTGAATGATTATGTACTAAATTATGTATATTAAGGCTGAGGAAGAACTAGTAATTAATATTGATATGGATGTGATCAATTAGTTGTGTATTATGTACTTAATTGGAGTATATGCGATAACTTCAGATTTTTGATGAATATGTAATTGATTGTGAACCATAGTAGTGTAAGAAATGAATAGATAAGGATGGATATGAAGGCTTGAGCAAGTTAGGAGTTAAGTTAGGAATGAAATCCCAAAAGAACTAAGGTTACTTACTCAATTTTTTCTCAGGTTAACCAGGTGTTAACTTGTTATCTAAAACTTTGAAATTTTAGTATCGTGCTTTGATCACAAAGTGATATCTAAACTCCCTTAAAAACAATGCTACAAATATTGTGCTTTGAATGGAGAAACTTTATGGTGGTAAAAATATCTATTGCTATCAAGATACTTTATATATATATATATGTATATATATATATATATATAGGGGATTGCTAACATGAGTACACTCCTTTTTTAAAAGGATCATCTTAGCATAGTGTCCCAAATCTTTTAGACAAAAAGACCCTTTTCAGATTTGAAGATATAAATTTAGTAATAGGGTTATTTTAGTAAAATAATTATTATCCTAATTAAAAAATTAAAAAAAAAATCCTCCCAAAACCCCAAAACCCCAAAACTACTGTCAGAATCTTTTTCTCCCTAATCCTAATCAAACTCTCTCTTTCTTTGTGTGATCTCTCCCCTAACCCCAAGCCACCACCGCCCCTAGCCACTACTCCCCCACCCACCGCCGCCACCCACCGCCGTCAACGGTCTCTCTCGCGCCGGTTCTCACGCTGTGCATCAGCCACACCACGACGTCGGGTCTCTTCTCTTTCCGCCGGGTCTGTTGGCGTTCTTCCTGAACAAGATACAGTATTGTACACTTGTAGGAAAAATTGAGACTTTGCTGCAAACCTGAACAAGTTTTGAGTTACTCCAAAGATTGCCAACAAATAATAATCCAAAAAATTTAGGAAGGAAAATGGTTTTGAAAACATAACCGCTGCTTTCAGATTTTTCTTTAAGGGGGCGTTTGTTTCGTGGGGTAAAATTGTATTCCCAGGAATCCTATTGCCAGGAATCTCATTGCCAGGAATATCATTGCCAGGAATTTTTGAAAACATGTTTGGTTGACATATGTGATTACTGGGAATTTTTTTTACATTCCTGGGAATAATTTATATGTTTGTTTGAGTTATAATGTATATTCCCAGGAATACATTGTATAATTATCAAAATACCCTTATGACCGTAATAGCCTCTTCAGTCTTCACTCATCTCAATAAAATTTATGATCAAAGCATATCAACAAAAGACAAATCCCTTTGCTCTTCTAATTTCTAGGATTTCTCAGATACAATCTCATCAATTTACAGAATTCCACTGGAATAAAGAAGCGAATGCACATCACCATGGCCATGAGGTTTTGTCTACCAATAAAGAAATGGTTATTAGTTTGCACTTTCTTTCAAAATCTAATATAAACTGATAGTAGAACGCACATCATTCATTGCCTTTTGTTAAATAAACTTCTCAGTCATACAATCAAACTTGTACCCTGCACAACAATACCTGAATTTTGTATTTGTTATGTGGATCCAATGCAAGCCTAGCATCATTATCATCCAAGCATGCAACTTTTTCCTGATTTACATACAATTAAAAAGTTTAAAAACGAACATCTTAGAATCAAATTGAAATTTCTGAGACATCAAATGACATACCTGCTTTAAAAGTGTTACTTGTGTAGAGAAGATTCATACACACACACACATGAACCATGAGAGAAGAGAATAAGGTTAGCCAAATATACAAGTACAGTGTCTTATTTTTTTTCAATTAAAAAATCCCAAACAAATCAAATTGCCCCAATTCAAAACCCTCACTAGACTTATTTCATCCTAACCATAAGATGTAAATCAAGGTAAAAAATGAATCTTCATGATGGAAAGAGACATGCCCAGTTGAAAAAAGTTAAAATTAGTGCTAGAAAATTGGCATAACAGTATGTAGGGTGATAGAAACCAAGGAAGGGAGAGTGGATCTAGATATTCATGGATCTAGATAACCTTGTCTTATATGAAAGCAACACCCATAGTTGTTAATGCTTTCTATAGCAATCGAGTAAAAGCATTAAAAAAAATTAACTAATTGAAAGATGGAGAAAAGAGTACCAACGAATAATTGCTGCAAAACCAGCTTTGCTTCTTCCTTCACCCACAACTTGTAAACCTGTTAATTGCTTCCAAGAGATGAAGGCAGAGATGCACAAGATGTGAATTTATAGAGTTTCAATAAACTGAGGAGAAGCATGCAGTAAGTGGGGCGACATACATGTTAACACAACGTTGTTATAGCGGGAAGTGGGGGAGGATGGCGGGAGTGAAAATGCAGTGGAAGGAGGAGGTAGTAAATGGCTAACAGATGTAAGGGTAAAATAGTACTTTCAAAATTAGATAGAGGTGGGAATGATCTATTCCCAAGCTTTTTGGTGGGAATGAAAATGGAAAAAAATGAATATGAAGGTGGGAATGAAATTTTCCTGGGAATGAAATTTTCCTGGGAATATATTTTTTGTACTTTGTACCAAACACAAGCATATTTTGTAACTACCTCCTATTCCCAGGAATACAAAATTATACCTCCAAACAAACACCCCCTAAGAATTGTGTAACTGTGCCATCAAACAAAATTTTTTCTTTAGACATCGCAGCTTTTAATAGAATATTAGATAAAGTTATACTCAAAAGACACCCGCTCTTTCCGACGTGGGTGGCGGCGGTGGGTGGGGGAGCAGTGGTGGATTGGGGTTAGGGGAAAGATCACATAGAGAGAGAGAGTTTGATTAGAACTAGGGAGAAAAGGATTCTGATAGTAGTTTTGGGGTTTGGGAGGATTTTTTTTAATTTTTTAATTAGGATAATAATTATTTTACTAAAATAACCCTATTATTAAATTTATATCTTCAAATTTGAAAAGGATCTTTTTGTCTAAAAGATTTGGGACACTATGCTAAGATGATCCTTTTAAAAAAGGAGTGTACTCATGTTAGCAATCCCCATGTATATATATGCTAAATTGTTCATTTGGTCCCTTACCTTATTTTTTATTTCAGTTTGGTCTCTTTCCTTTATTTGGTATAAATATGGTCCCTTACATTTCAAATCGTTAACACTGTTAGTCTCAATCATTAGGCTTTTTTAATGTGTTAACAGTAGCTAACGGTTGAGACTAACAGTGTTAACGAATTAAAACGTAAGAGATCAAATTGATACCAAATAAAGGTAATGGACCAAATTGAAATAAAAAAAAAAATCAGGGAAGAGGCCAATTTACCTTTGTTTTTTTATAATCTCATCTTTAATACAAATAAGTCGAGGCATGAGGTTTATAAAAAGTTGATGTATCTACTAGCTAGTTTATAGTTTTTTTCATTGAAGAAGAGATTACAGTAAGACTAGGATGGAAAAAAAGGTTGCGAGGATGAAGTTTATAAAGCTCATGTGTGATAGATTGACAGATTCTATCGGGGAGGGATAATGAAGTAAAACTTGAGATTTGAATGCATTTATAATGTCAATATTTGGAATTTCTCCACACCAATCTTTTATATTTGTTGGGACTACTTTTTCTATGGTACATTTCCTCCTCCTCTATTCACTCCCTTCGCAGGAAAAAAATAGAGTTGCCGCTGGAAAAGATTGGGAGTTTATTAGAGAGGATAATCGGAGAGAAAAATATAATATTTAATAAATTTAATGGAAAAATTGACGGTAATGGAATAAAACTTAAGGGATCACTATAAAAAAAATATATATAACTTAACAAACCAAACAAGCAGTATAGTAATCCTGATGTACAATCTGTAAAAAGTGGAAACATGTTCAAGAATGTTTAAGTTAAGAGCTCCCAATTGAAATAAGGCTGAACACATACAGGTATTGAGCATATGAGCATATTTGCACATCTATCAAATTTAATCCCTAAAAACTCAGTTCATGTATTTGAATCATGTTGTTTGTTCTGGACTATGTGGATGATGGTAATCTGGGAAAATCTAACAACCTAGGGTGTTAAAGGGCACCCTTAAATGTTACTAACAATTAATTCAGATAACTTACTAAAAGTGTTACGAGAAGTCACCTAAATTGATTGTTCTAATCACATTTTCCAAAAACTATTGCGAGTAGAGAAAAAGTAAATGTTAATTAAGATCAACAAATAGAGGTAAGCATTTTATAAAATCCACAGAATACAAGCCATAAAAGGAGAATTTGAAGGGAACTTATCATTATTTTACAAGTGAATAAAGATCTCTCTATCTGGTCTCTGTCAAAAACTGTGTCAAATAAACCGCCAAGCTGAGAGTGAAAACATTGGAGTCCCCTTCCATCCAATTATTAGACCCTTGCCATTCTTGTCTATAGTGTTGAATTTCCCATAAGCAAACTCATTAGCAACCAAGTTAGCTTGGTACAAAGATGAATGGCTAAATCCAGTTTCCATCATCCTGTACCTTGCAAAGAACCTTTTCCAAACATCTGTCTTCACACTCCTAACTGTCCTTTCTTTCCCTTCCATAGCAACAATGTTTCTTATCCCTTCAAATAATATTGCTTCTGTTGCCATTCTACACTCATTCTCCTCTTTTAAGCATGTTTCAAGGCAATCAAAGAATCCTGAATAGAAGAACAATGCCTCGATGAAGCGATTCACGAAGGAGGGCGAGTTATGGTTTGATTCTGTTTCAAGCACAATCATAATAGATGGTTTGATATTCCGTATAACCCTCATCAAATTTTCAAGGAGTTCAGGTGTTGCTATCAAGTTCTTTAGATAATATGGAGAATAAACAACCACAGCTTCACACTCTTCAATTTCGAAAAGATCTTCTGCGATTTCTGCCATATCATTTAGTAAAACTGCCTTATATGAAAAGGGTAAGTTCAAAGATTCAGCAAAACTTGTTAACCTTTTACCTGTCTCTTCTATCTTTGTTTTGTATTTAACTAGTCCAATGGCTGTTACTTTCAAAAGCTCCACTACCACCGTACAATAGCTGCGTTCTGCCAAAGCTTGCATCAAAGCTGTGCACTGCACCCCACTATTTATATCAAGATCTATCACATGGATTTTGGACTCGGATGCAACATGTTCCACTATAGCTTGTATTCCAGTGAATTGCATTACTTGGTTGAAAGGAAGATTTTGATGGCATGTAAGGGCAAATTTGGTATTCATCTTTTGGTGCAATTCCCTTTCAAGATTTTTCTCACATCCCTCAAATGTTACAACCCTTCCTGTTTCTTTATCAATCCTCTCTCTAAGTGCTTTAGCAAAATAAAATATTACTCTTTGAACAGAACTCCCAGTGGCTGATGAGTTCCATTGACAATGTTGAAGTAACCGGCTGGCACGTTCGAATTGTTGGCAGCTTACCTTCTCAGCTGCAGCAAGGAGAAACTGAGCAAGTTCAATGTCTCTATTTTCTTCCACAGACAAGCCCCCAAGGTCCATGCCATAAGGGTGCATAGGTATGCAAAAATTATCATTCCAATGAACTGAGTATTGCATATACCTTGCTCCTGCCACTCTTATTATCTCTTCTACAGATAACTTCTGTTGTTCCAAAGAAGCTTCAATATTGTTTTCTTTTTTTTCGCTGAGCCTCTTGAACCTGCTTGCATAATTTCTCAAGAGTTCCAAGGATGCCAATGATGGCTGCAACTGCTTATTGTATTCAAGGAATTCTGAACTTGCCACTTCTTGATTTTTTAGCCCTTTAGTTTCTTGAAGTGGTTGTGTTTCTTGTAGATCATAGTCAAAGTTGATTTCATCTACGAACATGTTATCGACTACTACGGTTTCTTGTTGCTGTTGCTGCTGCTGCTGCCGATGATGTTGATCTTGGAACAAAATAGCTCCTTTTCTATTCTCAATGGGGAGAGAATTAATATCTCCTGGTAACTCCATTCCAGAGAAACTGTGTCTCACTTGAAACACAAATTCCTCTTCTATAGAGCCATGCCCTCCGTGGATTGCATTAAAATTTGAAGCTGTGGAAGAAAATTGAGCATTCTCCATGTTTGATTGTTAACAGAAAACTGAAAATTACACTTGAGACGATATTCTTATCTAGATAAACATTGAAGAAAACAACTATTTAAAAATTGTAATAGTTGTATGCATATCATAATTGAAAGTGGAAAACAACTATTTAAAAATGGTTGAAGATGCTAACCATCCCAAAATATATAAAAGAAAAAGTTTCTTAAAAATCAAATTTGAATACTTATTTATTTTACACATATTTTATAAGTTTTTGAGAACAACTATTTAACAGGTGATGTTTTCTATGTTTTCGATGTTTTCATTGCAGTCATCAGCCAGCAATTATAGAAGGCCCAATCTATAGTTTAATTTGATGGTCTGCCATAACCATTACAGACCAGAGTTGAATAATTTATAAGCTTGTCGTTTTGGAAACAATGGTTATGATTCAAACAAGCGATGAAGTAACACCTATGGTATTACTCCCACCATTCCATAAATTAAGTTGATCTAGAATTTGCATATAGAGTAAGAAATGAGTAAATGATATAAAAATTTTGTATATTTTGACTAAATTACCCCATTTAATAAGAGAAGAGAGTAATAATAAATGAATAAAGATTATTTTGGAGAGAGATTAAGAAATGGGTGGTGAAAAAGAGAATGTAATAAATAAGGATTTGTTTGGAAAAAAAAAGTATAAATGGATATTGAATTTCTAAATGAACATAACTTATGGGACGAAAGGATTATATCTCATACGTTTTCTTAAGTATAGCCCAGAGGTTATTTAAATAAGGGTTTTGTTAACAAGTGTTCTAAGGACACTTATTAAGATTACTATATATAGAAAAAAAAAATTCAAATTCACATTCATCATCACTCTATTAATTTATATTGTATCAAACATGGAAAGTTTTGTTTTCTCTGCTCCTTCCGGTAGAGGAGAACATGAACACGATGAACCTCCTGATAATAAAGGGGGTGGGCGTAGTAATGCATGGGAGAATTTGGTACATTCTGGGTGTCTTTCAAGGACAAAATGCTGAAAGGAAGGACTCCTCCCCCACCGTTGGAGGAAAGAGACCTGCTTAAGGAAAACTTGATGAGAATTGAAAGAGATGGAGGTATTAGGCTGAAGCCTATGGTTTACTTGGATGATGAAGTCTTTAATAGACTGTGTTTACCCTATCAGGATGCGCTAGTTGTGAAATTGCTTGGGAAGACCCTTGGCTACTTGACTATGAGAGATAGGCTGAAGTCTCTATGGAAACTGAGATGTGGGTTTGATCTTATGGGAGTAGGGAATGGCTTCTTTGTTGTGAAGTTTGAGGAAGAGGATGATAGAAGGAAGGTGCTGGAGAATGGGCCATGGATGATTTTTGATCACTGCCTTTCTGTGCAAAAGTGGAATCCTGACTTTGTCTCTCCGGCAACGCAAGTTAATCGTACTCATGTTTGGATTCGCTTTCCTGGGTTGAATTTGATGTTCTATGACAAAAGCTTTTTAATGGGCATTGCCTCGGCGGTTGGCGTACCTCACAGGGTGGACGTGAACACGATGAATGTGGCTAGGGGTCAATTTGCTCGGGTGAGTGTGGAGATTGATTTGACAGTACCGGTGGTTGGGAAGGTGTGGTTCAGGAACCATTGGTATAAAGTGGAGTATGAAGGGCTCCATTTAATTTGCTCAAAATGTGGCTGCTATGGGCATCTTAGTAGGAATTGCAAGATGAGTACTGTGCTTGAGGTGCAATCTTCAGCCACGGTGGTAGTAGAAAAAGTAGGTGTCGAGATGGTGGTGGAAACTCCGGTGGAAGACGCCATGCCGGCGAAGGAGACGAAAAAGGATAGTGTGGATGCTACAGTTAATGAGGCTGAATTGGAGGAGAATCTTCATGGTGATTGGATGATTGTTAGGAGGCGAAAAAATAGAGGAAATGAGAAAAGGAAGGGATCTGTTGTTGGGATAGGGAAACAGAATCTCGTTGGAATGAATGGGACTCCAATGATTGCGGGCAGTCCTCAACTTCTCCACTTTCCATCCACGTCAGGGAATACCTCACGTGCGAAATCTACCCCTAGTGAGAAAAAGAGGACTCGAAGAGAGGCAGCTTTGACTATGCATGACAAAAGGAAGATTATTCCGAATGGCCCACCACAAAAAGCTAATAACAAAACCATGCAGAGGACCGAGTTAAGCAACGTGAAACTCAGTACTGAGTCCTCTTTGAGTCAAACCAAGAATCAGAGTTTGAATTTTCCGAAAGTCAAAAATTGTACGCAGACTCCTTCAATAAATGAGCATGAGGTGAAAACCGGAAGCACTCAGCAAGGGTTTGATTTGGGGAAGGGGATTGCGATATCACCCAACTTGTTGAGGGGTGCTGCTCTTCAGGTGATCAATAGTAGTTTTCCTAAGGGTAAGCCCCTAGATAAGGGGATGGGTAAAGGGAGTGGTTCTAAGAAGGGAGTGGAGGCAAGTGTTGATATGGTGGACACCACATCACGGGGTTGTTCTCATGAAGGAAGGAAGGATGGAGACATAGATATGGATGCATCCCAGATGTTGTTGGATTCTGGGCAGTGATCGTGGGGTCTGTTCTTTTTCTCCTAGAACTGAATGATGTTAGTCTTTAATGAATTCAAGGTTCTGTCATGGAACATTAGAGGTGCTGCGAAGGTCCAGGGTAAGAGGCATGTGAGGAATCTGGTTGATCAATATGATCCTGAGATTTTTGTGATTTTGGAAACTCATATCCAGTTTGGAAGAGTCCAGAATTTTTGGGATTCCTTGAACTATTTTCCTGGTGCGGTAATTGAAGCCCAAGGTTTCTCTGGTGGGATTTGGGTGCTGTGTAAAAAACATATGCAAGTTAGTGTGGACGTGGTGCATGCCATGCATCAATGTATCACGTGTAGAATTTCTCTGAATGATTCGTCGTGGTTCTTGAGTGCTGTTTATGCTAGTCCAGCTCCTACAACTAGGGAGTTTTTGTGGACGCATTTGATCTCTATGAGGCAGACACTATCTCTCCCCTGGTTGCTAATTGGTGATTTTAATGAGATTATGCATGCCAATGAAGTCAGTGGTGGTCATTTCCTTCCTAACAGGGCTGACAGGTTTGCTGAGGTGGTTGCTGATTGTAACTTGATTGATTTGGGTATGATTGGGAGCTTGTTCACTTGGGTGAGAAGGGAAAATAATGTCAGACATGTTTTTAAGAGGTTAGATCGTGTGTTGGCAGATGTGAGTTGGCGTTTAGCTTTCCCAGAAGCGTTTGTTGAGAATTTGTGCCGCATTAACTCTGATCACTCCCCTATTCTCTTGCGTTGTAGTGGTGTTGTGCCTCCTCGAAGAGCTAGGCCCTTCCGGTTCCAAGCTGCATGGACGTTGCATGATGGGTATTTTAGTGTGGTTAATCGTGCCTGGAATAGTACAGAAGCTCACATTCAGGGGAGGTTGGAGGCAGTCAGGATTGATTCTTTAACTTTTAACAAGGAAGTGTTTGGGAATATCTTCCGAAATAAAAGAAGAATTGAGGCACGGTTAAGGGGGGTGCAGGCTGAGTTGGAGAGGTGCCAATCTAGTGATCTTGTTCAACTTGAGAAAGATCTTCAGCGTGATCATGCAGTCGTTTTGGCCCAAGAGGAGGTCCTATGGTTTCAAAAATCACGTGAGAACTGGGTTAAGTTTGGGGATAGAAACACTAAGTTCTTTCATGCTCAAACAGTTATTAGAAGAAGGAGGAATAAAATCCAAGGGTTGTTTTTAGATGATAATTCGTGGTGCACGGTGGATGCTATGCTTAAGGCTGAGGCTGTACGCTTCTATAAAGATCTCTTCTCTAGTCATATTGATGCTACACCCCAAGCGTTGCAGTACCTTCAGATGCCTCTTCTTAGCGTGGAAGGGCAGGAGGTGATGGCTAGCCCAGTCACTCTTGATGAGGTTAGGAGTGCTGTCATGAGCATGAAGTCCTTTAAAGCGCCGGGACCGGATGGGTTTCAACCTATCTTTTTTAAAAAATACTAGTCCATTGTTGGTAAGGATCTTTGGAAGCTGGTTAGTGAGACTTTCAGAACCGGGGAGTTGGATTCTGGGTTATGTGAGGCGTTGATTGTTCTTATCCCCAAAATTCAGAATCCCACGCGATTGAAGAATTTCAGACCGATAGGTTTGTGTAATGTGACTTATAAGGTGATAACTAAGGTTATTGTGAATCGCCTTCGCCCGTATATGAGTGTTCTCGTTGGCCCTCTTCAAAGTAGTTTTATTCCGGGCAGAGGGACGTCAGATAACGCTATTATTGCTCAAGAGGTCCTTAGCTATATGAAAAAATCGCACCACAAGGTTGGGTCGGTTGCGTTTAAGATTGACATGGAAAAGGCGTATGATAGGGTTAATTGGGACTTCCTTCAGTGTACGCTAGAGGACTTTGGTTTTCCATTTGTTACTGTGAAGTTAATCATGAATTGTGTTAGATCTTCTACTTTGTCAGTGTTGTGGAATGGTGAGAAGTTGGACAAGTTTACTCCGTCCCGTGGTCTTCGACAAGGGGATCCTATGTCGCCGTATCTGTTTGTGTTATGCATGGAGAAGCTTTCAACTTTAATCCAGCAAAGAGTGGAGTTAGACCAGTGGATTCCGGTTAGTGTTTCTAATGGGGGTCCTAAGGTTTCTCATTTGTTGTTTGCGGATGATGTGTTTCTGTTTTGCAAAGCTAAGGAAAGTCAAGCTGAGGTGGTGGTTGATGTTCTTACAGAGTTTTGTAATGCTTCGGGATTGTCGGTGAACTATGATAAATCGAAATGTTTGGCTTCTTCAAAGGTTCCTACTAGTATGAAGGAGTTTTTTCGTCATGCTACCCGAATGGAGTATGTTACCAATTTGGGTACGTACCTTGGCTTTCCTTTGATTGATGGGAGAGCAACTAGAGATCTTTTTCTTCCTCTAGTGGACAAACTTCGGTCCCGGTTAAGCTCTTGGAAGCGTCATCTGTTGAATAGAGCTGGGAAAACTTGCTTAGTGCGGTCTGTGCTTACATCCATCCCGACGTACACTATGCAGAATTTGTGGCTTCCTCAATCTGTTTGTGAGGATATTGATAGGGTCTCTAGAAACTTTATTTGGGGTAAAGAGGGGTCTAGTAGGAGCTTCAATCTTGTGAGGTGGGAGACTCTTACAAGTCCACGGAGTCATGGGGGTTTGGGTATTTGAGATGCTCGCACAGCCAATGTGTCGCTGCTTGGGAAGTTGGTGTGGAAGCTGGTCTCGGGGGAACGTTCTATGTGGGCGGAGATGCTTGATCATAAATACCTGCAGGGAAGGTGCATCTTATATACCTCAGTGCCTAACAATGTTTCTTACACTATGCGGGGAATTTATAGAGCTGCCAGCGTTTTGAGAGATGGCTATATGTTCAGATTTGGGGAGGGGACAACATCTTTCTGGTATGGGAGGTGGCATAAGGATGGACCTTGGTGTGACCATGTTCCCTTTGTTCATATATCTGATACGGAACTCATGTTTAGAGATGTGTGGAGTGATGGTAAATGGCAGTTGCAGAATTTGTCATCCTGGGTCCCTGAGCACATGAAGGATGCTTTGAGTGAGATAGTTGTGACGGGTTTTGCAAGCCTTCAGGATGTGTGGTGCTGGGGGGATAGCATGAATTGAGAGTACACAGCGGCTGGTGGTTTTAAGTGGCTAACGAAGGATAGGGTGGTGAGTAATACAATGATGGCTTGGCTTTGGATTTGGAAACTTCACTGTCAGGAGAAAATCAAATTTTTGATTTGGTTAATTTGTCATGATGCTGTACCTACAAATGCCTTGCGGTGTAGAAGAGGGTTGAGTCAAAATCGTACTTGTGGGCGTTGTTCAGGTATGGAGGAAACGGTGTTGCATTGCCTTCGAGATTGCCCTCACTCTAAGGAACTCTGGATGCGGTTTGGTTTTGGTAGAAACAACTTCTTCACTCAAGATACTGTTGATTGGGTGGTTTCGAATGGTAAGGGTGAGAGAGGTTCTACTTTCCTTGCGGTCTTGTGGTGGTCCTGGCGTTGGAGGAATAATGATATGCTGGGTTCGGTGAGATGGAATATTTCCACTGTGTGTCATAGCATACAAGAGATGATTGCTGATATGAAGTTGTTGTGGCCTCAAGGTAGTACTGTGATGCGGGACCAGCAGGAAATATCCTGGTGTAGGCCTCCTGCGGGTTGGGTGAAGGTTAATGTGGATGGGAGCTTTAAAAAAGGGGCCAGTTGCGTGGGGTTTGGTGGTTTGATTAGAGATAGCGCTGGTTCCTGGCTGGGTGGCTTTTATGGGGCTTGGTGTTCAACGAGTGTGATCCTGGCTGAGCTTCTTGGTATGCAGGCAGGGCTGGAGTTGGCTTGGGATAGAGGATTTCGTCGTGTAATATGCGAAACTGACTCTTTGGAGGCTAAGAGACTGGTGTTAGCTGATAGAATCCCAAGTTTTCATGTCCTTGGTTGTATCATTGAAGCTGTGCGTGTGCTCCTTCAGAGGGATTGGGAGGTGCAATTGGTTCATTCTCTTAGGGAGGGAAATAATTGTGCAGACGCTTTAGCTAAAATGGGGGGTAATCAACAACATGTGCGTGTTGTTCTTGAAGGACCTCCTGCTATGGTTCAACAATGCTTATATGCTGATAGCATAGGTGCCTCCTTTGTAAGGAGTTAGTGTTCTTTTGCTTTTCCTTCGCACCAAAAAAAATCATCACTCTATTGAAAACATAAAAAATCATATTTTTCAATAACTTTTATTTATAATTGTTTTCTTAAGAAGTGCCCTAATGAAGAAGGGACTTAAATAAAGATGTTGCATTGGTTGCAACCTAGAAAACTCGAGAGTTCAACAACAGTGTCATACTAAAATTGAAATAATAAGAATATTTAACATACCTGCGATGAGAAATTTACACCATCACACAGATGTCCTAATAGACATTTCAATATTCTACAAACTGATGAGGAAAATGAATCAGTGGAGGACACTACTGTCACACCAACAACAACAGAGATACTGAATTTAACTAATGAAATGGACCACCATATATCCTTTAATGATCTGAAAGGTATAAGTGGACTTGGTACTTTGAGATTTGATGCAAAGATTAATGGTTGCACAGTCAGAGTGTTACTTGATAATGGAAGTTTAGATAATTTCTTGCAACCTAGAATTGCACAATATATGAACCTAACAGTAGAACCAGCACCAAAATTTCAGGTTATAATGCAAATTCCATGGCTACTTAGAGGATTGTAACAGAAGTGAAAGTAGAAGGGCAAGGATACAAATTAATTGTTGCATGTCTATCTCTTGCCATAGCAGGTGCAGACTTAATCCTTGGAGCAGCCTAGTTAGCAGCCCTGAATCCTCACGTTGCTGATTACAGTGCCTTGATATTTAATTTTTTACGTGATGGCCAATTCATTACTATACAAGGGGATAAGTCTCAACTGTCACAAGCTCCTCGGTTTCATCATTTTATAAGAATGCATTAGAGTGATGCAATTGCCAAGTTATTTGCATACAAATGCAGGAGCCAGAAACTTATCAGGATAATTTTGCAGAAATAACTCAAAATCTAGAGCATGAGATAGCACTACTGTTACACTCATATAAACAGGTTTAGTTTTCAACAAAACTACAGGATTACCCCCTCAAAGATCACAAGATCATGCTATTCCATTATTGGAGGGAAGTAATCCCGTCAAAGTAAGACCATATAAGTATTGTCACAGTCATAAAACTGATATATAGAAGATGATACAAGAAATGCTATAAGAAGGTGTCATTCAGCCTAGAATGGGTCCTTTCTCATCACCAATCCTATTAGTAAAAAAGTAGGATGATTCACAGAGATTTTGCACTGACTATAGAGCCTTGAATATAATTACAATTAAGGACAGTTTTCCAATGCCCGTAGTATATGAATTACTAGATGAACCTTTTGGTGCTCAATTTTTCTCTTAACTAGACTTAAGGTCTGTCTACCATCAAATACTTGTCAAACTTGACGATAGGCACAAAACATATTTCAAGACACACTAGGGTCACTATCAGTGACTGGTGATGCCCTTTGGCCCCATTAATGCTCCAAAAACTCTATGAATAATGTTTTCCAAGGACTGCATAGAAAGTCTGTGCTGGTATTCTTTGATGACATACTGGTTTACATTCCTACTTAGACTTATCACTTATAAGACTTGCAAACAGTATTACAGACATTGCAGTCAAATGTTTTATATGATAAACTGTCAAAATGTTCATTTCGCACACCACAAGTGGATTATTTGGGGCACACAATATCAAACCAGGGAGTGGCAATGGATAAGGCCAAATCTCAGGCTATTATCCAGTGGTCTGAACCTAAGAACATCAAATAGTTGAGAGGTTTCCTAGGAATTACAGGTTATTACAGAAAATTCATCAAGAATTATGCTTATATAGCTAATCCATTGACCAATTGACTGAAGAAGGACTCCTCTGACGGGACTCCTACAACAACTACATCATTCAGTACACTTAAAAGTGATGTCACTGCTGCTGCAGTACCAGAACTACCAAGTTTTAAACAACCATTCACACTAGAAACTGATTCTTTGAAGACTTGTGTGAGTATTGTGTTAAGCCAAAATAAGCATCCTATTTCTCATTTCTCCAAGAAGTTATCTCCTGGAATGCAAAAGCAACTTGCTTATTGTAGAGAATTATATGTTGTAATAGTAGCATTAACAAAATTCAGACACTACTTGTTAGGACATTGCTTCATCATAAAGGCAGATTAAAGAAGTTTGAGACACCTAACTGACCAAATTATTCAAACACTAGAATAAAAAAATTGGCTCCATAAATTCCTTGGCTATGATTTTAAAATAGAATATAAGCCTGGAAAGGAAAACATCTCAGTTAATGCCTTGTCAAGATCGTTTAATATGGCTTGGTTACCCCTCAACCTGAGTTCTTGACTGAATTAAGAAGCAGATGAGTATTGGAATAACTAGTTGCTTATGTGCCAAAGAAATCAGAAATCCAACAAAAACATCAAGCCAAGGACTAACTTCTATATTGGAAGGGAAGGTTGATAATTCCTTCTAAAACAAACCTGTTACAACAACTACTACATGAATATCACAGTTCTCCTACTGGAGGACACTCAAGAATTACAAGAACGATTTCTATTATCAAATCTAAATTATATTGGCCTAATATGAAGAAAGACATTCAGAAATTTGTCCAAGAGTGCAGTATTTGTCTACAAGCAAAACATTTGTCCTCTCACCCTAATGGCATGTTGCAGCCATTACCAATTCCTAATCAAATATAGGAAGACATTGCCATGAACTTTATAATTGGATTGACACCTTCTAAAGGTTATACTATGATTTTTGTGGTGTTAGAAAGACCCCAAGTATGGTCACTTTCAGCCTCTAAAAGTTGATTATACAAGCATACAAGTAACCGAGACTTTCATGAATTATGTGGTGAAATTACATGGTGTACCTAAATCCATTGTCTCTGATAGAGATAAGATGTTCATAAGCAAGTCTTGACAACAATTATTTAAGTTTCAGGGCACAACATTGGCCATGAGCCCAGCATACCACCTCATATCGATGGTCAAACGAAAGCTCTTAACAAAGGCAATGTATAGCATGGTGCCCAAAGTCAAAGGGACACCTGTGTTGCTCTCAAAATAGTACGTTGGATGTTGGGTGCATGTCTTGAACGGTGAAGATTGTTTACTCCTTCTACTCCAACCGGTTGCTCTGAAATTTGAGGACTTGAGTTAAAAATGAATAAAGTCCCGTTAATTCATTACTCCGTTTACAAGAGTTTAATTTGTCCGTATGTGGTTTGTGTGTTTGCAGTGTTGACTAAAAGACTCCTTGAGCGACGATGGGTGAGCGAAAATATTTAATAAATGTGCATTAACATTAAAGTTAACACTTTTTAGAGTTCCAATAATAATTATACAGGGGTAAGTTTGAAAAACTATATCAACTTTTCACATTCCCAGTGTCACTAACAAATTTATCTACTCTTCTGCATAGGAACGCAAAATCCTAAAAGGATCTTATATATAGGACCGGAGGGAGTATATATTACTAACAAAGTACTACAGTAGTATTTTACAAACAAGTGTCCATATTTTGAAATAAGATTGTAAACATAAAGTTTTCGCTTAATCTTTAAGAAACCATTTATATATTACCAATATAAATTTTGTTTCATTTATGTTATAAAATAGTTCAGTTAAAAAAAAAGTTATAAAATAGTCATTATTATAATAGGCGGAGAATGTTCAAAGCACATAAATAAAAACCTTAACTCTCCAAAAACTTTTTCTTTCGTGATTCACTTGTTCGGTTAATCTTTGCAATGAAGAGCTGGAAAACTTCTATAATTTATTATAAATATATACTCCTTTTGTTTCAGAACATTTGGTCTTTTAGCTTTTTTTTCTTGTTTCACTGAATTTGGCCTTTTTCATTTTCAATACACAAACATATTTTTTTTTTCAATTTTAACCTTTCATTCAATCATTTATCTTACTCTTCATTAATTATACTTTTATCATCTCTTTCATCTCTAAACCACTATATATTAATTAATAGACACACTTACTAATAAAATTTAAATACTACTACAATTTTTAATAAAGATTAAATAGGGGTATTTTGAACATATTATACATAACACTTACAATAATCAACACTTTCTTAATCTGTGTGTCCGGACCTAAAAGATCAAATGTTCTGAAACGGAGGGAGTAGTTAACATGATTTAAATCATGTTATTAACTCAGAAATCCGTAATTGAGTTATTAAAATATTGTTTATTTTACCAGCGTTATTAATATTAAGTATATTGGCACACATATTATTTTTTTTAAGCAACCCCACCAAATGTCTCAGATCTGGAAAAGGTCATGATCAACACTTGAAGCATAGAAGAAGATGAAGTTAAAAAACTTTTTATGGAAGCTGAGAAGATGATGAAATAAATAAACTATTTGAGGGTACCTGATTGTGCCCAATAGCTTTGTCATTTGGTTTGTAACGGAAAACAGACATAATTTTTTTTTCTTTTTTGCATGTGGGTCCTTTAGCAAGAAAAACCGGTAGTAAAAGGTGATATTTGGGCACCACAGGTGATGCTTTGACTTTGAGCACCATGCTATAAGCACCCCATTACTACCTCCCTTGACAACAGCCTAGTCCTCAAGGTTGAATGTTGGATATTGCTTCTTGAGTTTCTCCGAGTCCTCCCAAGTAGCCTTAGTGTCTTCTTGACCCGTCCGATGAACTAATACTTGACGTATCAATTGCTTGCCTCAAAGAAAAGCTTGGTTCTTTCGAATTTTTATTGGTCAAAGCTGCAGAGTTTGGTTGTCATCAAGTGGTGGTAAGGGGATGTGTGTCATTGCTTCATTCCCTTTAAATGGCTTCAATGTGAATGACGACAAAAATTTTGGAATTGTTTGGGAGTTGAAGTTTGTAGGCCACAGACCCAATCTTGTCAATTACTTCAAAGTGTCCAAAATATCTCATAACTAGTCCCAACCCCGTGCGATGCACGGGAGAAATACGAAATCGATAAAACATTTCATAAGTTGCAATTAATATTAGTTTTAATATATTGATAAAACATTTCACAAAGTTACAATTAATATTAGAGTAAATTTTACTTGTTTCGACCATTACCTGTGTCCGGAAGAATATATTTTTAAAAAATATTAGATTTTTTAACCCAAAGCATTTTTTTTAATATATTAGATTTATGAAAATTAAAAAAAACAGAGCATAAAAAATCGGTGCATGGTAGAAGCACCCTTGTTTTAGATTTTACTTGTTTGGACCATTACATGTGTCCGGAAGAATATAGTAAAAAAAATTCAAAGTCAAATAACAAAAACATGTACATAAAAAGAATACAGAAAACTCAAAACATATTTTTTTTAATATATTAGATTTATGAAAAAAAAACGGAGCATAAAAAACCGGTGAATGGTAGAAGCACCATTGTTTTATATTTTACTTGTTTGGACCATTACTTGTATCCGGAAGAATATAATAAAAAAAATTCAAATACAAATAACAAAAATATGCACATAAAAAGAACACAGAAAACCCAAAGTATATTTTTTTAATATATTAGATTTATTAAAATAAAAAAAAGAGCCAGAGCACCAAAAATCGGTGCATGGTAGAAGCACCATTGTTTTATATTTTACTTGTTTGGACCATTACCTGTGTCCGGAAGAATATAATAAAAAAAAATTCAAATCCAAATAACAAAAACATGTACATAAAAAGAACACAAAAAACTCAAAGCATATTTTTTTTAATATAATTAGATTTATGTAAAAAAAAAAAGAGTCGGAGCACCAAAAACTGGTGCATGGTAGAAGCACCCATGTTTCATTTTTTACTTGTTTGGACCATTACCTTTGTCCGAAAGAATATAATAACAAAAATTCAAATCCAAATAACAAAAACATGTACATAAAAAGAACACAGAAAACCCAAAGTATATTTTTTTTAATATATTAGATTTATTAAAATAAAAAAATAAAAAAAAGAGCCAGAGCACCAAAAACCGGTGCATGGTAGAAGCACCCTTGTTTTATATTTTACTTGTTTGGACCATTACCTGTGTCCGGAAGAATATAATAAAAAAAATTCAAATCCAAATAACAAAAACATGTACATAAAAAGAACACAGAAAACCCATAGCATGTTTTTTTTAATATATTAGATTTATGGAAATAAAAAAAATAAAAAAAGAACCGGAGCAGCAAAAACCGGTGCATGGTAGAAGCACACTTGTGGCCTTGTTTTATATTTTACTTGTTTGGACCATTACTTGTGTCCGGAAGAATATAATAAAAAAAATTCAAATCCAAATAACAAAAACATGTACATAAAAAGAACACAGAAAAAACTGGTGCATTTTTTTTAATATAATTAGATTTATGTAAAAAAAAAAAAGAGTCGGAGCACCAAAAACTGGTGCATGGTAGAAGCACCCATATTTCATTTTTTACTTGTTTGGACCATTACCTTTGTCCGAAAGAATATAATAAAGAAATTCAAATCCAAATAACAAAAACATGTACATAAAAAGAACACAGAAAATAACAATCATATTTTTTTTAATATATTATATTTATTAAAATAAAAAAAAGAGCCGGAGCACCAAAAACTGGTGCATGGTAGAAGCACTCTTGTACTGTTTGGGCAGGATAGTCTAAACAGGAGAAAGGAGAAAGTAGTAAAAAAAAAGGGTGAGAGAATAGACAAGAATAAAAAACAAAAAAAAAAAAAAGAAGAAGAAAGGTGGAATGGGCGGGATTTTGGGTTTATGGGGGGAAACTTTGGTAATTTATATATAGATAGATCAGCTTTTGATTTCTTATGAGTTGCACTGATTGTATTGTTGCCTGTAAGGTTGCAGCTTGACCCAAACTTTGTCTCCAATGTTGTACAATTCCTGTATTTTCTTGTTTGCCCAAGTTTTCATATATTCCCGAGCCTTAAATAAATTTTCTTTCAGTTTAAGGAGCACATAATCTTTGAATTTTTGAGTATCTTGTACATTGGGGTTATCCAAGTCAATAGGTTGATACTAAGTAATTGTTGCGGGGTCACTTCCATAAACAACTTTGAAGGGTGTCATCCCTAAAAATTGATGAAAAGAGGTGTCATATCGATATTTAGACTAGGGTAACGAAGATACCCAAGTATTTAGTGCTTGAGCTGTGATGCATTTCAAGTACATTTCCAAGCATTTGTTAAGGAGGTGTTATAGCATGGTCCTGAAAGTCAAGGCACCACATGTGGTGCCATTGACTGATCTTTGACCCAAGTCAAGGACCCAGTTGCAATTACATATTGGGACTGGAAGGAATTGAACCATTTCACCAGTAATTGAACCGTTTTAATTACTTACTTCAACCTTCATATTTCTAAGTCCAACCGTTTCTTTTCTAAAAAAATGTTTTAATTATCAATTTTGCTACAAATACTTATTTTTATTTAAAAATAATTTTAAACAATTTATTATTTTTACATGCATTCGATTACTTTTGCAAAAACATGGAACCATAATTATTGTTGTACTAAAGTATAAGACAAAAAAAAAATTATATGAAAAACAAAAAAGACTTCAAACGTACATTAAAATAAAAAAAAAAACACACTTCAACGTACATTTCAAAAATGTTTATTTTTTCCACTCCAAGAAAATAAAAATGAAAGTTTATTTTTTACTCGAATGTGCACTACAAGTATATCTTTAGGGATAAAATAAGAAGCTTTTATTTAACATTGACAATGAAATCAAATTTTACAACATAATAATGGAATACTAGGTAAGGTTAGTGTTTAACAAGAAATATATATTAACACAACTTTGAGTTAGGGTTGGGGTTAGGGTTAGAGTTAGGGTAAGGGTTAGGGTTACAGCTTTTTTTTTGCTTTCGGGACTATATGCTCATATTGCACAACTCCCCACTAATTTGAAATTACTAAATATTGATATTACAAAAAAAAAAACAAAAATTAAATTTCAGTTATTCACATTTAAATAAAACTTTTTAGTAACAAAAAACATACGTACTTAATGATGCATTACAAATTATCAAAGTTGACATTAATTACAACCAACAAAACTTTCTACAATGTGCCCTATATATATGATCGACATGAGTATTATATTGAACTGGGTAACTAATTAAGACTGACACTTGTGATTGGGATACCAAATTAGATAGACATACATACAAACCTACAAATTAAGATTTTGACACAATCTTCTCATTTTTTAATTTTAAAAATTAAATAAAAGAGACTTGTCACAATTTTAATGTGTAAGTTTGCATGTAGGTCTATCTACACCCGTGTTTGATTCAGACTAAAAATATCCCCCTGGTAGAAAGAGAGACCCAGCGACGCACGTCGTTCCGGATTACTCTGAAGGGATCCCTGATATTGGGACTTCAGCCAAAAAAATAAAAAAACATTAATTACAATAAACATCGTTCCAAGTATCTTTTGGCACTGATGAATTCCATGATAATATATTATAAAATTATAATTTTACCCCCTCGACCTTTATTCGAAAGTTCCAACCCATTAATGACCAAATAAAACCATAGATAGTCAAATCATTTAACAACAAGAAATAATTTAAAAATACAATAAATCATGCATTAAAAATTATTAAAGTTGGCGCAAATTGTCTTGAACAGAGCCATTAATTTCACCCATTCATTTAAAAATTACTTCCTCCGGTCCTTATTATAGGACATACTTAATCGAATTACACATACCAAGGAAAGTGATTGATTATATGAATTCTATGAAAATATATTCTAACATTACAATTTTACCCCCTTAACTTTTCTTGGAAAATTCATACTCATTAATGAACAACAAAAAACACATAGATAGTCAAATCATTTAATAAGGGCAAAAAAGAGAAAAATCAATAAATGATGCATAGAAAATATAAATTGACTTATAATTAGGACAAAAAAACATTCTACAAATTGTCCTATATATAAGATCGGAGGGAGTAGTATTAAATCATGAGTATTATAATTTGTTGTTCATGTAGGAGCGAAACTAAAAACAATTGAACAAAGATACCTTAAAAAAAAGCTGTACTGCGCCATTCATTTCACCTGCAACAAAAGTACTGTTTCTTAATTAAGGTGGGTCCGCACTCCAGTACATACAAAAACAAAACGACATGGCCAAATACTTACAAAACGAAATACAACAAAAATAAAGGAATAATGGGACGGAAAACATTACGGGCCAAATCCCAGTACATAGAACCGGTGAGCACAGGTAGGGGGCAAAGTGAATACCAAATCTCGGCCCTTTATTTTATGCACCAACAATTCCACGGAACAGATTAACGGCACCACATGTGGTGCCTTGACTTTAGGCACCATACTATAACTAGCCCTACCTTTCACCTTATATTTTCCTTGTAGATAGTTCCCTTCTCATCTTATCATTCTCTACATTTCTGCAATTCTCACTATATGTACATTTCCTTCCATTATTACTCATATGTGCTAAGGAACTAGGCACACTGTACTAGTATCCTTTTATTTTCAATAAGAGTCCAGACAACATTTTCGGCAAAGGCTCCAGTGCATATAAATAAAAACCATGCATTGAAGCATGATTGACTGTAACCTGCTATACCAAGTTAAACAAGTTTTGTTTATTTATTGAGAAGCCCATCTGTTCTTTATTATTTAGAAAATAATAAAAAATTCAGAAAATTTTTATAAAATCTGTAAAATATTTTAAAAAATTATGAAAATTGTTTTTATTTTTTTAAATATTTATAAAATGATAAAAAATTCAGAAAATAAAAAAGTCAGAAAAATTTTAAAAAACATGCAAAATATTTTTAAAAAAAATTTGAAAATTTTATTTTTCTTTTTACAAATTTTTCCGCTTTTTTTTTATTTTCTGAATTTTATAAACTAAATCTGCTTTTGTAGCGAGGGTTATATGGGTTAGAACATTATACTGTTTGAGAGGTCATTTACAAAATCTTTTGCATGTTTTGTCTAGTTTACATAATTCTGAATTTTTTTTAATAAATCTGCCACAGGTAAAAAAATTATATTGAGTAAATCAGTATTTCAAATTGACATATTTCAATAAATCTACATTAGAAATGCGTATTAAAAAATCTTCTGAGTAAATCTATATTAAAAAAATTAAGAAAAAAAAAAACTAAGACGCCCGGTGCATCTTAGAATTTCCCATGCATGCATAGTCTATCCCTAATTTTGGCTCTAATAGCATCTACAAAAGCTACATCATCACGGTCATGCTTTTAAATCTTCTCTCAATTTTTGTCAAGTGCAATTGAAACGACGTCGTATAGGATAGGATTATTGTCACAAGTTGCATTGATACTACATAACCGAATCAGCAAGTAGCCATCAATCATCCTAGCCTTTGATGTCAACTCAGATAATCTCAACAGTTCAAATTAACACATGCATCAGTGCATGGTTCATATTTCAATGCTTTTGTTAAACAATGTTGCAGAAAAGGAAGCACAACAACAATTGCCAAATTCTAAGGAACATCTTGCAGACAAGACAGCTAAGACAACACAACAGCAGTTACCAGATTCTAAGGATTAGCTTAGCCTGGCATATTCGAATTTTCCTTCTGATCCTTGACTTCTTCCATAGTTTGTAGTTTGTTAGGATTTGTTTACTGATTCTTAGCTTTCTGTTAGCCTTTTTTTTTTTTAGCTTCTTAGATGTTAATCCTATTTTTGTATCAAAGTCTATATATACTCATGTAATCTCAGCAATTGTAATCAATGGAAATCAATTCTCAATTTCAATTCATCTCTTTCCTTCACTGTTTCTATATTCTTTTCAGTCTTCGAATTCTTTTCAAGATGGTATCAGAGCTCCTTAATTAAGGAGCTCTGCTGCGCATTTCTCTGATCTCTATTTATCTTCTAATCATCTCATATTCTTCTCCTTCAGTCTGTACCAATGGCAGACACAAACTCCCTAAATGATCCAACAAATATTTACTACATTCATCCTAACGAAAACCCTGGTGCAATTCTGGTACCTGCATTACTAAATGGTGTTAATCCTATTCTTAGCTTTTTGTTAGCCTTTTTTTAGCTTCTTAGATGTTAATCCTATTTTTGTATCAAAGTCTATATATACTCATGTAATCTCAGCAATTGTAATCAATGGAAATCAATTCTCAATTTCAATTCATCTCTTTCCTTCACTGTTTCTATATTCTTTTCAGTCTTCGAATTCTTTTCAAGATGGTATCAAAGCTCCTTAATTAAGGAGCTCTGCTGCGCGTTTCTCTGATCTCTATTTATCTTCTAATCATCTCATATTCTTCTCCTTCAGTCTGTACCAATGGCAGACACAAACTCCCTAAATGATCCAACAAATATTTACTACATTCATCCTAACGAAAACCCTGGTGCAATTCTGGTACCTGCATTACTAAATGGTGAAAATTATCATCCATGGGCACGTTCTATGAGAATGCCTTTGAAAACCAAAAACAAACTTAAGTTTATTGATGGCTCAATTGAAAAACCAGATACAGATGACCCTGACTTTGAAGGATGGGACAGATGCAATACTCTTGTTCTATCTTGGTTGAATCAATCCATAGACAAGTCCATAGCTCAAAGTGTCCTCTGGTTGGAGACAGCTTCAGATGTTTGGTTGGATTTAAAGGAAAGGTACTACCAAGGAGACATATTCAGAATTTGTGAGCTTCAGGAAGAACTTTATTTATTCAAGCATGGTACCCTCTCTGTAAGTAACTACTTTACTCATTTGAAAGGCTTATGGCAAGAAATTGAGAATTTTAGGCCTATTCCATCATGTACTTGCACTGTCCAATGTTCCTGTGAATTAGTTCCTAAAATTAAGTCATATAGAGAAAATGACTATGTAATCAGATTTTTAAAGGGCCTAAATGAGCAGTATTCAGCAGTTAGATCACAGATTATGCTAATGGATCCTCTTCCTGGAATCAATAGAGTTTTTTCTCTGCTAATGCAACAAGAAAGACAGATGGGCTTGATGACTGATGATTCCAAAATGATACTGAACACTGTTGTGAATGAAACTAGTTATGGCAGAGGCAGAGGAAGAGGAAGAGGATACAGAAATTATAATGCCAATTCAGGTTCTATTCTGGGCAGAGGACCTGCAGGCAGAGGCTACAATCAAAGGATCTGCACTTATTGCAATAGAAGTGGACATACTGAAAACATTTGCTACAAAAAACATGGATATCCTCTTTCAATGAAAAGAAATAGTACAGTGAACAATTGCACAGCCACAGGAACAAATGATCAAGGTAATTATGAAAATGATCATGATGTATCACACAAGGAAGATCAAGACAATTCTGGTATGCCTTTTACTCCAAACCAACAGAAAGCATTGCTAGCATTACTCCAACATTCTGATTCAAACAATCTGCATACAGCCAACCATATTACCACACAATCCAAAGATCAAAACATTCTCCCTTCAGGTATTAGGTGTCTATTGTCATGTACAAAAGGGTCAAACTGGATTCTGGACACAGGAGCAACAGATCATGTCTGTTACTCCTTGACAGAATTCCAATCTTTTAAGAAAATCAAACCTATCAATGTCAATTTTCCTAATGGTAACCAAGTAGTTACTGATATTTTAGGCACAGTTTTCTTTTCAAACTCTTTCTATCTGACTGATGTTCTCTATATCCCTACCTTCAACTTCAATCTCATTTCTGTTTCTAAATTAACTCATTCTCTACAATGCCAACTTATCTTTTCTAACAAATCTTGTTGTATCCAGGAAACCAAATCCTTGAGGATGATTGGTGCAGCTGAACAGAATGGCGGCTTGTATGCAATGGATTCTGGACACCTACCTCATACTGTTTCCCCTTCCATCAATAATTTCACCACCTACACTGATGCTATCTGGCATTATAGGCTAGGCCATCCAACACATGATAAATTATCTAGTTTGCATAGCATTTTCCCTTTCATTGAATGTAATAAAAATTCTGATCCTTGTGACATTTGTCATTTTGCTAAGCAGAAAAAACTTCCTTTCCCTTCCAGTGTTACTTTTTCTGTCAAACCTTTTGAAATTATACACATTGACATTTGGGGTCCAATTTTTTTCCCTTCTGTTTCTGGTCATAGATATTTTTTTACCATTGTTGATGATTATACAAGACATACTTGGATCATGCTCATGAAATTAAAGTCAGAAACTTCTACTCACTTAAAAAATTTTGTTTCAATGATTGACACACAGTTTGATTCTAAACTGAAATGTATAAGAAGTGACAATGGGCTTGAATTTAATTTACATGATTTCTATGCTTCCAAAGGAATTGAACATCAAAACAGTTGTGTTGAAACTCCACAGCAAAATGGAGTTGTAGAAAGAAAACACCAACACATTTTAGGGGTCACTAGAGCTTTGATGTTTCAGTCTGGTTTGCCTAAATGTTTATGGAATTATGCAGTCAATCATGCAGTATACTTAATCAATAGATTGCTTAGTCCTTTTTTATCCAACAAATCTCCTCATCAGTGTCTTTTTTCTAAGGATCCTAGTTTCATAAATCTCAAAACTTTTGGTTGTCTATGTTATGCCACAACTCTAACAACAAACAGAAAGAAATTCGATCCCAGAGCTCGAAAATGTGTTTTCTTGGGCTATAAAAAGGGTGTAAAAGGGGCTATTCTCTATGCTCTCAAAACTCATGAAATCTTTATTTCCAGAAATATTCATTTTTATGAACATATATACCCCTTTCTCAGTTCCACAGTCCAATCAACCCCTCCTACTCATAGTTCACTAATGTCTTCTTTCACTCCTTCTAACACTTTTCTGGATTTTCACTACACTATACCTATTCCACAACCTCGACATCAGTCACCTGCTGCTTCTCATACTGAAATAGCCAATTCCAACCTCTCTCAACCAGATTTTCAGTTTCCCTCCACCGTGTCTTTTCATGAACCTCTAGCCAATGCTCCCAATTCTCCTGCTATCTCTGACCATTCTCCTCCAGTCAATGCACAAGCTCCAGTCAATCAACCTGAACCACCTCCTATCCATCCTGAACCCAGATATCCAGATAGACACAGACAACCTCCTTCCTATCTTAAAGATTATCATTGCATGCTTGCCTCTTCTGACTCAGTTCCTCAATCTGAATCTATCAGGTATCCTCTTTCTGATTATGTTTCTTACACTCATTTGTCACCCTCACATAGACATTTCACTTTAGCTCTTTCCAGTACCATAGAACCTTCTTCATATGCAGAAGCTATTAAGCATGATTGTTGGAGGAATGCTATCCATGCTGAATTGTTGGCCTTGGATAAAAATCATACCTGGATTCTTGTTGATCTACCTCCTGGAAAGCAAGCCATAGGATGCAAATGGGTTTTTAAAATCAAACACAAAACAGATGGTTCAGTGGACAGACACAAGGCTCGATTGGTAGCCAAAGGCTACACTCAGACAGAAGGAATAGATTACCAAGAGACTTTTAGTCCAGTGGTAAAAATGACAACCATCAGAGTTCTCCTAGCATTGGCAGCTTCTTTTAATTGGCACCTTTATCAATTGGATGTCAACACAGCTTTCTTACATGGTGATCTCACATAAGAAGTTTATATGAAACCTCCACCAGGTTTGCAAACTCAAGGTTCTCAGGTTTGCAAATTAACTAAATCTCTCTATGGGTTAAAGCAAGCTAGTAGACAATGGCATACAAAATTGACATCTACTTTATCTCACTGTGGTTTTATTAAGTCTCAAGCTGATCATTCTCTTTTCATCAAAAATACCAATAACAAATTCACAGCCATTCTTGTATATGTAGATGGTTTGGTACTCACAGGCAATGATCTTACTGAAATAAATTCTTTGAAAGCTGTTTTGGATCAGCAATTCAGCATCAAGGACCTTGGAAAGCTCAAATATTTCCTTGGTTTTGAAATTGATCGATCTCACAAGGGTATTCATGTCTGTCAAAGGAAGTATGCACTTGATCTTCTTTCTTCTACTGGTCTATTGGCTGCTAAGCCCTCTTCTACTCCTATGGACAACAATATTAAATTTTCTAAGCATCCAGGCACTCCTTTATCTAATGTCACTAGCTACAGAAGTCTACTTGGCAAATTGATTTACTTAACTCATACCAGGCCTGATATATCCTATTCTGTGAGTTTATTAAGCCAGTTTCTTGATTGTCCCACGGATATCCATTTTAAAGCTGCACAACGGGTTCTCAGATATGTTAAAAATCAACCAGGCATGGGCTTATTTTTCTCAGCCAATTCAGGAACTAATCTGACAGGCTATACTGATTTCGATTGGGCTTCCTGTCCTGATACCAGAAGGTCTGTTAGTGGTTATTGTTTCTATCTAGGCTCTTCCTTAATCTCTTGGAAAAGCAAAAAACAGAAAGTCACTTCTCGTTCTTCAGCAGAGGCTGAATATCGTGCTTTGGCTATTGGTGGTTGTGAAACCCAGTGGTTACTCTATTTGCTACAAGACTTAAAAATTCCTCATTCCTCACCAGTTAATATCTACTGTGATAATCAGTCAGCCATTTATATAGCAACCAATCCAGTGTTTCATGAATGAACCAAACACATTGAGTTGGATTGCCATTCAATTCGCGAGAAAATTGAGGCTGGCTCAATTCACCTTCTTCCTATTTCTACCTCACATCAGTTGGCAGGCATTTTTACAAAAGCATTAGGATCTACTGTGTTTACCTTCCTCAATTCCAAGCTGGGCCTATGTAACATACATAGTCCAACTTGCGGGGGGGTGTTAAACAATGTTGCAGAAAAGGAAGCACAACAACAATTGCCAAATTCTAAGGAACATCTTGCAGACAAGGCAGCTAAGACAACACAACAACATTTACCAGATTCTAAGGATTAGCTTAGCCTGGCATATTCGAATTTTCCTTCTGATCCTTGACTTCTTCCATAGTTTGTAGTTTGTTAGGATTTGTTTACTGATTCTTAGCTTTCTGTTAGCCTTTTTTTAGCTTCTTAGATGTTAATCCTATTTTTGTATCAAAGTCTATATATACTCATGTAATCTCAGCAATTGTAATCAATGGAAATCAATTCTCAATTTCAATTCATCTCTTTCCTTCACTGTTTCTATATTTTTTTCAGTCTTCAAATTCTTTTCAAGAGCTTTTGAGCCACCGCCACATTTTCTCATTTACATTCTATTTTAATTCTTCATCATCTTAAGTAAATTTTAGTTTATTGAGCATTGTTATAGATCTCAATCAAAAAACTAATTTATTTATTGGAAGAGCCTCATGGTTTCAATAACACATTGAGATTCCTAAGCTACTCAATGAGGGACTCATATTATCTATCTATGCTGAAAGATTTTGAAGAGGCAAGTGAGAAGCAATCGCATAAACTCATGAAAACGTCCTTCTCAAGGAAGGTATGTCCTCAACACTGATGCCACTTTTATGTATTTCAACAATCACAACAGGATTGGGTGCTACTATGAGAGATGACCAAGGCACAATATAATCATTTTCTCTTCGCCAAAATTGTTGGATCATGGTTGTGAACCCGTGGCTGGAGAGGTGTTGGCAGAGTAACATATTTCTCTCACTTAACTTACGGAATTCATCCTACCGCATATTGCGTACTAAATTCACATCATAGATTGTCTTGCAAAATTTATTTAAAAAGTGACGAACCCTAAAAATAATTGTGTACCTATAAGAGTATCATGAATAATGTGACTATGCGTTTGCATTTAGATGGGGGTACTCGTATGGCTCATGAGCATCACTGCTCACATTTGCAGATGAAGTCTGATTCTTTGATAGTGTGCATAGCAATAGTATGGGCTGCAACTATTAGCTCCATAGAGCTATTGATTCAAGATTTTGTTTCCCTTTGGAGAAATGTAAACAAGCTTTCCATAGCTCATACCTATAGAGAGTCAAACCAACATGCACATTTGTTGGCGTTATTAGCAATTCAACATCTAATGGGATATTGGAGTTGTACAACTCCCAACGTTGTAAAACAGGCTGCATTTGCAGACCTCCTATAGTTTAATGAAGCAATTTATTTCCCCTAAAAAAATACAGTATATATGTGACTTGACATCAACCAGTTGCTGGAAATGGAATTTGAATTGGTTGCAACGTCCATTGTTAATTCAGTTGACCTCTTATATGACACAATCTCGAATGTAATCTTGATTATTTGTAATACATAATATATATATCTATATATAAAATAAGGCTTATTTATGTTATTAGTTCCTAAAAGTTGGAACTCTTCTTTTAGTCCCTAAAAGCTCGTTTGGCGAAGAGTAATCCTTAAATGATTAATTTTTTTGGTTTTGATCCCTATCTTTAGACTACTTCCATTTAATGTTGACATGACAACATGCCACATGGACAAATATAGTGTGAGAAGGCTTTATGTAGGTAATGACATGGTTGCAACACCACACGGGCCAAGTAAAATGGGCTATGAGCACATCTCCTACTAATGGTAATCAATCAAACTCTTTTGCCTTGAAACACCTAGTCATATACTACAATAAGTATGAATAGAAGCAATTAAAAAAGGCAATATGATCAATTGTATCAGAACAAATATGCATTCAACAATCCTGCTTTCACGATATCAGGTCATAGTACTTTCACTATTATAACTACAAACAATATTTTATCTAATTAATAGCCAGTATAACCTTGAATCTGTGATGAAGGAGGACAAGCAGCATTGTAATGAAGAGCCTCATTTACTAATCTGAAGAAATTATTGTAGGAGGAGCCTCCTAAATCAGTAGATTCTATTGCTTGCTTTTTCCACTCCAAACACTTTTGTCTCATTTCTTTTCCTTTTTCTCCCTTTAGCATATCCTTCACAAGTATTGTTACCTTTTCTCTTTTTACATCTTCATCAATATCCACCCCAATTCCCCAAATTTTGCATATATACCTACAATTTGTTTGTTGTTCAGCAAATAAAGGCCATCCAATCATAGGTACACCCTCACAAATACCTTCAATTGTTGAATTCCAGCCACAATGAGTTAGAAAAGCTCCAATTGATGGATGAGCAAGAACTTGGTCTTGAGGGCACCAACTAGTAATATACCCTCTATCCTTGACCTCATCCAAGAACTCTTGTGGTAAAGTTATTGATTCTTCACCCTTTACCAAATCTGGTCTCATTATCCACAAAAATGGTAGATTGTTGTTTGCTAGTGCCCAAGCAAATTCCATAAAGTGTTTCCCACTCATCACAGTTATACTTCCATAATTAACATATATGACTGAGGAAGGTTCCCATTGGTCTAGCCATTGGATGCATCTTGAATCATTTTTCCAAAAACTTGGCTTGAAACCTTTTTCAAACTTTTCAGGGAAATGCCTACCAAGTAAGTGAAGTGGGCCAATGGTATATATGTTTGGGTTTATTCTCATTAGGACTTGAAGGACTTCACTGTCCAATTCTTGGAATGTGTTAATGATGATTGAAGAAGAAGTCATAGTGTTTCGTGCTTCAAAACCCACGAAATCAAACATGGCATCATCTAGATTGGTGACTCTAATAAAACTTGGAAGATCTTTGAGTCTAATATATTTCATTCCTGGAATCCAATCTAAACTTCTTTCTAAGGTGCCATCAGTAACAAAGTTTTCATCTGAAATTTTAAAATAATAACAGATTAGTACCCATAGACAATAAACAAAGCTCACTGATATGAGTGAGAAAAACAAAGCAAACATTTTAATTTTATGGTCTTCTCTCTTTTTATAAGCTCATGTTTCAATTTCTATTGACTTCGTTTTCACAAACATCATTATTTACTAAAAACTTTTTAAAGTTCTAATGATAATTATAGAGATAATTTTGAAAATGGGCTAAAGTACGCATTTTGATCCCTTACCTTATTTTTAGCTATCAAATTGATCCCTTAAATTTTTTTAGTATCATTTTTAGTATCATATTAGTCCACCGCGTTTATTTTCACTATCAATTTGATCCCCGAGTCACAACTAATCATACGTGGACCAATATGATATTAACAAGTAGGATGAACATAGACTTGGAGAACAATTTGATAGCTGAAAAAAATATGTGAGAGATCAATATGATACCAAAAATATGTAAGGGAGCAATTTGATAATGAAAAATAAGATAAGGGATCAAACAAATCATTTAGCCTTTTGAAAAAGTATAACAAATGTTATCAATTATAATGATAATTACAATATTAACTAATTTCTTTAATTCTCATGAAAAGTTAGCCAAAATTGCTTATATTTAGAGTCAAAGAGAGTAGTAGTTAATTGTCACACACATGTTAGGTACAGTGTAAAGCCCCCTTTTTCTCCACAATTGTCAAAAGCAATAGTCAAGTGCTATTTTTTAATTGTTAGTGATGCATCTAAAGCAATTTCAAGCTAATAAATATAATTGTGTTCAATTGTGTTCAGTCTGCAGTTGCCATGTTGCACATTAATTTATAATTGTGGCATTGATGGAATAGGCGTTGAGATTCTATGTAAATAGAGACTTCAGCTTCTCACTTTAAACCATTCCAAAACTAGGGATGACAATGGATTTGGGTGGGTCTAGGTAATGGGGTATTCGTATCCGTTCATAAATTACTGTACCCGGATCCACTCGGACCTGCACGGGTACTCGTTGCATAATGGGTATACGGATTTTCGGGTACCCATACGAGTTTTGCGAGTACCCATTAGTAATTTTTTTTAAAAGAAAAAATTAATTTTTAAATTAATTTCTATGTTTTTTTATAGACCGAGGGATCCTTAATACATTATTACACACTCTACTTAATATTAATCCCTACCACCATTAAACACTCGCAGACATCAAAGAAATTCTCTCGATACACACAAACATACTAAAATTATATATATAATGCATATATGTAAATATGGACGGTTCCGGGTACCCACGGGTCTGCATATCTCATACCCGGACCTAGACTCGTTCAAAGCTTGTACCCAGACGGGTTCATTCTTTGGACCCAGACCCGAACCCGTTGCAGGTATTACCCGCGGGTACTCGCGGGTCTGGGTCCAATTGCCATCCCTACCCAAAACACACAATGTAAATACATCCCAGTGTAAATACTTTTAGTCTCTTCTTAGTTTTCTCCTATATTTTGATATAGAGAGAATTATTGTATTCGCCTAGTACAAGAGAGAGTCTCATTGTTCTCTTTTTGTATTCAGAGCGAGGTTGTAATGCTTGTCCCACTTATTGAAAACCTCTATTCTTGCTCTATGGTTTTTTCCCGAATGGGTTTCAACGTAAAATATTTTTTGTCAGTTCCTATTTTTTCTCAACTCTATTTTAGTTTGTGATATTGTTTCCATAACTCTGGTATTCAGCAGTGGTAATAGAGCATTCGGTTGATACATACAATTTTGTTGCGATAATATTCACGGTTACTATTCACATGAGCGGTTGTATACTTTTTCAGTGATTTGTAACCTATACTAGATTTATTATAGTGTACGAGAGTACAAACAATATTATTCACGCATATGGTACTATTCACAGTGAAATTGCGTCAACCGATGTAATTGGGAAACAAATTTTTTATAAAACTATGACATCAAAATATGAGTCAGAGAAGTTTAACGGGAGTAATTTCTCCCTATGGAAATTCAAGATCAAGGCAATTTTGAGGAAGAACGATTAATAAACCAACAATTGTAGGCAAATCGGCATGGGTAACTGATGACAAGTGGCAGGAGATGGATGACAGTGTTATTGCCAATATGCATCTAGCAATGGTAGATTCGATGTTGTCAAGCACTATCAACAACAACTGAGTTGAAGACACCAATGGTGATGTGGAAAGGCAAGCCATCAAAATATCTTTTTCTCCATGTGTTTGGATGTCCTATGTATGTGATGTACAACTCCAAAGAAAGAGACGTGCTAGATTCAAAATCCAAGAAATGTTTATTCTTGGGCTATACTGATGGTGTTAAGGGGTATTGCGTGTAAGATCCCACTACCCGCAAGGTTGTTGTCATCAAGGATGTGATATTAGCCGAAAATGATCTGTAAAGTGAGCAGAGAAATGGCAGCAGTGCATAAGAGATTACTACAGTATAGATAGTTGAGAAATCTGGAGAAAATGATTCTTCTAAAGAAGAATCGGAGCACGAGAAACAAGCACCATATGAGGCCAATGATATAGAAGTTAGACAATCAGATCATTTAAGGAGAAAACCATATTGGCACAAAGACTTGGTTATAGTGAACCATGATGCATATTGTCTTCTAACATAAAAAGAAGAACTGCTGGACCTTCAACTGGGGAGGTTCCAACCACCGGGGAGTCACATTGCTCCAGGGTCTTGGGAATTGTGAGCAACCGCCTATAAGAAAGACACCACATCCTGTTGTTGTGGAGCTTCAATCTGCCTAGGAGTCTCTGGTGTCTTCTCAATATCCACCTGAATCTTGTCCTGACTGGAATTTTCAACCTCAGTATCTGGCACAACTGTCACCTCTGACTGTTTCAACATGGACTGCTCATCAAAAAGAACATCTCTACTAACAACCACCTTCTTCTGAACTGGATCCCACAACTTGTACCCCTTTACACCTTTATTGTAACCAATAAAGATGCATTGTTTTGACTTGGCATCAAGTTTAGACCGATCCTTACTGGAAATGTGCACATATGCAGAACACCCAAAAATCCTCAAATTACTCAGATCAATGGGGTTACCTGTCCAAACCTCCTCTGCGACTTTTCCATCCAAAGAAGCTCGTGGTGATCTGTTGACTAGATAGCATGCCATACTGATTGCTGCTGTCCAGAATCCTTTTGAAAGACCAGCATTCAACCGAAGACACCTTGTCTTCTCTATTAGAGACTTGTTCATCCTCTCTGCAACTCCATTCTGCTGTGGAGTCTTCCTCACAGAAAAGTGCCTCTGTGTTCCATTCTCCTCACAGAAATGCATGAACTTCTTGTCAGTGTATTCAGTTCCATTTTCAGACCTGAGGTATTTCAATTTTCTCCCTGTCTGGTTCTCTACCTCTGCCTTCCACAGTTTAAACTTGGCAAAGACCTCAGATTTATGTTTCATAAAATAGACCCAGACCTTGCGAGAAAAATCATCAGTGAATGTCACAAAATACCTGAAACCACCAAGGGAAGGCTCCTTTGTAGGCCCTCAGACATCAGAATGGACATAGTCTAAGATTCCCTTGGTCTTGTGCTTCCCGGTCTTGAAACGAACTCTGCACTATTTCCCAAGAACACAATACTTGCACAACCCAATTCTGCAACTGCGAACACCCTTCAGCAAATTTCGCTTATGTAGTTCCATCATCCCACGTTCACTGAGATGTCCCAAACGCATATGCCACAGTTTGGTTGCATCATCATCAGATTCAACAGATGTTGCATCACCCATAACTGTGCCTCCCAACAGTTTGTAGATGTTTCCAGCAGTTCTCTTTGCTCTCATCACTACCATTGCACCCTTGCTGACACTAATGATGTCTCTATCTCCATCAGACTTGAATGAATAACCATTCTCCTGAAGAGTGCCCAGAGAAATCAAATTCTTCCTCAATTCTGGAACACACCTCACCTGACTCAACATGCGCACGCCACCATCATCTAAAGCAATTTTGATTTGTCCCATTCCCTTGATGGTACAGGTTTTATCATCGCCTAGATAGACAACACCAAAATCGCCAGATTTAAATGAGCTGAACCACTCCCGGTGCGGCGTCATATGATAGGAACAACCTGAGTCCAGAATCCATGCATCAGTGCACTTCGTAGATGAAACACAAAGCAGATCTTCCTTACTGCAAGAACCATCAGACTGTGCTACGTTTGCTGAACTACTGCCTTTGCCTTTTCTGGTTGGACAGTCCCTCTTCCAATGCCCAATCTGCTTGCAGCCATAACATTCTGCTGTTTTTCTGTCCTTGGACTTGAATCTCTTCTTCTTCCCAGAACCCTCTGCTTTACCCTTGCCTCTTCCACGATCTTGATCACCTTTCACAAACAGACCTTCACCTGAACTACCTCCACCTTCTTCTACACTTTGGCGACGTTGTGCGTGTTGCAAAAGTGTAGAAGAAATACTGTCCAGCGTGACTGTGTCCTTCCCGTATGTGAGAGTGGTCACCAGGTGGTCATAAGAACTCGGTAAAGAGCACAGCAAAATAATGGCTTTATCCTCATCGTCAACCTTCACACCAAGCCGTGTCAAATCAGCAAGGATGTTGTTGAAAGTATTGACATGAGACTGCAAATCGCCACCGTCCTGCATCTTCAGGCTGTAGAGACGCTGCTTCGCGAACAATTTGTTCATCAGCGTCTTGGACATGTACAGACTCTCCAATTTAGCCCAGACAGCCTTCGGAGTGGTTAGGTCCAGAATATGATTCATCACGTCATCCAAAACGCAAAGTCTTATCAAACCTGCAGCCTTCTCCTGCATCTCGCTCCAATCAGCGGCCGCGATGTCTGCCGGCTTCTCATCACGCAACGCCTTCTGTAAACCCTGCTGTGCCAACAGATCCTTAACCCTTCGCTGCCACAACCCGAAATTACCCGTTCCATCGAACCTGGTGACTTCGAATTTCGCACTAGGATTAAGCGCCATCAACCTTAGGTTGCGACTAGTTCAGATGCTTCTCTATGGATGGCAATAACATGATAAAATGGATGCCTTAAAAAGAAACAAAACATGTGAGCTTGTTACACTTCCAAAAGGTTGAAAAGCCATTGCTAACAAATGGGTCTATAAGAACAAATGAGATGACAATGATCAGGCGGAATGATATTGTGCAAGACTGGTGGCCGAAGGATGCATTCAAAGAGAAGGTATTAATTTTAATGAGATATTCTCTCTAATAGTTTGACTTAGCACTATCAGAGTAGCGGTGGCAATGTGTGCTTCATTCGATTTACATCTTGAACAATTTGATGTAAAGATTGTTTTTCTTCATGGAGAACTTGAAGAAGAACTATATATGCTCCAACCAAAAAGCTTTGAGGAAAAATGAAACGTTGGTTTGCAGGTTGACCAAATCTCTGTATAGTCTAATGTAGACGTCCATATGTCTGTACAAGAGATCTAATACCTTCATTGTTAGTCTCAGATATGACAGACTGCGTTCAAACCATTGTACGTACTACAAGAGGTTCGGTGATAATGATTTCATTATTTTGTTGTTGTATGTGGATGACATGTTGATGGTAGGCCCCAGCAAAGAATGAGTCTAGGAATTGAAGGCACAGTTGGCTAGGGAGTTCAACATGAAAGACACGAGACCAACAAACAAGATTATAGGGATGTAAATTCACTGAGACAGCAAAGATAGTAAGATTTGGCTTTCTCAAAATAATTATTTGAATAAAGTTTTGTGGCGCTTTAACATGCAAGACTGTAAGCCAATCTCTACCTCACTTCTTGTCAATTACAAATTATCCCCAAGTATGTGTCCTAGAAATGAAGTAGAAAGGATGGAAATGTATCGAGTACCATATGGATCAGAGGTGGGAAGCCTTATGTATGCCATCATTTGTACGAGGCAAAATATAGCTCAAGTTATTGGGGTAGTCGGTCGTTAAATGGCAGATCCAGGAAGAGAGCATTGAAACGTTGTTAAAAGGGTCATAATATACATCAAACGAACTTGTGATGCTGCATTATGTTTTTGAGGATCGGAGTTTACTATCAGAGGATATGTTGATTCAAATTTTGAAGGTGATCTTGATAAAAGAAAATCTATTACAGGCTATATGTTCACACTTGTAGGAGGAGCAGTTAGCTGGTTATCAAAATTACAATATGTTGTAGCTTTTTCTACGACAGAAGCTGAATACATGGCAACTACCCAAGCATGCAAGGAAACAATTTGGATTCAAAGGTTAGTGGAAGAACTTGAGCACAAACATAGAAGATTATTGTGTGTTTTGACAATTTGAGTGTCTTGCACAAATGCAACTTGCACATTGCAAGGAATCCAACCTTTTATTATTCAAGGACAAAGCACATCGGAGTACAATATCATTTTGTTGGAGAAGTAGTAGAAGATAGGAGTGTGCATATGCAAAAGATCCATACTAAAGAGAACCTAGTAGATGTGATGACGAAGTCAATCAATGCTAATTAGTTCATGTGGTGTTGATCCTCATATGGCTTATCGAAAATGTAAGCGACAAGAATCTCGGAAGTTGAGAAAGGTTTAGAAAACTAACTAAAAGTGACTTTAAGTGACAGATTGTCAAACGCATGTGTGATATGAGGTAAAGCCCCTTTTATCTCCACTAGTGTCGGAAGGAATTGTCAAATGTTGCGTTTGAATTGTTAAAGTGATGCACCTAACACAATTGCAAGCAAAGCTATATAAATTTGTTTAGTGCAGCTGTCATGCTGCTCATTAATTTATAATATAATTGTGGTACCGAGGGAATAGGTGATGAGGTTCTCTATATATAAAAACCTCATCTCCTCCTTCTAAACCTTCTCACACAATTCAAACACATCTCAGTGTAAAACACTTGCAATGTTTTCTTAGTATTTCTCATATATTTAATACAGAGGGAATTTTATTCTCTTAATACAAGAGAGGGAATCATTGTATGTCCTCTTGTATTTATAGACGGGTTGTAACATTTTATTCACTTAGTGAAAATCTTCTATTCTTACTCCATGGTTTTTTTTTTTTTCGAAAGAGTTTGCATGTAAAATATATGTGTCAATTTCTGATTTTTTTTTCAACTTTATTTTAATTGTAATATTGTTTACATAACTTTGGTACCCAACATAAATTGCACTTTAATAAGCACAAAATTTAATTTTACTTATGCTATACACCATTATTGAAGTTTTGCTTATTATATACGACATGATGCAAAAGGTTATTTTAGACTCTTTAAAATGTGAGATTTGACTCGACATTAAAAAATAAATGTGAGATTGGATTGGATAACTTTAAAATGTGATTATAACGGATAAAAATTAAACAACTTATATGTAAATTAAATTTAACACAGAGTATGAAATTTAAATTGTTTCATTTTTTTTTGTCGAAACCAGGTGGTGTCTTGGCTTCACAATTTTTGTGGTCCAACTAATCCACCTCGGATTCACAAACTGTGTGAGTCTTTGACTCAACGATATGGATCATCCACAGGAATTGTTGCCTCACTGAGACTCGAGCCTTTGACCCTAAAGTCTCTAACCGTTCAGTCAGTTTCCACTTGGTCAATCCACTTGGGTTAAATTGTTTCATTTTCATTCAATGATTCACATTAATTAAAAAAATTTAAAATTTCAAGGCAAAAAACCCTTCTTTACTAATAATGTTGTTCGGAAAAAATAAATTGACTAATGAGTTTTTCACTATTTAACTACTAGTATCGAGGGTCGAAAAGTGGGAGAGGATTCTTTTCTTTTTTTGTCAATTTTCTTCGTCCAATAATTATTATGTTTTTAATAATATTTAATTTTATGTTTATTATTAAATTATTCAACATTTAAAATTTTAACGATTTTTTTAAGAAATGGAGAAGATCCCGATACTATTAGGTACTTCCTCCGGTCCTATTTATAAGATCTTTTTGGAGTTTTTATTTTGATCATATTTATAAGACCAATTTTCAATTTTCATTAGCATTTAATTACTTCTTTCCACTGACACCCTATAAAGTCAACACTTTTTAGAGTTCCAATAATAATTATAAGGTAGTTTTGAAAAAGTATATCAAATTTTCACATTTCCAATGCCACTAACAAATTTATCCACTCTCCTTGGTGAGAATGAATAACCCCAAAAGAGTCTTATAAATAGGACTGAAGGGGGTATATTCAATATTTTCTTATCGAATAACCTATTCATGCCATAAAAGTACTTATCCAAAAAAACCCAAACGTGACTCTATACACCAAAAGCTTTAAAATAAAATTTATTAATTGTAGCCCAAATTTGTAAAAACATACCTAAGATCAAAAAGAGTGCTCCAGAATCAAGAAACCACATGTTTTTTAGTGTACCTGGGCTAAAGATTTGCTAGCTCGATTCGGTCACTGGATTTATCTAGACGCATGGAGAAGTAACTATAGGACCTGGCCAAGATGGCTTCTATACACATTTGGGAAAAATAGAATCAGACAAAGAAGTGTTTAGATGATATATGTAGCAACTGCTTATCATCATAAGGAAAGCCAACCAGCAACTGTTTTTGAAGCGGCAAAGAAAGATATAGCTACTAGATTACTGTATTGTTTCCTATATTGGATAGGTGGTAAAACAATACATTAGTTGATAGAATGCAAAATGATAGTTATTAATCTGATTAAGCTACTTGGAATAAAGAATGAAGGTGGCTTTATTTTAAGTATATGGCAATTTTGTATCTATTTTTTTACGGCTTGGAACTTAAGGAACCCTTACTTGCTAGAAGGTGCCTTAACTTTAAAACCAAATTGGCTTTTAGGTTGTTTTAAATTTGCATAGTGGTAATAGATTTTATCTAAAAATAACGTTCCAACAAAAATTAAATAGAACCAATAAAAAATATTATGTAAAATTAATTATACTAATTTAATAAATATTTTTTCATCCCAAAAAATAGAAAGATAAAAATAAAAGACTTAATTTGAAACTTTGTTTGATTTTAAGCTTTGATATACATTTAGTTGCCCTCACAATTCACTACTTCCAAACAAGATTGTTATTTTGCATTTTATGTCAAAAGTGTTGTGCTTGGTTAAAACATAAGAAATTTTGTTGAAACTTTAATTAGTTTTTTTTATATTATACGTATTTTAACCGATGACAATGCCTTGAGACATGCAAAAGCTAAGCCAAATATGTTACAAGTGATTTCATCCCGAGTATTCTCCTTTAAATTAAGTTCATCACGTTCTTTAATTTCGTTACTTTAATGGATATTAATTACTTCGTTTTCACAAACATCACTATTTACTAAAAACTTTTTAAAGTTTTAATGATAATTAAAGAGATAATTTTGAAAATGGGCTAAAGTACACATTTTGATCCCTTACCTTATTTTTAGCTATCAAATTGATCCCTTAAATTTTTTTAGTATCGTTTTCAGTATCATATTGGTCCACCGCGTTTATTTTCACTATCAATTTCATCCCCGAGTCACAACTAATCATATTTGGACCAATATAATATTAACACGTAGGATGAACATAGACTTGGAGAACAATTTGATAGCTGAAAAAAATATGTGAGAGATCAATATGATACCAAAAATATGTAAGGGAGCAATTTGATAATGAAAAATAAGATAAGGGATCAAACAAATCATTTAGCCTTTTGAAAAAGTATAACAAATGTTATCAATTATAATGATAATTACAATATTAACTAATTTCTTTAATTCTCATGAAAAGTTAGCAAAAATTCCTTATATTTAGAGTCAAAGAGAGTAGTAGTTAATTGTCACACACATGTTAGGTACACGGTAAAGCCCCCTTTTTCTCCACAATTGTCAAAAGCAATTGTCAAGTGCTATTTTTTAATTGTTAGTGATGCATCTAAAGCAATTTCAAGCTAATAAATATAATTGTGTTTAGTCTGCAGTTGCCATGTTGCACATTAATTTATAATTGTGGCATTGATGGAATAGGCGTTGAGATTCTATGTAAATAGAGACTTCAGCTCCTCACTTTAAACCATTCCAAAACTAGGGATGACAATGGATTCGGGTGGGTTTGGGTAATGGCGTATTTGTATCCGTTCATAAATTATTGTACCCGGATCCAGTCGGACCTGCATGGGTACTCGTTGCATAATGGGTTGGCGAATTTTCGGGTACCCATACGAGTTTTGCGAGTACCCATTAGTAATTTTTTTTAAAAGAAAAAATTATTTTTTAAATTAATTTCTATGTTTTTTTATAGACTGAGGGATCCTTAATACATCATTACACACTCTACTTAATATTAATTCCTACCACCATTAAACACTCGCAGACATCAAAGAAATTCTCTTGATAAACACAAACATACTAAAATTATATATATATAATGCATATATGTAAATATGGACGGGTCCGGGTACCCACGGGTCTGAATATCTCATACCCGGACCTAGACTCGTTCAAAGCGGGTACCCAGACGGGTCCATTCTTTGGACCCAGACCCGAACTCATTGCGGGTATTACCTGCGGGTACTCGCGGGTCTGGGTCCATTTGCCATCCCTACCCAAAACACACAATGTAAATACATCCCAGTGTAAATACTTTTAGTCTCTTCTTAGTTTTCTCCTATATTTTGATATAGAGAGAATTATTGTATTCGCCTAGTACAAGAGAGAGTCTCATTGTTCTCTCTTTGTATTCAGAGCGAGGTTGTAATGCTTGTCCCACTTATTGAAAACCTCTATTCTTGCTCTATGGTTTTTTCCCGAATGGGTTTCAACGTAAAATAGTTTTTGTCAGTTCCTATTTCTTCTCAACTCTATTTTATTTTGTGATATTGTTTCCATAACTCTGGTATTCAGCAATGGTATTAGAGCAGTCGGTTGGTACATACAATTTTGTTGCGATAATATTCACGATTACTATTCACATGCGCGGTTGTATACTTTTTTTAGTGATTTGTAACCTATACTAGATTTGTTATAGTGTACGAGAGTACAAACAATATTATTCACGCATATGGTACTATTCACAATTAAATTGCGTCAACCGATGTAATTGGGAAACAAATTTTTTATAAAACTATGACATCAAAATATGAGTCAGAGAAGTTTAACGGGAGTAATTTCTCCCTATGGATATTCAAGATCAAGGCAATTTTGAGGAAGAACGATTAATAAACCAACAATTGTAGGCAAATCGGCATGGTAACTGATGACAAGTGGCAGGAGATGGATGACAATGTTATTGCCAATATGCATCTAGCAATGGTAGATTCGATGTTGTCAAGCACTATCAACAACAACTGAGTTGAAGACACCAATGGTGATGTGGAAAGGCAAGCCATCAAAATATCCTTTTTCTCCATGTGTTTGGATGTCCTATGTATGTGATGTACAACTCCAAAGAAAGAGACGTGCTAGATTCAAAATCCAAACAATGTTTATTCTTGCGCTATACTGATGGTGTTAAGGGGTATTGCGTGTAAGATCCCACTACCCGCAAGGTTGTTGTCATCAAGGATGTGATATTAGCAAAAAATGATATGTAAAGTGAGCAGAGAAATGGCAGCAGTGCATAAGAGATTACTACAGTATAGATAGCTGAGAAATCTGGAGAAAATGATTCTTCTAAAGAAGAATCGGAGCACGAGGAACAAGCACCATATGATGCAAATGATATAGAAGTTAGACAATCAGATCGTTTAAGGAGAAAACCATATTGGCACAAAGACTTGGTTATAGTGAACCATGATGCATATTGTCTTCTAGCATTAAAAGAAGAACCATCAACCTTAGGTTGCGACTAGTTCAAATGCTTCTCTATGGATGGCAATAACATGATAAAATGGATGCCTTACAAAGAAACAAAACATGTGAGTTTGTTACACTTCCAAAAGATTGAAAAGCCATTGCTAACAAATGGGTCTATAAGAACAAATGAGATGACAATGATCAGGTGGAATGATATTGTGCAAGACTGGTGGCCGAAGGATGCATTCAAAGAGAAGGTATTAATTTTAATGAGATATTCTCTCTAATAGTTCGACTTAGCACTATCAGAGTAGCGGTGGCAATGTGTGCTTCATTCGATTTACATCTTGAACAATTTGATGTAAAGATTGTTTTTCTTCATGGAGAACTTGAAGAAGAACTATATATGCTCCAACCAGAAAGCTTTGAGAAAAAATGAAACTTTGGTTTGCAGGTTGACCAAATCTCTGTATAGTCTAATTTAGACGTCCATATGTCTGTACAAGAGATCTAATTCCTTCATTGTTAGTCTCAGATATGACAGACTGCGTTCAAACCATTGTACGTACTACAAGAGGTTCGGTGATAATGATTTCATTATTTTGTTGTTGTATGTGGATGACATGTTGATGGTAGGCCCCATCACAGAATGAGTCTAGGAATTGAAGGCACAGTTGGCTAGGGAGTTCAACATGAAGGACATGAGACCAGCAAACATGATTTTAGGGATGTAAATTCATCGAGACAGCAAAGATAGTAAGATTTGGCTTTCTCAAAATAATTATTTGAATAAAGTTTTGTGGAACTTCAACATGCAAGACTGTAAGCCAATCTCTACCTCACTTCTTGTTAATTACAAATTATCCCCAAGTATGTGTCCTAGAAATGAAGTAGAGAGGATGGAAATGTATCGAGTACCGTATGGATCAGAGGTGGGAAGCCTTATGTATGCCATCATTTGTACGAGGCAAAATATAGCTTAAGTTATTGGGGTAGTCATTCGTTAAATGACAGATCCAGGAAGAGAGCATTGAAACGTTGTTAAAAGGGTCATAATATACATCAAACGAATTGTGATGCTGCATTATGTTTTGGAGGATCGGAGTTTACTATCAGAGGATATGTTGATTCAAATTTTGAAGGTGATATTGATAAAAGAAAATCTATTACAGGCTATATGTTCACACTTGTAGGAGGAGCAGTTAGCTGGTTATCAAAATTACAATATGTTGTAGCTTTATCTACGACAGAAGTTAAAGACATGGCAATTACCCAATCATGCAAGGAAACAATTTGGATTCAAAGGTTAGTGGCAGAACTTGAGCACAAACATAGAAGATTATTGTGTGTTTTGACAATTTGAGTGTCTTGCACAAATGCAACTTGCACATTGCAAGGAATCCAGCCTTTTATTATTCAAGGACAAAGCACATCGGAGTACAATATCATTTTGTTGGAGAAATAGTAGAAGATAGGAGTGTGCATATGCAAAAGATCCATACTAAAGAGAACGTAGTAGATGTGATGACGAAGTCAATCAATGCTAATTAGTTCATATGGTGTTGTTCCTCATATGGCTTATCGAAAATGTAAACGACAAGAATCTCGGAAGTTGAGAAAGGTTTAGAAAACTAACTAAAAGTGACTTTAAGTGACAGATTGGCAAACACATGTGTGATATGAGGTAAAGCCCCTTTTATCTCCACTAGTGTCGGAAGGAATTGTCAAATGTTGCCTTTGAATTGTTAAAGTGATGCACCTAAAGCAATTGCAAGCAAAGCTATATAAATTTGTTCGGTGCAGTTGTCATGCTGCTCATTAATTTATAATTGTGGTACTGAGGGAATAGGTGACGAGGTTCTCTATATATAAAAACCTCATCTCCTCATTCTAAACCTTCTCACACAATTCAAACACATCTCAATGTAAAATACTTGTAATGTTTTCTTAGTATTTCTCATATATTTAATATAGAGGGAATTTTATTCACTTAATACAAGAGAGGGAATCATTGTATGTCCTCTTGTATTTATAGACGGGTTGTAACATTTTATTCACTTAGTGAAAATCTTCTATTCTTACTCCATGGTTTTTTTTTTTCGAAAGAGTTTGCATGTAAAATATTTGTGTCAATTTCTGATTTTTTTTTCAACTTTATTTTAATTGTAATATTGTTTACATAACTTTGGTACCCAACATAAATTGTACTTTAATAAACACAAAATTTAATTTTACTTATGCTATACACCATTATTGAAGTTTTGCTTATTGTATACGACATCATGCAAAAGGTTATTTTAGACTCTTTAAAATGTGAGATTTGACTCGACATTAAAAAATAAATGTGAGATTGGATTGGATAACTTTAAAATGTGATTTTAACAGATAAAAATTAAACAACTTATATGTAAATTAAATTTAACACAGAGTATGAAATTTAAATTGTTTCATTTTTTTTTTTGTCGAAACCAGGTGGTGTCTTGACTTCACAATTTTTGTGGTCCAACTAATCCACCTTGTATTCGCGAATTGTGTGAGTCTTTGACTCAACGATATGGATCCTCTCCAGGAATTGTTGCCTCACTGAGACTCTAGCCTTTGACCCTAAAGTCCCTAAGCGCTCAATCAGATTCCACTTAGTCAATCCACTTGGGTTAAATTGTTTCATTTTCATTCAATGATTTAGATTAATTAAAATAATTTAAAATTTCAAGGCAAAAAACCCTTCTTTACTAATAATGTTGTTCTGAAAAAATAAATTGACTAATGAGTTTTTCACTATTTAACTACTAGTATGGAGGGTCAAAAAGTGGAAGAGGATTCTTTTCGTTTTTTGTAAATTTTCTCGTCCAATAATTATTATGTTTTTGATAAAATTTAATTTTATGTTTATTATTAAATTATTCAACATTTAAAATTTTAACGATTTTTTTAAGAAATGGAGAAGATACCGATACTCCTTCCGGTCCTATTTATAAGACTCTTTTGAAGTTTTTATTTTGATCATATTTATAAGATCCCTTCTCAATTTTCAATAGCATTTAATTACTTCTTTCCTCTAACACCCTATAAAGTCAACACTTTTTAGTGTTCCAATAATAATTATAGGGTAGTTTTGAAAAAGTATATCAAATTTTCACATTTCCAATACCACTAACAAATTTATCCACTCTCCTTGGTGGGAATGAAAAACCCCAAAAGAGTCTTATAAATAGGACCGAAGGGAGTATATTCAATATTTTCTTATCGAATAACCTATTCATGCCGTAAAAGTACTTATAAAAAAAAATCCAAACGTGACTCTATACACCAAAAGCTTTAAAATAAAATTTATTAATTGTAGCCCAAATTTGTAAAAACATACCTAAGATCAATAAGAGTGCTCCAGAATCAAGAAACCACATGTTTTTTTAGTGTAGCTGAGCTAAAGATTTGCTAGCTCGATTCGATCACTGGATTTATCTAGACGCATGGAGAAGTAACTATAGGACCTGTCCAAGATGGCTTTTATACACATGTGGGAAAAACAGAATCAGACAAAGAATTGTTTGGATGATATATGTAGCAACTGCTTATCATCATACTTGGATGGAGAGGAATAGAAGAAGATTCCAGCAGAAGGAAAGCCAACCAGCAACTGTTTTTGAAGCGGCAAAGAAAGATATAGCTACTAGATTACTAGATTACTGTATATGTCAAAAGTGTTGTGCTTGGTTAAAACATAAGAGAGTTTGTTGAAACTTTAATTAGTTTTTTTTTATATTATACGTATTTTAACCGACGACAACGCCTTGAGACATGCAAAAGCCAAATATGTTACAAGTGATTTCATCCCGAGTATTCTCCTTTAAATTAAGTTCATCACGTTCTTTAATTTTGTTACTTTAATGGATTTACTTAATGTTAGCACCTCAAAGTAATTGAGATTTCTTGAAAATGATGCATATAATAAATCAAAGAACTTATGTTTTTATTTTTTCAAGACATTTTAACCACATTTTAACCCCTTAAGGCTGAGGTTATGAAAACTCTATTTTAATTTAGTCTTTGAAACGTTATTAATACATATTGTTTTTCAAAATTTTTAGATATATCAATTTGGTCCCTTAAGATTTCGGATGTACCAATTGAATCCTTAAAATGACGGAACAAGTTGATATGAAAGAAAATATTGATGAACTAAATGTGTATTTTTAAATTTTAAGTGACTAAATTAGTATAGTAATAAAACATCATACGCTAAGTTGTTATTTTCCTCCAAGAAAAATCATTTTTCCTTTTTTTTTTTTTAAAGGGACATTTTTCCTTATTATTAGCATGGAAAAGCAATAAATTAAAAGAGACAACCCGCCGCACCTTTGAAAGGAAGAATGCCTCTTCGGACAAGTTCTTCGTACTGCAAATATCCAACAAATCCACAAGCTGAGGCTGTCCAAAGTTGTAGCTCTTCTATGCCCAATTCCCTTGCCACTTTTGCAGCAAAGCACATGCTCCCATCAGCAATTATGTGACTAACTGAAGGCACTTCAGGAGAAGAGTTAAGCTTCTTCACAAGCTCTTTGAATGGTGCATAACAATTTGTCCTAGTTGCATCACACAAAACTGGAATATCTTGTGTTGCATCTTTCTCTATTGGTGGCAAACCATCAGGTATGGTCTCAAATTGAAAATCTGGTAGACCCTTTACAAACCCTGGTCCAAGAGACTTGACCAAACGCTTATGGTTAAACTCGGTGTTCACAAATGTTATGTGGAAGCCTATGGAATGAAGGAGTTTGGCTAATTGCATAAAGGGGTTTACGTGTCCTTGTGCTGGGAAGGGTACACATACAACATGAGGATTATTTTTGGCATTAGGCAAGTCCATTTTTTTTTCTTTCTCCTTGGAATTGGAGGTTTTGTTTCAAGATGACAAAGTAGAGAAGCTCAAGCAAGTATAATGTTTCTGAAATTGAAGGACTGGGAGAAATGGATGTGTGGCGGCTAACATTTTATCCATATACAACTTTAAGAATTACTGTTGCATAGTATATTTTTGGTATAAAGAGGTTCAATTATTGAAATTCACTAGGCATACGTAGGCAATATGATGGACAACAAAAGTATATTCCTCAATTTTGAAATGTGTGTTTGTATATCGGAAAACACTTGTGGTTCAAATTAAACTTAAAAACAATATAGGACACATTATTAATTACTTCTTTCGTCCCTAAATATAAAGTCCTCTTGACACTTTTATTTTGTCCCTACTTATAAAGTCTCATATCAATTTTCAATGATCGTTAATTACTTTTTTCCACAAACACCTCTATTTATTTAATATTTTTTAAATTCCCAATAATATTAATAATTTGTACCGTGCTTTGAGGCCACTGTTCATTCATTGTGGTTGCGGAACTTTGTCTCAGGGCTTGGCATTGTCGACAGTATAGCTAGGCCGCTTAGAATGTATTGTGATAATTCTGCAGCTGTCTTCTTCTCTAAGAATGATAGGTACTCTAAAGGTGCGAAACACATGGATTTGAAGTACCTGAGTGTCAAAAAAGAAGTTCGAAAACAGAGAGTGTTGATTGAGCATATTGGTACTGATATGATGATAGCGTATCCGCTAACCAAAGGGTTTTTGCCCAAAACATTCATTGGTCATGTTAGAGAGATGGGCATCATAGATAAGACCTTGTTAGCATAAAAGTAAAATATGTACATATATGTATAGTTATATTGCTCGTATTGTAATGACATTTATGAATTCAATTAAAGTTATGTTTCTGTTTTGATTATTTGTTATACACATTATGTTATATATATATATATATGTATTGTTTAGTGTGATGATGAATTGTGTCTATGAAAGACATCAAGGATAAAAGTAATTTTGGGTTGAGTTGATTATGTGATACATGGAAGGAACCATGTTGCTATTATTGACTTGTGACCGCCATGATTCGATCATCTTAATTCAATTAAAGATGATGGCTTAATAGTTTCAATATATAGTGTACAATTATGGTTTGTTGAATCTTCAAGTCATCACATGAGCCAAGTGGGAGATTGTTAGATTATTTTAATAATCTATAGGGACTCATGTAACTTAAAGAATTGATTCTTATTAAAGAGGGTTCAATGTGATGATGGTTAACCTTATTAAAGTCATTTAGAATCAATTGGGTCTTTTATAATTCAAAAGTCCCTCTCCTCTGCCTTTAAAAAGAGAAGTAATTGTCAAACCACTTGGGTGAAAGGGTACAATATTTCAAAAGTACTGATATATATATATTCAGTTTAGAAAGGTGGTTAAGGAGTACGATAACTTACTAAAAGAATTCTCCTATCATCAGAGAAACCTGAAAAGAGAAAGGAACAGAGGAGAGAAAAACTAATCTGATCAAGGAACTCAAAAGCAAACTTAAGAAGATCTTCAAACAATGGATCTAGGTAAGTTCTTGTTTATAATCTTCATTCATAGTAAATGATTATTGTGTGAGAATCACGAATTCAAGATCCTTAATTTGCTTACACACATCTCCTACTAATGCTAATCAATCAAACTCTTTTGCCTTGAAACACGTAGTCATATACTACAATAAATCGTTCTCATCTGGGCAAATACCTTCTGATTCGGGTTTGGCAGCTGGGAATTTACGGTTCTGGGCAAGGAAAGCAGCAGAGGAAGCAGAGAAACTATTGAAGTTAGCTACTCAAGCAGGACTTCCGGTGGACCAATCTCTTGAAGAAGCGGTTGAACTTTTTGCAAGATTGGAAGAAAGAGATTTAGTGGCAGGGGAGATTCAAAATGGTGATAAATGATTGTTGCATCACTGAACATTAGAGGTTTGGGGGGTGGCTTGAAGAAGAGAAAAGTTAGAGATCTTATAAGAGAGGAGAAAATTGACTTCATGGGGGTTCAAGAAACAAAAATTAGTGAGGTAAGCATTAATCTGTTCCATTCACTTTGGGGAGGAGTTAACTGTGATTGGGTGTATGAACCATCTCAAGGGAGATCTGGTGGTATCATAAGTCTCTGGAATAGTGATAAATTTAAACTCAATTTTGATTTTCGCGGAAACGGGTTTCTGGGTGTTAATATTATAGATGAAAAAAATGAATCTTTGTTTCTAGTCAATATATATAGTTCATGCGATTTTAATCAGAAAAAATTGTTGTGGGAGGAACTATATGATGTTAAGAATAGATTGGGAGGTGATAAGTGGTGTGTCTTTGGTGATTTTAATTCTATTAGAAAGGCGGGGGAGAGGAAAGGTGTTGGGGGTCTTGGTGGTAATGTATCTGAGATGCTGGAGTTCAATGACTTCATTGATAAAATGGAGTTAATGGAAGTGAATTCATTCGGCAGAAAATTCACCTGGATGAGGTCCAATTGCAGGTCAATGAGTAGGTTGGATCGTTTTTTGGTTTCGGAAAGATGGCAGGAATATTTTAATGATCCAGTGGAGTGGGTTCTTCCAAAGGATTATTCTGATCACTGCACTGTAATTTTGAAAAGTGGCTTACAAAGAGATTGGGGTCCGAAGCCATTTCGATTTAATAATTTTTGGCTTCGTGATTCTAATTTCCTTCCCTTAGTTGAAAAATGTTGGAGGGAGACTCAAGTCAATGGTTGGGCAGCATACAAAATACAGAATAAATTAAAAGCACTCAAGCAAGTGGTAAAGGCTTGGAATAAAGAAGTCTATGGAAATATGGATTGTCGAATTGGAGAATTGAAATCAGAAATTGGAGCTATTGAATTGAAAGCGGAAGATGACAGATTGGAAGATGAAGATGTGGTTTTGAGAAGGTAAAAGGTAACTGAATTGTGGGGTTTAGCTTTTGCAAAAGACAGTTTATTGAGGCAAAGATCCAGAATTCAATGGCTAAAGGAGGGAGATATGAACTCTAGCTTTTTTCATGCTACAATTAATCAGAGAAGAAGATCTAATGAAGTGAAGGCTATTAGAATAGGTAATGACTGGGTTGAAGGTGTACAGGAAATGAGGACAGCTCTGAAGAATTTCTTTTCAGAATGGGTAGAAGAAAAAAATACTAACAGGCCAAGGTTGGATGGTGTGAATTTCTCTATTCTCAGTACAAATTCGGCATTGAATATGATATCTCCATTTACTTTGGATGAGGTGGAAGAAACAATTTCAGAATGTGATGGTAATAAAGCTCCAGGTCCTGATGGGTTCAACTTCAACTTTATAAAAAAGAGTTGGAGTATTATTAAGAGTGATGTCTGCAATATGGTGTCAGAATTCTTTTCTGCTGGGAAATTGCCAAAAGGGATGCTATCTTATTTCATTGCGCAGATTCCGAAAGTGAAGTCCCCTCAGTCTATTTCCCAATACAGGCCAATATCATTACTTGGCTGTATGTATAAAATTTTAGCAAAGATGTTAGCAAACCGTCTTAAAAGTGTGATGCATGAAGTTATATCAGTTTCACAATCAGCTTTCTTACCTGGGAGGCAAATTTTGGATGGTGTGGTAATACTTAATGAAGTTATTGACGAAGCAAAAAGAAAAAAAAAGTCATGCTTTATTCTGAAGCTTGATTTTGAAAAGGCGTATGATTCGGTAAGCTGGGGGTTTCTAGAATATATGATGAGAAGAGTCGGGTTGGAGGAGCGTTGGTTAGCTTGGATGAGAGCTTGTGTGTTTGCAGGCAATATGTCAATTTTAGTAAATGGAAGTCCGTCTGAAGAAATCCAGATTAAAAGGGGATTAAAACAGGGGGATCCGTTAGCTCCCTTTCTGTTTCTTTTGGTTGCTGAAGGATTGGCAGTGAAAGAAGCAGTTGCAAAAAATCTATTTTCACCCTATAAGGTTGGTAGGGATGCAGTCTTTGTTGATATGTTACAATATGCTGACGATACCGTAATTATGGGAGAGGCGAATATGCAGAATTTTATGACAATAAAGGCGATTTTGAGAGGATTTGAACTTGCTTCTGGGCTAAAAATCAACTTTCATAAAAGCAGTCTGTTTGGAATTAACGTGACACGTTCATGTTTGGAGGAGACTTCGTCTTTGCTTCATTGCAAAATTGGTGAGTTCCCTTTTTCATACTTAGGAATTCCAATTTCTGCAAATGCTAGATATCTGTTGACGGTTGGTCTAAAGTGATTCATATTTTTCAAAAAAGACTCTCCTCTTGGAAACACAAGCATTTGTCATTAGGGGCACGAATCATCCTTATAAATTCTGTTCTGTCAAGTATTCCTGTATATTTTCTGTCATTCTTTTCTCTTCCAAAGAAAGTGAATGATATTCTGGTCAGACTACAAAGAAATTTCTTGTGGGGAGGTAAGGAGGAGAGGAAAAAAATTTGTTGGGTGAAATGGGAGATGATCTGTCAAAGTAAAGAAAAGGGGACTAGGAATTAAAAATTTATTGATATTTAACAAAGCATTGTTGAGTAAATGGCGATGGAGATTATTTAAAGATGAGGGGGGCTTAATGCAGGAAATAATTAAAAGTAAATATGGCAATGTCAATTTTCTAAATTTGGCATCTGAAGCGAAGAAATATGGGGTTCTCAATGGTGGAGGGATATATGTAGATTACAGGTAGGGGATGTAGCTGGGGGTGACTGGTTTGAACAGTGCATATCCAGGAATATTAGAAGTGGAAATTCTATCAGATTCTGGGAGGACATTTGGTTTGGAAGCATGTCTTTCAAGGAGTTATTTCCAGCTTTGTATATCATTTCAAATGGCAAGGAGTGTTCGGTGAAAGAAATTTATCACCATACACCACAAGGAGGAGTTTGGAATTTAATGTGGAGACGCAGAAGGTATGACTGGGAAGAGGAACAAATACAGGAGCTTAACAATATTTTAAAAGATTGCATATTACATTCACAGGAGGATGATCAAATTTGTTGGGGGCTTGGGAATGGAGGTGTTTTCTCAGTAAAAACAACATATTCCTTCCTAATACAAAAATCTTATTCAACTACTATGCAGCTAAGACATGAAGCTTTAAAGGCAATAAAACATGTACGAAGAGTGAAGATACCATTCAAAGTGCAAGCTTTTATCTGGCAAGTAATGTGGGACAAACTCCCAACAAAGATAAATTTGGTAAAGAGAGGGGTTTTGGTAGATACTGATTGTGTTCTATGCAGAAATGAAGACGAAAATACCTGTCATTTGTTTTTTAATTGTACTGTTGTGGAGAAAATTTGGCTGGAAATTTGCAGGTGGTTACAAATATCATATCTTAATGGAGGAGCTGCTGGTAAAGTGTTTCTAAGCTTAAAAGATAGATGGAAAGGGAATAAAGAAAGAATGAAAGGGGCAACTGTGTGGTGTGCAGTCATCTGGCAGATTTGGCTAAAAAGAAACAAAATATTGTTTCAAGAAGAGGAACTGGATATAGTTGAATTGTTAGAGACAATAAAATTAAAGGCATGGGATTGGCTAAATGTACTGGGAGGATTTTCAATTTCATATGATGGGTGGCGAATGTGTCCTATTTAAATGAGTTGCTACACTCTTTTTCCCTTGCTTTGAGTTTTTTCCCTTTGGGTTTTGCTCTTTGCAAGGTTTTTAAGGAGGTAGGACTTTAAATAGGATGATCAGGTTTTGGGGAGCATGTTAAATGGATGGTTGGGTAGAGGTGGTTGAGGGTCAACATTTGTATGATCTTGCGTAAACTTTATTGTATTAACTTCACGAAAGTGTGAAGTACACTCTTGTATTTTTTTGGTGGGCATCTTTGAGCACATGATAGGGTACTCTTTGAAAAACCCTTCATAGAAGGTGGGGTCATTGGATTGTACTTTGATGCATGGTTGCTCTTGATTAATATAATTTTTATTTTGCTGTTCAAAAAATAAACAATAAGTATGAAGAGAAGCAATTAAAAAAGGCAATATGATCAATTGTATCAAAACAAATATGCATTCAACAATCCTGCTTTCAAGATATCAGTTAAAGGACTTTCACTATTATAACTACAAACAATATTTTATCTAACTAGGAAAATTGCCCGTGCGATGCACATGTCTTAAATTTTGTTATCCTTTATTTTTTTGAAGGGCTTTCCATTTGTTAAAACATTAAATATTAATTTTATTTACATGTGAATTTTTAAGCAGACAATAAATCTATCATTTTTTGGAAATATATTTTATATGGTATTTTTTTAATTATTACAAATTTACATTGAAATTTATTTTTTTATGATCAGACAAATTTATGTAATCAAATCGGAATATAATACTTATAATTAGATAAAATGCGATAAAGATTTTGAAAAATATTTATAATATGTGAAACAATCATGTATACTTTAAAAATAGTTATGAATAACTGTTATTATTTTTTTTCGTGTTTTTTTGGTGGGTCAATTATATAATATAAAATTAGTATAATATATAATACACAAACTTCTATCTATATATTAAGCAAAATGTAAATATTTAAATATGTCTTTTGTCACACACTTATCATTATCAAGGAAAAATCATAGTTATTTGACACATGTTGAAGTGAAAAAATAAATTTGTAATGACCAATAAAAACATGTTGAATTGAAAATTAAAAATGTAAATAAACAAAACAAAAACCAATTGTACTTCCAACTTCTAAAGTTTAGACACGACTTAAGAACATCTATTTGGAAAGAACCATGAACAAACTTATATATGAGAAGCAAAATACTTAAAAGAGAAAAAGATCTTTATCCTTACATCATCGGCGAGAACACGTTACCTTTAGTTGCCTCAAGCATTTTGAAGGCAGCCACCTTCATTAAATGTTTGTCTCCTTAATATTTCTTATTTTTGTGATTTTCTACCATCCTTGTGCTCGGGAGTATTTCCTCAATCGTTAAATGGGACGAAGGCCGGGAGTATTCCCTCAATCCTAAATCTAAAATCTTTATGAGAAATTTACATCCATCATGAAGGTAAGTTAATTTTGTTAGTAACATTGAAATTGTACAAATTTAATATACTTATTTGAAACTACCTCTAAAGATATTATTGACATTTTAAAAGGTACTGACTTAATTGAAATATTTTTTAAAAGAAGTTTTTTTTATAAGCGTTTTTTGGAAAAGGTAATTAAGTTTTATTAGAAATTGAAATGAGTTTATGCAAATTGGAAAAATAAAACTATAGATGCAGATGGATAAATATATATGGATTAAATGATAATTTTTTACTTTAATATTTTGAATGAAACTTTTTAGTTGAAATTTCACACACATTGACAATTTCTTGCTAAATATTTTGGATATATATATTTTTATTAGACTTTTTTTACCTATATTTTTTTTATATTTTTATTAGTCTTGTTTAATGATATTGTGTAGTGTATTAGATATATATATATATATATATATATATAGAAAATATTATTTTTTTAAAATAATTTTTTATTTAGATTTAATATTTTTTTACCCTTAACTAACGGGGTTTGGTTCAGTTGGTGTAAGACCTCAACTGAAATCTTGGGAATGGGACACGGGTGCTAGTAGCCCCGTGTTCGATTCCCACTAAAAACATCAAGTCGCAGCTCGCTCCGGATTAGTCTCAATGACTCCTTGGTATTAAGGGTGCTCTTGGGATACCAGTGGTTCCGCAAGGAATGCACAAAAAAAAATTTTACCCTTAATATTTATTGATAGCATTTTTTATAAATGTGTAGTAAAGAATACAATAATATATAGCAAAATATTTATTAAAATTTTTTTTATAAGTAAATTTTGGAATGTGGTAATAATTAAGTTTTATTATAAATTGAAATGAGCTCATGCAAATTAAACAAAAACTATAAATATAGATTCATTAACGAAAAAATTATAGATATAGATAGATAGATAAAGATGAATAATTAACATGTTAATTTTTTATGTTAATATTTTGAATAAAACTTTTTAGTTGAAATTTCACATGTGTTGATACTTTCTTGCCAAAATATTTCGAATGTATATATTTTTATTAGACTTTTCTTTTATTATTTTGTTTAATTTATATTTTTCTATCATTTTTATTAGTTTCGTTTAACGATATTATGTAATGCATTATATATAAAGTATCTTTTTTTAAAAATAGTTTTTTATTTAAATTTAACATTTTTTACCCTTAATATTGATTGATCTATCGCATTTATTATAAATATGTAGTGAAGAATACAATAATATATATATATATATAGAGAGAGAGAAATGAAAAGATTAGAAATGATATGGACGAATGTGATTTACTTGCAATGGATGGCTGCGATTAGAAAAGAAATTAGGAGGGAAAAAATATCATTTGGAGGGAAAGTAAGATTAACCCTCAACTTCTCCTATTTTATAATATGTTGATGATTATGTTGATGATGACTATTATTAATTATTAATATTGTGTTTCTAAGAAAACATGATGGGTGGTTATGATTTAATCTAATAAAATATGATGGACGGCTAAGATTAAAAGATACAAAACGGGCGGTTATGATTTAATCTAATAAAATATGATGGACGGCTAAGATTATATGATACAAAACACACTTAATGATGGATTTATGATAGAAATACACCATTAGGAGGGAAAATGAGTGTTTTAGGAGGGAAATCTTTTTTGCCCTTCTACTTCTCCAATTTTAATATATGTTGATTAATAGCCAGTATAACCTTGAATCTCTGATGAGGGAGGACAAGCAGCATTGTAATGAAGAGCCTCATTTACTAATCTGAAGAAATTATTGTAGGAGGAGCCTCCTAAATCAGTAGATTCTATTGCTTGCTTTTTCCACTCCAAACACTTTTGTCTCATTTCTTTTCCTTTTTCTCCCTTTAGCATATCCTTCACAAGTATGTTACCTTCTCTCTTTTTACATCTTCATCAATATCCATCCCAATTCCCCAAATTTTGCATATATACCTACAATTTGTTTGTTGCTCAGCAAAGAAAGGTCATCCAATCATAGGTACACCCTCACAAATATCTTCAATTGTTGAATTCCAGCCACAATGAGTTAGAAAAGCAAGAACTTAATTAACATAAATAAATATTTTTGAAATAAAAATAATAATAATAAATAATAAATTTTACAACAATCCTCCACTATTTCAAAAATATTTAAAAAATAAATTGAGAAAATTCTTGGGTTAAAATCACGGATGTAGTGCATTGTACCTGGTGCCTTCTGGGCTATGAACCAAACCTAGACCGATAGAATTTGACATACGGTGCATTGGTGGGGCTGGGCTCTATGAACCAATGACACACTGATGTAAGCAGAGATCCTACCAGTCACACTACAACCCACAATTCCTGCTGTTATCGCCGAATTGCGCTATTACAGCCATGCACGTGCCTGGGTATCCATGAGTGCTCTAGAAATTGTGCCAAAAATTTCATAGGAGCTGCTTCACTCCACACTCATATAGGTGATTCATCAAGTGTATGCTGCATTTCATACACCTCCATAAAGGATATGAATTTCATTAAGAGTTTTTAAACTCATCCTCTCTTGAATGCAGGATAGCACAACACTACACCATAGGAAGGGAAAATAATAGTGCTAGCATTATTAACAAGTGACTTGTTATTACCCATATGAACCTTCTTCATGGGATCTCCAATCACAAAGGTTGGGTTCTCATGACCGCTAATATCAGGTTGGCTTAAACATGTCTCATTCCCCTCGATGTTTCTTGTATCTCAACCTTTTTTAAAGATCTAGTCAGGGGATTGGCCAAAATCCCTTCTGACCTCACATAAGTAATGTACACCTTTGGTACAAATATAATATTTGTTAGCATGCATAACCAAATTATACCCTAATAGGATATCTCCACATTTTCTCATTGAAAGACTCATTCTTTACAATGACTATTATTATCTCAAATAATTTCAACACCATTAAAGGTGAACACAAATGACCACTTATGGCCTCATCTGAAATTTAAATTCAAGCATCATTCTATAGAATATCTTAATTCATCCCCTATCTAATTTAGGAGACAACATTTTATTTATTCAAATAAACCAGATAACCTCAAAGTCTATCATTAATTTTCATATCGAAATGACCACACACAATTGGTCTCATCTGAATTCAAAATCCAGGCTTCAATATATAAAATGTCGTAGTTCATCTCCCAAAAATTAAAGCAGGTAGACCTCAAAATTTTCAACTTATCGTTTCACATTCGAAATAATACGAGTTTAAGGAATGATCACAACAAATCATCTCCTTATACCAATTTTTTTTTCGGCTAGGAGGATTACCATTCCTATGCGCTAAAATACATTATCACATAGATTGTACTTTTACAACCCCACATTTCAATCTTACTATCATATCATCATGTAAATGCAAATATGCTCTAAGGATTTATGACCATATATAGTCACAATCAATTCAATTAGCTCAAAACTTCATTCATGCTTCTCTTTAAAGCATCACATATGCATAAAAACTTTCATTTCTTTCAATCATAATAGCGTACATTTAAACCATAATATTTTTCATTTTATAAAAATATAAAAAATAATTCTAGGAATACTAGTGCAGAAAGCTACTAAAAATACTCAGCTATCATGAACCAGTAGCAGCAGTTCAAAACCGCTTCTGAAATACAACCATAAGAACTGAAAGAATGTGGCGATTGGAATCGTCGTTAAATACAGTACACATATTAAGTAAAAAATAAGATACCGTAGCAAAATAAATTAATGTAGGTATTAAACTCGGAACTCGTGGGCTACCAGCGTAAGCCTTGCAGACCACACCAAAACTAGAAACATTATGGTTGTTGGCAATCAATATTAATTTTCATTATAACATTAAGTCATAGCCAATGGAAAATTTTTAAAACTCCACAATTAATTCTCATTCTTAATTTAGAATTGTTGCTCAAATGCTTGCCCCATAAAAATGATTCTTATTAATTTATGCATGAATAAACTATGACATGAATAAACTATCATCATGAACATATTAATATTTAGAATTTCATGCATTTCACAATATTTTAAAAGAGAGCGTACCATTTTCATGCTCTTGAATGGAAAACAATTGTTCTCATAGACCGATAATGTAACTTACTTAAGATCGATAAAATACTTATTGAATCCGAGTTTGTCCTCTGTGCTTTCATTCTCCACCAAAATAGCAATGTCGCACCACAAGTAGAATATCATATAATGATGGGTTTTACCCTCTTTGGGTTCGCTACTACGGGATGAATAATTATAACAAAGACACTATGCATATTCTTTGTATTTGTTATTTAAAATCAAATAGTTCAAAAAAATTAAATATATTCAATTTAGCATTAAAAAATATATAATTAAATTCATGATAGTCTAGGTAGACTTTATAGAAAAAGAAGTAATTGATATCATCAATAACTTTGAATTTAGAATTTTGCAAGGATTGAACTCGAATATATATATATATATATATATATTAATTTTAATAATATTCAAGATTTTTTTATAAGATAAAAAAATTCAATCAAAAAGTGAAGAAGTATAATACTCCTCACGAAAAGAGTACATAATGCAAATCTCTGACCGAAACAAAAATTGAACAGAACCCCAAGTATACGATAGGGGAGCAAAACTAAGACTCCTCAAATCTAAAGGCAATAAGATAACATGCTTTGAATTGCATTTGTTTGCCATTCAAAGAGGGACATACATCGCATATTAGTCTTTCCTTTTAACCATATAATTTTTATCTTCTCCACCAATTCATATGTTATTATTGAATAATATCGAATAATTTAACGAATTTTACTGTCAACCTGATAAAGGTAAATATTGAATAATATCATTACTCAGAATTAAAATGTTACACTAATTAAATTAAATAATGATAGTTACTAATTAACAAGTAATATTTTATAAGCGAACTACTATAAAGATTACATAATTGATATAAACAAATTAATATAAATCAATAATATAAGCAATGTGGTACATATAAATAATAATAGTTACATAAAATTATGGTGCATGTTTTGGAAAACTTTATGTCAAACTACATCTGTGCTTAACTCGTGATATAACAACATATTATTGACCATGAGTTAAAACTGAATTTGCTAGATATAATATAACATTGGTCAAAGAAATTGTTGTGATTGCATAACAATAAGTAATTGGAAATTGCCTTATTTGTCATTTACTTCGCGATGAGACCATGAATATAGAGGAATGAAGACTTTTTCACCAGATTTTGTCCCTGTCATTACCTCTGCTTCAATGACATAGGTGTTCAACCTAGTCAACATCACTCTACCTTGTGATTGTGATTGGTCAATGTTTTTCAGGAACATAATAGCACTCAAAGTTTCAGTTTGAACTCATGATATATAGTAATTCTGAACTTGTTAAATCACTCCAAAAATTTAGATTGACTCAAATGTTGATTCAAATGTTGCATTCTTGTTGTTGTCTTTAAATTGGATAAATATTGTTTGAACTGTAATATAGTAACGTCAAATTGTTTGATAAGTAATTATTGTAGGATTTCTATATCTGTCTCTTCATCATTAGTACTTCCAGCAGTATCGTTATCATCCTCCAGTATCCAATTGGCAAAATCTTTTATATTCTGAATGTCTTCGTTTGAATTACCAGACTGTATATGCATATTTTTGGTAAAAGATAATACTTGAAAGCGTAATTTTAAATTAATTATTCAAAGTTATAATGAAATTTAATAATTTACTCCTAAACATATGACAACATACCTCACAATCATCCCATTCTTCATAAGAGAAATTAATTGTTGAAAAATAATCTCATAAAAACATTTGTTAGAAAATTTTTCATATTTTTTTAACAGCAAACAAAGGAATTCATTAAAAAAAGGCAAGCGAACATCAAAGTACACAAAAGAGGCCTTACCCTTCTATAAAGGGTTTGACTAAGGGTACATTATCATATGTTTCCAAGTTGACCAAACATCAAAATACAAAATAAAGCTTCACATCATTGTGAAGCAATCACAGTAGCTCTTACACATACAAACCACACCTCCACAGCAACCTACCTAGCTATACAACCTTAATGAAAACCTCCTCTAAATACCTCTTGAAATTACCTCTACCTCCTTAAAAACCTTGTAAGAAAAAAACCCTTAGGAAAAATTCAGTACAAGGGAAAAAGAGTATAGCAGGCCAGTGAAAGAAACATTAACCACCTAGGCAAAAAAAATGTAACAAATACAGGAAGCACTGGCACCTAACTTATCCACCAGCTACTTAGTTAGCTACGACATGACACATTCGCCAATCAGCATAAGAAAAAGCAGCAATTCCCAAAACATTAATCCACTGCCATGATTTTAACTATGTAACACCCATCTATTTTATATGAAACAATGATTTAAAAGTTTGTAATTAAATTACGAAACTTAAAAACTTCCTTTTCATACAACACGATTACAATAGCTTTTTGGGTATTCCAATCATAATATTAGAAGTACAACATATAATTTTCTTCTTTTCGTTCTTCCGCTGCGACACTCTGATCCTCAAACTCCTTCCGCAATAACCTAAAATGATAACCACTAAGGGTGAGACCTTTTCACAACACAGTGAATTATAAGATAGTAAACAGCTCATAATAGAACTCAAGAATAATAATCAATTCAGACAATGGTCTAACCAAAGTACATCACAAGCACATAATCATCTAATCAACCATTTTCTAGTTCTATAATTAATCATGCTATATGTCTACTTGATTCCCCTCTGTTTTAACCTTTTATCGTGTCTGGTCGATGCCGACCTCGCATTGTTAAGTATAATTGAGTGCGCTGGGTCGATATGACCTTCGCATTATTAAGTATAAATGATCGCGCTGGGTCGACACGACCTTCGCATTATTAAGTATAAATGATCGCGCTGGGTCGACATGACCTTCGCATTATCAAATTTTAGTATCGCGCTGGGTAATATGACCTTCGCATATCGCGCTGGGTACATATAACCTTCGCATTATTAATTTTAGTATCGCGCTGGGTAATATGACCTTCGCATATCGCGCTGGGTACATATAACTTTCGCATTATTATGTTATATTATCGCGTTGGGTAATATGACCTTCGCATATCGCGCTGGGCACATAAAACCTTCGCATTATTAAGTTTTATTATCGCGCTGGGTAATATGACCTTCGCATATCGCGCTGGGCACATACAACCTTCGCATTATTAAGTATCTTTACCGCGCTGGGTCATTATGACCTTCGCATATTAAATGTTTTTACCGCGCTGGGTCAATACGACCTTCGCATAATTAAATTTCCAATTCATTTATTCATGCATAATTCCCTTTCTAACCATCACTCCCCTTTTCTCCAATCTCTTAATCAATTCATTTTCCAAGCATTGTCAACACTAATCTCATTCATTTATTTCCATACCAACTATTCATTTAATCATTTTGCCATCAATAATCAACATAACACCCACTTAGCACTTATTTGAACATAATAAATTCTTTAACAGGTAACAAATAACGCGTAACAACCATCAAATATCAACAAATTAGTCGACATACTCAGGTATGTCTCAGGGTGCTTAAAATAAATCAACTTCCTATGGTTCTTCACTACCTACTTTAATAACATACAAAAAGAATTAAATAGAAATATTTCAAATAAGGTAAAATCAACCCATAATATACTAATTACACCTAATCAAACTCTAAACAAACATTAATTTGTTATCCACAACCCAATTCAACCAATAGTCCCAAATCCTATTATAAACTATAACTATCCCTAACTCAAAGTTTGGAAAAGAGACTCCCTTTACCTTAGAAGGAGAGAGAGCCAACTTGAAGCTCCACAAACCTTGAATCTACTCGGGATCTACCTTGATTCCCATTCTTTTGACCGATTTCCACTCCGTTCCTCATTAATTGGAGGAGAGAGAGAGGAGCCCTAGGAGAGAGAAAGAACTTCCAAGAGAGAGAAAGAGACACCAAGGGCAAGGAATGAGGCATTAGTCATGGGAAAGGAAATAGATACTCATGGGGGGAAGGATTGAAGGTGGTTTTGTGGGTACTTGGTGGTTGTTGATGGAGATTGGGTGAAGGAGAGAGAAAGAGCCATGGAGGTGAGAGAGAAAGATAAGCACCATGGACAAGGAAGAGAAGAAGAAAACATGAAGGAGAGGGTGGGTTTTACATGGGAGAAGGATTGGTGGGGAGATTTGGGTGGTGATGGATGTTGATGGTGAGTTGAGAGTGAGAAGAGAGGGAGAGAAAAGGCGTGGAAGTGGAGGGGAAGAGAAAGAGGGTCGATTTTGGATAAGGGAGAAGGAGGGTGTGGCTGAAATAAGGAGATGAGGGGGTGGAAATTACGTTTCTACCCTTAATTTATTTTTTTTCTGCATCAGACCTGAAGTAATCGATTACTTGCCCAAAGTAATCCATTACTTCGCAAAAATAATCGATTATTTCTTCCAATTAATCGATTATTTTTGCAGCATCATACACTCACCAGAGCACTAGTAATCGATTACTTTTCCTAAGTAATCCATTACTTTGCCCAAGTAATCCATTACTTTTAATGCAACTTTTGTGTGATTTCACCAGAGAGCATGTAATCGATTACACCCTGCAGGTAATCGATTACTACTCTGAAAACTCCCATTTTGACAAATTCTAACTCTAAGACACTACCCTTAACTCCTATCCATGGTTTCCTATGGTTTTCCTCATAAATTCTAACTTAGGTCTTCCTAATTAAACTTGGAATTAAAATTTGGGATGTTACAAACTACTTGATTTCTTTCACCAATTACACTCTATCAATATCCTTGTCTTGAAAGATTTTTTTTATTCATGTTAAGCCGCCACACCAGCCAAATTACTGTAAACCAAATAACCGCTGCATTGGACTTTTGTTTCTTCCTGACCAAATTCCGAAAAACGCAAGAAAGCCTTACAAACAAAAGCATAATCTGGAACTGATGAGTGGATTTGAATCCAAAGCATTATTTCTTCCTACACTTTCTAGTTTTAACTACTACATAAATGCTTGACCTTTTACATGGACCTTGATTTTCCAGTTTTTCTTCAATGCAACTAACATACGAAATATCACTCCCAAATCATAGGACATTTGGGCCATCAAGATAAGCAGTTTTGACTGAAAAAATGCCACCATTTTCAAGACCCCAACATTTCCAAGACCCCAACGTAAAGAGTGAAAAAATGCCACCATTTTCAAGACCCCAACATTTCCAAGACCCCAACGTAAAGAGTCATCTCCATTATGTAAAGATATATCAGATTATTTATTTCCTCAATTTGAGCCCAATCAAACAGTCTCCTCCGCCATCTGAAGTTCTATCTGCTTTCAAGAAACAGAGTTGGAAACATATCCTTAATGACCTGGTCACCAAAACCAAGAGTCTTCCCAAAATTTGAAAGAATTTCCACTCCTTAAAATTCTAGAAAAAAATTTATCAAGCCATTCTCCCCAACTCTAACCCCACCCAATAAATTACAGACATCCTTCCACCACACTGCCACCCTATTATCCTGCTCCTCAAATTTTTTAATTTGAAAGGGTCAAGCTCCCCAAACTTACTATACAACACTTTTCCCAAAGCCCCCTCCCTACAACCAGACGTCACCTCCACTTATTTAAATGAACCTGGTTAAATAAAATATGAACATATGTTTTGATCGTAAGCCCTTTTTGTTTACTTTAACATACTAAATCTCATCTAATATTTTTTCCTGTCCTCACACCCACCCCACAAAAAATTTCTCTGAATTTTAACCAAAATCTCATGCACCTTCATAGGAAGAGAGAGAAAAAGACAAGAAATATATGGGCAAATTTGACACAACAGAATTGGTCAGAGTTATTCTACCTTCCAAACAAAGAAGACAACCTGTTTTGAAAGTTTAGCATTTGCAATTAGAGGAATTCCAAGATAAGAGAAAGGAAAATGACTAATTTTGCATTGCAGTTATGCCTCCAACATTGACTCCAAGACAACATTAACACCATAAATGCTACTAAATGCTACTATGAAGTTTATTTTCAAACCAGATGCTAATTCAAACCCACGAAGTATAGCTTTAACCAACCAGAAAGTTTCTCGAGTAGTCTTTAGAGGATAATGGTGTCAGATTGAATAATGGAGACTGGAACTCCGCCCCTACAACAGCATGTAAAAACGTTTTTTTTAAAGCAATATTTTAAAAGGTGTTAGTGATGTAATGCTTCATCGCTGCATGCATGTCTATTTCAAAAGGTACTAAGTTAATGCAGTATATCACTTCAATGTTGAAACGACATATTATTTCACTGTTGAAAGGACGTATATGTTGAAACCAGTACTTCTTCCTCTGAACAAGTGCATCTCTTGGTTTCAATTTAACAGGTGCATCTCTTCCTTTCAATTCAGCAAATGCATCTTTCCAATATTATTTTTTATTTTTAATTCAAAATGAAGTAAATAAAGAGATAAAGACATGTGACATATCTGGTTAGCCTCCATTCTCTCAACTTTGCCTGTGAGGCCTTCATTTCATGAGAAGCTCTATAATCACAACATTTGGTTTCACAAGTATATAATAGAGTTTGATAAGTATGAAGAGAAGCAATTAAAAAAGGCAATATGATCAATTGTATCAAAACAAATATGCATTCAACAATCCTACTTTCACGATATCAGGTCATAGTACTTTCACTATTATAACTACAAACAATATTTTATCTAATTAATAGCCAGTATAACCTTGAATCTCTGATGAGGGAGGACAAGCAACATTGTAATGAAGAGCCTCATTTACTAATCTGAAGAAATTATTGTAGGAGGAGCCTCCTAAATCAGTAGATTCTATTGCTTGCTTTTTCCACTCCAAACACTTTTGTCTCATTTCTTTTCCTTTTTCTCCCTTTAGCATATCCTTCACAAGTATTGTTACCTTCTCTCTTTTTACATCTTCATCAATATCCACCCCAATTCCCCAAATTTTGCATATATACCTACAATTTGTTTGTTGCTCAGCAAAGAAAGGCCATCCAATCATAGGTACACCCTCACAGATACCTTCAATTGTTGAATTCCAGCCACAATGAGTTAGAAAAGCTCCAATTGATGGATGAGCAAGAACTTGGTCTTGAGGGCACCAACTAGTAATATACCCTCTATCCTTGACCTCATCCAAGAACTCTTGTGGTAAAGTTATTGATTCTTCACCCTTCACCAAATCTGGTCTCATTATCCACAAAAATGGTAGATTGCTATTTGCTAGTCCCCAAGCAAATTCCATAAAGTGTTTTCCACTCATCACAGTTATACTTCCATAATTAACATATATGACTGAGGAAGGTTCCCATTGGTCTAGCCATTGGATGCATCTTGAATCATTTTTCCAAAAACTTGGCTTGAAACCTTTTTCAAACTTTTCAGGGAAATGCCTACCAAGTAAGTGAAGTGGGCCAATGGTATATATGTTTGGGTTTCTTCTCATTAGGACTTGAAGGACTTCACTGTCCAATTCTTGGAATGTGTTAATGATGATTGAAGAAGAAGTCATAGTGTTTCGTGCCTCAGAACCCAAGAAATTGAACATGGTATCATCTAGATTGGTGACTCTAATAAAACTTGGAAGATCTTTGAGTCTAATATATTTCATTCCTGGGATCCAATCTAAACTTCTTTCTAAGGTGCCATTAGTAACAAAGTTTTCATCTGAAATTTTAAAATAATAATAACAAATTAGTACCCATAGAGGCATAGACAATAAACAAAGCTCACTTATATGAGTGGAAAAACAAAGCAAACTTTTTAATTTTATGGTCTTGTTTCTTTTTATAAGCTCATGTTTCAATTTTTATTTATATTAATTACTTCGTTTCCACAAACATCACTATTTACTAAAAACTTTTTAAAATTCTAATGATAATTATAAAGATAATTTGAAAATGGGCCAAATTACGCATTTTGATCCATTACCTTATTTTTAGCTATCAAATTGATCCCTCAAATTTTTTTAGTATCGTTTTTAGTATCATATTAGTCCCCCGCGTTTATTTTCACTATCAATCTGATCCCCGAGTTACTACTAATCATATGTGGACCAATATGATATTAACACGTAGGATAAGCATAGACTTGGGGACCAATTTGATAGCTGAAAAAAATGTAAAAGATCAATATGATACCAAAAAAAAATGTAAGGGAGCAATTTGATAGTGAAAAATAAGATAAGAGATCAAACGAATAATTTAGCCTTTTGAAAAAGTATACCAAATGTCATCAATTATAATGATAATTACAATATTAATTAACTTCTTTAAATTCTCATAAAAATTTAGCCAAAATACTTATATTTAGAGTCAAAGAGAATAGTAGTTAATTATCAGACACATGTGTGGTACACGGTAAAGTCCCCTTTTTCTCCACTACTGTCAAAAGCAATTGTCAAGTGCTATTTTTTAATTGTTAGTGATGCATCTAAAACAATTTCAAGCTAATAAATATAATTGTGTTTAATTGTGTTCAGTGTGCAGTTGCCATGTTGCACGTTAATTTATAATTGTGGCATTGATGGAATAGGCGTTGAGATTATATGTAAATAGAAACTTCAGCTCCTCACTTTAAACCATTTCAAAATTAGGAATGATAATGGGTCCCGGTAACGGGGTATCCGTATTCGTATTCGTATTCGTTATAAATTACTGTATCCGGATCTACCCGAACTCGGGCGGGTACTCGCTGCATAATGGGTAGGCGGATCTTCGAATACCCAGACGGGTTTTGCGGGTACCCATTAACAATTTTTTTTAAAGAAAAAATTATTTTTTAAATTAATTTCTATGTTTTTTGATAGGCCGAGGGATCCTTAATACGTCATTACACACTCTATTTAATATTAATCCCTACCATCATTAAACACTCGCAGACATCAAAGAAATTCTCTCGATAAACACAAACATACTAAAATTATATATATATATATATATATATAATGCATATATGTAAATATGGACGGGTCTGGATACCCACAGATTTTGATATCTCATACCCGGACCCAAACCCGTTCAAAGCGGGTACCCAAACGGATCCATTCTTTGGACCCAGACCCGGACCCGTTGCGGGTATTACCCGCGGGTACTTGCGGATCCCGGTCCAATTGTCATCCCTACCCAAAACACACAATGTAAATACATCTCAGTGTAAAATACTTTTAGTGTCTTCTTAGTTTTCTCTTTGTATTCAGAGGGAGGTTGTATTCGCCTAGTACAAGAGAGAGTCTTGTTGTTCTCTCTTTGTATTCAGAGTGAGGATGTAATACTTTTTCCACTTATTGAAAACCTCTATTCTTGCTCTATGGTTTTTTCCCGAATGGGTTTCAACGTAAAACATTTTTTGTAAATTCCTATTTTTTCTCAACTCTATTTTAGTTTGTGATATTGTTTCCATAATTCTGGTATTCAGCAGTGGTATTAGAGCATTCGGTTGATACATACAATTTTGTTGCGATAATATTTACGGTTACTATTCACATGAGCGGTTGTATACTTTTTTAGTGATTTGTAACCTATACTAGATTTGTTATAGTGTACTAGAGTACAGACAATATTATTCACGCATATGGTACTATTCAAAGTGAAATTGCGTCAACCGTTGTAATTGGGAAACAATTTTTTTTATAAAACTATGACATCAAAATATGAGTTAGAGAAGTTTAACGGGAGTAATTTCTCCCTATGGAAATTCAAGATCAAGGCAATTTAGAGGAAGGACGATTAATAAAACACAATTGTAGGCAAACCGGCATAGGTAACTGATGACAAGTGTCAGGAGATGGATGGCAATGTTATTGCCAATATGCATCTAGCAATGGTAGATTCGATGTTGTCAAGCACCATCAACAACAACTGAGTTGAAGACACCAATGGTGATGTGGAAAGGCAAGCCATCAAAATATTTTTTCTCCATGTGTTTGGATGTCTTATGTATGTGATGTACAACTCCAAAGAAAGAGACGTGCTAGATTCAAAATCCAAGAAATGTTTATTCTTGGGCTATACTAATGTTGTTAAGGGGTATTGCGGGTAAGATCCCACTACCCGCAAGGTTGTTGTCATCAAGGATGTGATATTTGCAGAAAATTATTTGTAAAGTGAGCAGAGAAATGGCAGCAGTGCATAAGAGATTACTACAATATAGATAGCTGAGAAATCTGGAGAAAATGATTCTTCTAAAGAAGAATCGGAACACGAGGAACAAGCACCATATGGGGCCAATGATATAGAAGTTAGACAATCAGAACGTTTAAGGAGAAAACCATATTGGCACAAAGACTTGGTTATGGTGAACCATGATGCATATTGTCTTCTAACATAAAAAGAAGAACCATCAACCTTTAGGAAGGTTGCAACTAGTTCAGATGTTTCTCTATGAATGGCAATAACATGATAAAATGGATGCCTTACAAAGAAACAAAACATCTGAGCTTGTTACACTTCCAAAAGGTCAAAAAGTCATTGCTAACAAATGGGTCTATAAGAATAAATGAGATGGGAATGATCAGGTGGAATGATATTATGTAAGACTGGTGGCCGAATGATACATTCAAAGAGAATGTATTAATTTTAATGAGATATTCTCTCTAATAGTTAGACTTAGCACTATCAGAGTAGCGGTGGCAATGTGTGCTTCATTCGATTTACATCTTGAACAATTTGATGTAAAGATTGTTTTTCTTCATGGAGAACTTGAAGAAGAACTATATATGCTCCAACCAGAAAGCTTTGAGGAAAAATAAAACTTGGTTTTCAGGTTGACCAAATCTCTGTATAGTCTAACGTGGACGTCCATATGTCTGTACAAGAGATCTAATTCCTTCATTGTTAGTCTCAGATATGACAGATTGAGTTCAAACCACTGTACGTACTACAAGAGGTTCGGTGATAATGATTTCATTATTTTGTTGTTGTATGTGGATGACATGTTGATGGTAGGTCCCAACAAAGAATGAGTCTAGTAATTGAAGTCACAGTTGGCTAGGGAGCTCAACATGAAGGACATGAGACCAACAAACAAGATTTTAGGGATGTAAATTCACCGAGACAGCAAAGATAGTAAGATTTGGCTTTCTCAAAATAATTATTTGAATAAAGTTTTGTGGTGCTTCAACGTGCAAGACTGTAAGCCAATCTCTACCTCACTTCTTGTCAATTAAAAATTATCCCCAAGTATGTGTCCTAGAAATGAAGTAGAGAGGATGGAAATGTATCGAGTACCATATGCATCAGAGGTGGGAAGCCTTATATATGTCATCATTTGTACGAGGCCAGATATAGCTCAAGTTATTGGGGTAGTCAGTCGTTAAATGGCAGATCCAGGAAGAGAGCATTGAAACGTTGTTAAAAGGGTCATAATATACATCAAACGAACTTGTGATGCTGCATTATGTTTTGGAGGATCGGAGTTTACTATCAGAGGATATGTTGATTCAAATTTTGAAGGTGATCTTGATAAAAGAAAATCTATTACAGACTATATGTTCACACTTGTAGGAGAAGCAGTTAGCTGGTTATCAAAATTACAATATGTTATAGCTTTATCTACGACAGAAGCTGAATACATGGCAACTACCCAAGCATGCAAGGAAACAATTTGGATTCAAAGGTTAGTGGAAGAACTCAAGCACAAACAACATAAGATTATTGTGTGTTTTGACAATTTGAGTGTCTTGCACAAATGCAACTTGCACATTGCAAGGAATCCAGCCTTTTATTATTCAAAGACAAAGCACATCGGAGTACAATATCATTTTGTTGGAGAAGTAGCATAAGATTGGAGTGTGCATATGCAAAATATCCATACTAAAGAGAACCTAGTAGATATGATGACGAAGTCAATCAATGCTAATAAGTTCATATGGTGTCCATCCTCATATGGCTTATCGAAAATGTATACAACAAGGATCTCGGAAGTTGAGAAAGGTTTAGAAAACTAACTAAAAGTGACTTTAAATGACAGATTGTCAAACACATGTGTGGTATGAGGTAAAGCCCCTTTTCTCTCCACTAGCGCCGGAAGGAAGTGTCAAATGTTGCCTTTGAATTGTTAAAGTGATTCACCTAAAGCAATTGCAAGCAAAGCTATATAAATTTGTTCAGTGCAGTTGTCATGCTGCTCATTAATTTATAATTGTGGTACTGAGGGAATAGGCCATGAGGTTCTCTATATATAAAAACCTCATCTCCTCGTTCTAAACCATCTCATACAATTCAAACACGTCTCAGTGTGAAATACTTGTTGTGTTTTCTTAGTATTTTTCATATTTTTATTAATATAGAGGGAATTTTATTCTCTTAATACAAGAGAGGGAATCATTGTCCTCTCGTAATTATAGACGGGTTGTAACATTTTCTTCACTTAGTGAAAATCTTTTATTCTTACTCCATGGTTTTTTTTTCGAAAGAGTTTGCATGTAAAATATTTATGTCAATTTCTGATTTTTTTTTCAACTTTATTTTAATTGTGATATTGTTTCCATAACTTTGGTACCCAACATAAATAGCACTTTAATAAACACAAAAATTAATTTTACTTTTGCTATACACCATTATTGAAGTTTTACTTATTATATATGACACCATGCAAAAGGTTATTTTAGACCCTTTAAAATGTGAGATTTGACTCGACATTAAAAAATAAATGTGAGATTGGATTGGATAACTTTAAAATGTGATTTTAACGGATAAAAATTAAACAACTTATATGTAAATTAAATTTAACAAAGAGTATGAAATTTAAATTGTTTCATTTTTTTTTTGTCCAAACCAAATGGTATTTGGGTTTCACAATTTTTGTGGTCCAACTAATCCACCTCGGATACACGAACTGTGCGAGTCTTTGACTCAACGATATGGATCCTCCCCAGGAATCGTTGCCTTACTGAGACTCGAGCCTTTGACCCTGAAGTCCCTAAGCGCTCGGTCAGTTTCCACTAGGTCAATCCACTTGGGTTAAATTGTTTCATTTTCATTCAATGATTCAGATTAATTAAAAAAATTTAAAATTTCAAGGCAAAAAACCTTTATTTACTAATAATGTTGTTCGGAAAAAATAAATTGACTAATGAGTTTTTCACTATTTAACTACTAGTATCAAGGGTCGAAAAGTGGAAGAGGATTCTTTTCGTTTTTGTCAATTTTCTTCGTCCTATAATTATTATGTTTTTAATAATATTTAATTTTATGTTTATTATTAAATTATTCAACATTTAAAATTTTAATATTTTTTTAAGAAATGGATAAAATCATGATACTATTAGGTATATTCAATATTTTCTTATTGGATAACATATTCATGCCATAAAAGTACTTATCCAAAAAACCCAAACGTGACTCTATACACCAAAAGCTTTAAAATAATTTTTATCAACTGTAGCCCAAATTTGTAAAAAAGTACCTAAGATTAATAAGAGTGCTCCAGAATCAAGAAAGCACGTGTGTTTTTTCAGTGTACCTGGGCTAAAAATTTGATAGCTCCTTTATGTTAGTGGATTGATATAGACTCATGGAGAAGTAACTATAGGACCTGTCCAAGATGACTTCTGTACACGTTTGTGAAAAACAGAATCAGACAAAGAATTGTTTGGATGATATATGTAGCAATTGCTTATCATCATACTTGGATGGAGAGGAAAAGAAGAAGATTCCAGCATAAGGAAAGCCAACCAACAACTTTTTTGAAGCGGCAAAGAAATATAGCTACTAGATTACTTTCCTACATTGGATAGGTGGAGAAATAGTACATTAATTAATATAATGTCTCTAAAGCACGGATGATGTAGTGTGAGGAATCTAGATGCTGTAAGACAGTGAAAAGTACCTAGAAGAGTAAAACCAAACATCCAATGGCTGCCCATGACAAAACTGAAATGAAATGTAGATGGTTCATCAATTGGTAAACCACGACCATCAGGAATTGGAGGAGTACTGAGAAACTATACTAGAAATATCAAATGTCAGTTCGCAGTTTCAGTTGGTGTGAAAGACTTTAATGTTGCAGAGTTCATGGCTATAATTTTTGCCTTTGAGAAGTCAATGCAACAACATGGCTTACAAAGAGGCCTATTTGAATCATATTCTAAAGTTGCACTATCATGGGTGAAAAACAATGAAGGATGTCCTTGGAAATTACAATTACTACAAAACAAACTGAATAACTTGTTGCAGGTATTTACTTTGGTAGAATTCGTTGATAGGGAGGCAAATGACATAGCTGACTCATTGGCAAAGCAAGGGAGGGAGTCGTAGGCACATGGATTCGTTGGAGTTGAGGGTATAAGATATTAACAGTCATGACAAATCCTTATAGAGGTTGCAACATATTTTTGTATGAAGGGGTAGGTAAGGGGATTCAAGCTGAGAGCATGGGTATAGTAGGTGATATTATTGTTTTAAGAGGCTGCATACAATACTTGTGTTTTGTTGCAGATTTTGATAGGAGGAGTATATGAATGACTTGACAAATGGTTTAATCAATGTTATGCTGGTTGTGATTTATGTACTTTTTCTAATTGTAAGCACGGGATTTTTTATTGGCACTCAAACCCCTTCATAGAAGGTGGGGTGGTTAATACAATAATGCTTCAATTAGAATCGTTATTTGTTTGAATAAAATTTTTATTTATAAAAAAAATGGCTTAACTTTAAGACCAGATTGGCTTGTTTAGAGCATCCACAGTATCAAGCCTATTTTTGGTTAATAACTGGATCTCGCACATTATCTTATAATTTTTTACACTTTACTTAAAGTTATGAATTTCAACAACTTTTTTACTTCAATCCCAAACCCAACTTTCATTCTTAAATGGGATCTACAACTTACCCCACACTATTAAATTATTCATTCTTAGATAATTCTAAATTGATAATATAAATATACCCATGCATTCATGCACAACGGCTACTTGGGAAGTTTTAATTCCAACAGCTATTTTTTAAACTAAAATGTTTTTCTTTCATAATTTTTTTTTCAAAAGGCATTTAAAAAAAATAAAACAAAACTAATAATAAAAAAAACAATTAATTATCTCAACCAATGAACACCTCCCTGTCTAATTCTTAGCCAATCAATTCATTCCTATCCAATTGTCATCCAATCAAAACCCACCATTATCTTTTAAAATTAAAAAAAAAAAAAACAACATTATCTCCACCCATTTCAGTCTCTCTTTCGTACCACCCACTCTCTCCCCCACACGTACCTAAAAGGCCAAAACCCCACTCTCCTCAATGATAGGAATGGACATGGGTACCCACCGGCGTGGGTAGTGCATACTCATGCCCATATCAGCGGATATTTATGCGGGTAACGGGTATTCTCGGGTTTTAAACTTTTATTATATAATTATATATTTTGTAATAATAATTATACATAAAAATAATTATAAGATGAATAATCACATACATACGATAAATGTTTATTATTATAATTTTATCTTTAAAATTCAATATGAAATATAAATAAAAGAAAATTTATATGCTCTCAAAGTAATAAAAAATATATTAATATACATATATTTATTATTAAATAATTATTTTATATAAGCGGGTATCCGCGACACGAGTATCATAATACTCATCCACACCCGCAAGGGAATAGTGCGGGTATTTTTGAGGGTATCCGTCGGTGTGAGTATTTTGCCCATCCCTACTAATTCACAAGTTACAACACACACGTCTCTATCTCTCTCTTTCTCCTCAATTCCCTCAATCTCATCTCCTCTCCAATGTCACACAACAAATTCTCTCTTCAACCTCTCTTCAATCTATATGGCTCTTTTGTCTCCCTCCTTTCTCACCCCTTTCTCAATCCATTTTTCTCTGCCAAACACATTTTTCCTCCTCATCAACAATAACAATCCCCATCAGCAAACACCCTTCGATCATGACCGCCACAGCCAACACCCACCGCCACCAAACTCGTCATCATCATCAACACGAAACCCATCATCTTCTTCTACTCCTCTATTTATCATCAACAACAAACAACAAATCCCTTTTGTAATTTCTGGGTGATTGTACAAAGAATATATTTTTTGTTTCTGGAATTACAATGAGTTTAATTTTTGTTTGTGGAGATAGTTGGCGTATGATCAATTTCTGGGTATTGGTATTTTTTCGGTTTGATTTTTTTGTTGATTCTCTCTCCTGGCTTCTGGTTTCCTCCATACGCATGGGACCCTCTATTTGCCTAACGAACTAGTTCATGGGGACGACCCCATTCATCCCCACGAACTCTCCCAAGCCCAATCGTGCCCTTCCCAATTCCTTCACAGTGATGAACTCGATAACGAACTGGCGTTGTGGATGCTCTAAATTTGCATAGTGATAATAGATTTTATCTAAAAATAATGTTCCAACAAAAATTAAATAGAACCAATAAAAAATATTATATAAAATTAATTTTACTAATTTAATAAATATTTTTTCATCCCAAAAATTAGAAAGATAAAAATAAAAGACTTAATTTGAAACCTTGTTTGATTTTAAGCTTTGATATACACATCGTTGCCCTCACAATTCACTACTTTCAAACAAGATACCAAATTGTTATTTTGCATTTTATGTCAAAAGTGTTGTGCTTGGTTAAAACATAAGAAATTTTGTTAGAAACTTTAATTAGTCTAGGAGAAGTTGATAGTTAATCCTACTTTCCCTTCAAATGATAGTTTTTCCCTCCTAATTTCTTTTCTAATCTCAGCCATCCATTGCAAGTAAATCACATTTGTCCATATCATTTCTAATCTTTTCATTTTTATATCTATATATTATTGTATTCTTCACTACATATTTATAATAAATGTTATCAATCAATATTAAGGGTAAAAAATTTTGAATTTAAATAAAAAATTATTATTAAAAAATGATACTTTGTATATATATATATATATATATATATATATATATATAATGCATCACATAATATCGTTAAACGAGACTAATAAAAATTGATAGAAAAATATAAATTAAACAAAATAATAAAAGAAAAGTCTAATAAAAATATATACATCCGAAATATTTTAGCAAGAAATTATCAATACATGTGAAATTTCAACTAAAAAGTTTTATTCAAAATATTAAAATAAAAAATTATCATTTTAATTATTCATATTTATCTATCTATATCTATAATTTTTTTTAATGAATCTATATTTATAGTTTTTGTCCAATTTGCATGAGCTCATTTCAATTTATAATAAAACTTAATTACCACTTTCCAAAATTTGCTTATAAAAAAAAACTTTTTTTAATAAATATTTTGCTATATATTATTGTATTCTTCACTACACATCTACTATCTATATATAAAAGGATCTCTTTTCGAGGCACCACGTTTGCCGGAAAATTTTTCGAGATACCACGTTTGTCCCGTGAAGCTTTCCTCGCACCAGAGAATTTGTAGGTAGATAATCATTATCTCTAATCAAAATTACAATTTAAAATTAATTAAATTATTTAAATTTATTTAATCATTATATGTTTGTAGGTAAATAACATTATCTCTAACCAAAATTATAATTTTAAATTAAATTAATTATTTAAATTTATATAATCATTATCTGTATGTGAAATCATTATCCTCAATTTGTTGAACAAATCATTATCCTCAACAAAAATATTAAAAAAATCACTATATATATATAATAGGCTCTCCCATTCAATTTTTAAAGTTCTATCTAATTCTAAGAATTCTCTTCTCCAAACTCTTTCTTTTATTTTTATTTTTTCCCTCATTCCTCTACTTAAAGCTCTTAATTTTGATTTTTGAGTGTTTGATGAATTACTTATTAGATGAAGTATATTTTGTTATACTTTTAATTGACTTTTGTTTATTCCTCTACTTAGAGCTCTTAATTTTGATTTTTGAGTGTTTGATGAATTACTTATTAGATGATGCATATTTTGTTATACTTTTAATTGACTTTTGCTTAATGCTAATTTCAGGAAGAATGACATCAATGAGTTACTTCAAACAAGAGCATGACCTTGGTAAGTTTTTTTTTTTTTGAAATTTCGGTGAGAAATAATTTTGGTGAGTCTTTTGCCTATTTAATTTGAAGAAACAATGTTTTTCGATTTATTTATGATTTTTTTTCCGTTTTTGTCGTGAAATAAGATAAACGATGAAAAAGATCAAAATATTTAAATATGAATAATAATAATAATAATAATAAATGTGATAATTATATTAAAAAAATAATAATGGTAAAAAAATATTAATTTATCCATCAAATAAATATAAGAAATATCTTATAATATTATCCAATAAAAAAAATCAGAATGTGTTTTGGTTTAATTATATATAATTTTTCATATTAGATGTGATAATTATATTTAAAATATGCTAAATTATCATGTCTTATGCAATAGAAAATATTTTGATTTATCTTTAAATCTACTTATAATACCATCAAACAAAAAAAATATAAAAAAGTTTAATTTTCATCTCACTCTAATAATTAATCATAATATTAATTCATCGATCAACTAAATAAGGAATACATTAATTTAATATTCATCTATACATAGACAAATATAATATTAAATATATAAAAGAAAAGAGCCAACATTATATTCATAATAAAGTGCAATGTGTTAATCAAGATAGTCAAAAATAACAATTTCAATGTCGTCTTAATGTTCTATGAAATAGTGGATATTTCAATTTATCCTTAAATTTTCTCATAATACCATTAAACAAAAAAGATCAAAATATTTAATGTTGATTTGTTTTTAATTATCATAATAAAGTTGATAATCATATAAAAAATATTAATTTATCTATTATTAAATCTTTTTTATGTTATGTTGTTGTTGTTTTTAATATAAAGATTTATATTATTAAATCTTTGCTATGTTATGTTGTTGTTGATTTTTATATTAATTTTTTTATATTGTTTAGTTCCAAAAAAATAGTCTTCCTCATGCGTTTATTCTTCTATTTCTAAGCTTCAATGACAAATATCCAATTGCTCGCTAATAGATGACATCATATTTGCAAAAGAAATTTAAATCAAAATGATTAGAACAATAAGAATAAAGATTTTTAGGATTCAATCTTATTATTAACTTGAGATAAAATAATCGATGAAAAGATAAAATATTTAATTATGATTAATAAGAATAAATGTGATAATCATATTTTAAAAAAAACTAATTGTAAAAAAAAACTACATTCATCACTTAAATATAAGATTTATCTCATAATATCATCGATCAAACAAAAAAGATCAGAATGTTTAATTCTGATTTAATTTTGATTTATCATAATAAAGTCGATAATCATATATAAAAATGTCAAAGTATGCATAAGATAAATAAGAAATATATGAGATAAAAAGTGTTACATTTTAATTCATATGAGGAAGTACAAAATTTATCAACAAGATCATTTACATTAATTTTTTTTAAGTGTAGGGTTTGGTTTGAACTCCTACCCTTTTATATAATTATTTTTTATTATTGTTTGATAATAATCTTTACTTTATAATAAAAATAATAATAATCTTTAATTTAAAATATTTAAATAAAAAAAATAAAAATATCAATAACCCGTGCATTGCACGGGGTAAGAGCTAGTTTATAATAAATGCTATCAATCAATATTAAGGGTAAAAAATATTAAATCTAAATAAATAAAATATTTTTAAAAAATAATATTTTCTAAATCTATCTATCTCTCTATCTAATGCACTACACAATATCGTTAAACGAGGCTAATAAAATATAAAAAAAAAATATAGGTAAAAAAATAATAAAAAAAGTCTAATATATATATATATATATATCCAAAATATTTAGCATGAAATTGTCGATGTGTGTGAAATTTCAACTAAAAAGTTTTATTCAAAATATTAAAGTAAAAAATTATCATTTAATCCATATATATTTATCCATTTGTATCTATAATTTTATTTTTTCCAATTTTCATAAACTCATTTCAATTTCTAATAAAACTTAATTACCTTTTTTTTCTTCCAAAAAACGCATATATAATTATAAAAAAAAAACTTCTTTTAAAAAATATTTTTATTAAGTCAGCACCTTTTAAAATGTCAATAATAACTTTAGAGGTAGTTTTAAATAAGTATATTAAATTTGTACAATTTCAATGTTACTAACAAAATTAACCTACCTTCATGATGGATGTAAATTTCTCATAAAGATTTTAGATTTAAGATTGAGGAAATACTCTCGGCCATCGTCCCACAAGGATGGTAACAAATCACAAAAATAAAAAATATTAAGGAGACAAACATTTAATGATTTGTCTAATATATCAACCAATTATCAAACAACTAATTTAATGCATTTTGGATTGATCAATCAATCACAATTCAAGTTTACAATTTCTAAGCATTTTCATTAGTTCGAGACAAATTTTTTTGCCATTTTTATCATCCTTATGAAACCGATCGAGGGAGTAATAAGTATTCTTGACCGTAGTGAAAACAATAATTATTCTACATATAGTTTTATTTCAATAATATTTTTGCAAAAAGCTAATGAAAAACCATAAAATTAATAATTTCATATGTGATGGTTACCGATAAGGTAATTTATTCTAATAAAATAAATGAGTAATTGCTAATAAAAAGTCAATCAATTATGCTAGAATGTTAGATTAGTTTCATATGTGTTTGATCTTTCAATTTGATCTAGTGCTAAAAGGGCTTCTAATATATGGATATGCGTGTTGGCTTTACATTGAATTATAATGTCTTCAATAAATTAAGCACATGCTATTCTTTTTTTATTGAAATTATATGTAATTTGCATTAATACACAACTATTAAATTTGTATTTTTTACTATATATTTATACATGTCTTGAACATGGTTACGTGATATGGGTTACCACTGCAACTTTTGCTTAAACATTTGCTTAACCACTGATATCATGAAGGTGACTGCCTTCAAAATGTTTAAGGCAAGTAAAGGTAACATGTTCTCGCCGGTGAGGTAAGGATAAAGATTTTTTTTCTTTTAAGTATTTTGCTTCTTATATATAAGTTTGTTCATGATTCTTTCCAAATAGATGTTCTTAAGCTGTGTCCAAACTTTAGAAGCTGGAAGTACAATTGGTTTTTGTTTGGTTTATTTACATTTTTAATTTTTAATTTAACATGTTTTTATTGGTCATTACAAATATATTTTTTCACTTCAACATGTGTCAAATAACTATGATTTTTTTCTGATAATGATAAGTGTGTGACAAAAGACATATTTAAATATTTATATTTTGCTTAATATATAAACAGAAATTTGTGTATTATATATTATGCCAATTTTATATTATATAATTGTCCCACCAAAAAACACGAAGAAAAATAATAACAGTTTTCATAACGTTTTTAAAGTATCACGTATTATAAATATTTTTAAAAATCTTTTTCGCATTTTATCTAATTATAAGTATTGTATTCCGATTTGATTACATAAATTTGTCTGATCATAATAAATAAATTTCATTGTAAGTTTGTAATAACTAAAAAAAATACCATATAAAATATAATTCCAAAAAATGATAAACTTATTGTTCTCTAAAAAAAATGTCACATGTAAATAAAATTAATGTTTAATGTTCGAAAAAATGAAAAGTCCTTAAAATAAATAAAAAATGAAAGGATAAACGAAATTTAAGACCCATATATCGCACGGACAATTTTCCTAGTTTTTTTAGCTGATGACAACGCCTTGAGACAGGCAAAAGCCAAATATGTTACAAGTGATTTCATCCCAAGTATTCTCCTTTAAATTAAGTTCATCAGGTTCTTTCGTTATTTTAATGGATTTTCTTAATCTCGGTTTGAGGATAAGCACCTAAAAGTAATTGAGATTTCTTGAAAATGATGCATATAATAAATCAAAGGACTTATATTTTTATTTTTCTAAGATATTTTAACCACATTTTAACTCCTCAAGGCTGAGGTTAAAAAAATTCTATTTTAATTTAGTCTTTGAAAAGTTATTAATACATATTGTTTTTCAAAATTTTCAGATATATCGATTTGGTCCCTTAAGATTTCTGATGTCCCAATTGAATCCTTAAAATGAGGGAACAAATTGATATGAAAGAAAATTTTGAGAAATTAAATATGTATTTATAAATTTTAAGCGACTAAATTAGTATAGTAATAAAACATCATACGCTAAGTTGTTATTTCCCTCCAAGAAAAATCATTTTTCCTTTTTTTTTTAAAAAAAAAGGGGACATTTTTCCTTATTAGCATGGAAAAGCAACAAATTAAAAGAGACAACCCGCCGCACCTTTGAAAGGAAGAATGCCTCTTCGGACAAGTTCTTCGTACTGCAAATATCCAACAAATCCACAAGCTGAGGCTGTCCAAAGTTGTAGCTCTTCTATGCCCAATTCCTTTGCCACTTTTGCAGCAAAGCCCATGGTCCCATCAGCAATTATGTGACTAACTGAAGGCACTTCAGGAGAAGAGTTAAGCTTCTTCACAAGCTCTTTGAATGGTGCATAACAATTTGTCCTAGTTGCATCACACAAAACTGGAATATCTTGTGTTGCATCTTTCTCTATTGGTGGCAAACCATCAGGTATGGTCTCAAATTGAAAACCTGGTAGACCCTTTACAAACCCTGGTCCAAGAGACTTGACCAAACGCTTATGGTTAAACTCAGTGTTCACAAATGTTATGTGGAAGCCTATGGAATGAAGGAGTTTGGCTAATTGCATAAAGGGGTTTACGTGTCCTTGTGCTGGGAAGGGTACACATACAACATGAGGATTATTTTTGGCATTAGGCAAGTCCATTTTTTTTTCCTTTCTGCTTGGAATTGGAGGTTTTGTTTCAAGATGACAAAGTAGAGAAGCTCAAGCAAGTATTATAATGTTTGTTATGTTGAAGGACTGGGAGAAATGGATGTGTGGCGGCTTAACATTTTAGTATTCGTCTTATCCATATACGGAGTACGGACTACAACGTTAAGAATTATTGTTGCATATATTTTTTTGTATAAAGAGGTTCAATTATTGAAACAAAAATGTTATTCCTGCATGCATCATCTGTATTTGACATCAAATACAGACACTTATCTTTTTTGATAAAAAAGTGGTGGGTCCTATAAGAAAGAGAAATTGCAGGACTCACCAGTTTTTGCCTAAAAAGGCAGGTATCCCGTATAGATGTCAAATACAGATGTTTGAATAAAAAGAGTTGTTATTGAAATTCACTAGGCTTACGTAGGCAATATGATGGACAACAAAAGTATATTCCTCAATTTTGAAACGTGTGTTTGTAATCCTCTATCCTTTAATATAAGTCATTTTTAGCTAATTTACGTAGATTAAAAAAAGTAATTATTACTTTTAAATTTATCAAAAAATATGTTGTCATTCCAAGGTTACCCTTATTTAAAACTTTACAACTCTATTCATTTCTCTATTGTAATTATTAATTTATCACCTCTATACAATTATGAGGGGTGTATTCGGAATAAACTCTTTAATACTACCTAGTTATTCTAAAACGACTTATAAAAAGGATATCAATTCTACCAAAATGGTGCCCTATATTAAGGGACTGAGGGAGTATATCGGAAAACACTTGTGGTTCAAATTAAACTTTAAAACAATATAGGCAACATTATTAATTATTAATTTTATCATTCTACTCATGCTAAACAATTTTACTACTCCATTCTTCTTCTTCATTTATCTACTTGATTATCATAATTATCATAAATAACTTGAAAACTTTGAAAATATAAAATTATTATTATTGATAAAAAAAATTATCTTTCTAAATTTTATTAAGAATGCATATACGGAGTAAGTTTTATAACTCCTCTTCACCTACTCCAATAGAAAAGATATATCACATGCGTAACTTAGTGAATTTAAGGATATACCTACCGCTATTAGATACAGCAAAAAACTTATGTAAATGAACTTATAACAACAGTATGAGTGTGAATTATGTTGTTCATACGTGAATTATTTTAAGATAAAATGTTAAGTTTTTACATATAAATAACACAAAACTTTTCATTTATTTTGAAAATTTTGGTGGGTTACTGTCTTTTATAGGAAAACAAAAGCAAATAATGGGAAATATTCTTTGGATAGGAAAAAAAATAAGGAAAATGCTAACAAGTGCATTTAGGAAACTTGTTAAGAAGTTATATGTAATTAGAAAGCGTCGGAAAATGTAGTTTTTGATATTTTCAAAAAAGAAAACTAGGAACTTATGTTGTTTTTTTTTATAAAAAAAAATTTAGGAAGCTTAACAAGTATTTTAGGAAACTCAAAAAATAATCAAATGCTCATAAGTTGCAGCAAATTAAAATGAGGATATTTTTTTTTTGATAATTAGTAAATTTTATTAATAAAACATTCCTCCCCAAGCATCATAGCAATCTCTACCCCCACCTTCTATGAAGGGTTTGATAGAGAAAGGTACAATCATGTGCTCAAGGGAAGACAAACAGCACACACCAATACAAACCCCTCACACAAACTCTGCTCTGCAAAAACACCAAAACACCAGTGACAACTAAACTCCTAACTGTAATAGAACCAGCAAAAAAACACCTGAGACAAAGCCTACACCTTTCGCTGCAGTACCAAATACAAAAACACCCCAATACAGACAGCCCAAACCAAAGAAAAAAGAGAAACTTACAGCAGAGCAGAGATTGAATCTACTTAGACACCTTAGCATCTTAAAAGTACAAGCAAACAACACAAAACAGATTTCTATATCAAAAAAGAACTATTCCCAGGTAATCCATCTCCCCTCCATTTCACACCCTTGTTTGGCAAAAGTATCTGCTACATTATTGGCTTCACGACACCTGTGATAAAAACTAACCTGCTTCAGCGTCCGAATCAGATTCTGCATTTTGTTGGCCATGAATCTAAGCTCCCATGGGCAATCCTCTTTGTTACGAACCCATGCCAAGGCATTTTTAGAATCAGATTCTACAATTAAGTTCGCGTCTAGTAGCCAATTGTGTTGTATAGAGACTTCAAGTGCGAAGAGGATAGCCGTAAATTCAGCAACATTTGAATCTTCAATCCCTATAGAAGCGTCAAATTTGCATATAACTCTGCCCGAGTAGTCCCTTAAGACACCTCCAATACCTGCTTTTCCTGGTTTTCCTTTTGCTGACCCATCTACGTTCCATTTCAGTGTGTCTATTGGTGGAGGATTCCAAGTTATTGCTGGTCTACTCCTTTTTTGCAATTTCCATGATCTGACGCCATCAATGTTATTAATTATGTCATTCGGTCCATAGGGGCATCCTTCCATCCAGCCTTGCATCCAAAAACCCACTCTAACCTTAATCAGGTATGCTACATCAGTCCAATCAACCTCTTTATTTTCAAAAACCTTTTTGTTCCTGTGAAACCAAATTGCCCAAACATTAGCATAGAAGACCGACCACCACAACTTTGCTTCAACTCCTGTCTTGATATTATTCATCCACATGTCGAACCATGTTTCAACTGATCCTGGCATCACTGTTTCAATTTTCCAATCCAAAAGGCTATGACACCATAATTTCCATGAAAAATCACAGTGCAGGAATAAATGTTCAATTGATTCCTCCACTCTGTTGCAAAAAGGGCAATTAGCATTATCTTGATGAATCAACTTCATCTTTTTTAGTCTACTCCTTGTATTAATCTTTCCTGCTAAAACCAGCCAGATCAGCAACTCAACCCTTGGTGGGGCAACACCTCTCCATACATTCTTTGACGTCAGAGTCTCTATTTCACGTGCAAGTACAGCAGTAGTAAAAGATTTGGTTGAGTAATTACCTCTTTCTTCAAAACGCCAGTGAGGTACGTCATTTCCTTCAATAGCCAAGGATGCTTCTTCCAGTTTCATCTTCAATTCCTCAACTTGTCCTTTTTCCCATTGGAAAAGTGGTCGCCTCCAATTAAAGATCCAGCACCATTGAAGTCCATTCCATAGACCCATATCCATCACCTTCGCACTTTGTTGAACTGACACTTTATAGAGACGAGGAAAAAGGTCTTTCAAGGCATCGTTACCGATCCACTTGTCTGTCCAGAACCTAATTCTATCACCCCTTGATAATTTCAGCCAACATCCGGTCTTGGTAACTTCTTCAAAGTTATTATCCCATTTGTGAATTGTTGAGATGCTACCCCATAGTCCTCCATTACATATTGTTCTATTTTGCCACATGTCAATGTCATCATTCAGGTCATGGATTGATGCTATTGTTTTTCTCCACAAAGAGTCTTCTTCACAAGCATATCTCCACCACCATTTGAACAGAAGAGCTGCATTCTGGATGATTGCATTCCCCACCCCAAGTCCACCTCTACTTTTTGGTTTTTGTATAATTTCCCATTTAATCAGAGGCATGCCTTTCCCTGTTTCTCCTCCTTTCCACAAGAAGTTTCTCTGTAGTTGAATTATCCTCTTTGCTACTGCCTTAGGCATTTTGAAAATGCCCATATAATACAGTGGCAAACTATTGAGGACAGATTTTATCAACACTATCCTGCCTGCCTTTGACAGTACCTTCGCCTTCCAAGTTGATAAACGATCTTGTATCTTCTTTATCACCGGCTGCCACGTTGCTTTGCTTTTCGGATTCGCCCCCAGTGGAATACCAAGGTATTTCATTGGCAAATTCACTACCTGACATCCTATCCTTTCCGCCATTTGAATCTTCCAGCCATCTGATTTACCTATTACCAATAATCCAGACTTTGTGTAGTTTATTTTTAGACATGATAGCATCTGGAAGCAGTCCAATAATCTTCTAATATTAGTAAGGTTTTGTTTTTTTGCTGAACAGAACAGTAGGGTATCGTCCGCGAACTGAAGATGAGAGACAACAACACCTCTGGTTCCCACCTCTAATCCTTGAATAATGTTCTTCTCAAGAGCCCTCTTCATCAATTGGTTGAACGCCTCAGTTGCCAAGACAAAGAGCATCGGTGATAATGGATCACCTTGTCGAATTCCTCTTTCCATCTTAAAGGGGGCAGTTGGTGAACCATTAATTAGAATAGAAATTGTTGCTGTTGAGATGCAGAACCCTATCCATTTGCGCCATTTTGAACCAAAACCCATGTTTTGTAGTATATGATCAATAAAAGTCCAGCTTATAGTATCATAAGCTTTTTGAAAATCAAGTTTTAATAACGCTGCTTGTTTCTTAAGCCTCCTGCACCAGTGAACCACTTCGTTTGCAATCAAAGCTCCGTCAAGAATCTGCCTATCTTCGACAAAAGTTGTTTGAGTCTCTCCAACCAATGATGGTAGCACCTTTTTAAGTCTTAGGGACAGCATCTTGGCAATAACTTTATACACATATCCCACCATGCTTATCGGTCTGAAATCCTTTAGCTCTCTGGCTCCTTCAATTTTTGGAATCAAAGTTACCCAAGTTGTATTGATCTCCTTAGGGAAAGTTCCTTTGTCAAAGAACTCATAAACCACCTTAGAGAAATCTGTTTGGATTGTGTCCCATAGCCTCTTGAATTAAAATGAGGATATAATAGCTAAAGCAAATGGAAACTTTTCAATAAAATGGTGGAAAACTTTTGAACTGTTGTCTCCTACATGGGGAGTGTTGTTATACACTAACACGGCATAGAAGTTTAAGATTGTGAACCTACTTAATAAAAAATTAATTATATAGACTGAGAGAATATATGGGAAATTAAGAAAAATATACACAAACTTTAGTAAAATAGACACGTTAATTAAACTTCTTATTTTATGTGACAAAACTTTAAATATTATAAAATAAAAGGAGTATTTTTAGTTTTTTAAATATTACTAGTCTCGATGATGACTAGATAGATGCACAGCAAAATCCAATTTTTTTTAGAAAAAAGCTTACAGATAAACCATTTAAATATTTTTTGACGCACATTGACGACTCTAATGGAGAAGAACAACCACTCTCGAAAGAGCGATAGACTCATACCGCCGATGTGGGATTCGAACCCGTGTCCTTGCGAGGACAAAGTCCCTAGTCAGATATGCCACACCTAGTTGGTAGATATTTTAAATTTTGTAATTATCAATAGAATATTATTTTTTTTTATTATTTGACTTTGACATGTTAGCAATTTTCATTATTTAATGGATTTTGTTAATAAGTTCCATAAGAGCACTTATTAAAACTACTTGATAAAAAAAATCCTAAATCATATTAATTTTTTTTCTCAAAAAAATAAAAAATTACATTTTCCAACAATTTCTAACTACTATTCCATTTCAATTTTGAAATTTTCTTTTAGGCTTAATTGCACTTTTGGTCCCCAAATTTTATCAATTTGGCGATTTTGGTCCCCTAATTTACAATTTGTAGCGATTTTGGTCCCTCCGTCAATTCTACCGTAAACGGTGCTGACGTGGCGTACCAAAGGGACACGTGTCAGCAGCTTATGGCCCTATATTTATTTATTAAAAATAATAATAATAATAATAATAAAATATATTTAAAAATGAAAAAAAAATAAAACCCAAACAATACTGTTGTAGTGGATCTGAGAAATAGATCCACCACGATGTGTTTTGGGGTTGTTGCAGCTGACGAGGGTGACCCCGGTCCTACGTACCCCCAGTGATAAGGGGGATCAAGCCACACGTAGTTCTTGAGAGTAGGGATGAGAGAACATATCTTAGCCCCTGTAGCATGGCGATACTTATAGGGGAATTTGTGTTGTGGTGCCTTATGAGCCTGTTCGGCCCAATAGGGCTGACGTGGCACTTGGAGGATAAGAAGGATGAGTTATTCACCCTTATCCTGTACTAGAGAGCTCATGCTTATCCTGTAGCGGTAGGATTTATTATTGGTTAACCCTACAAGCCCCCCAAGCTCGTATAGGCTTGAAGAGCCTGTGCTGAGCTTCTGAGAGTTGGTGGTGACATAAAACATTGTTTGCGGCTGAGAACTTTTTATTCGGAGGAGTGTCGTGGATGGTTGATTAGGACGTATAAGACTGTTCGCAGTCAAGGCCCTTAACCGTGTATTGTCATGTACTGAGTTTAAAGTCGAATTGGACTATTGTTTTTAAAGTCACGATGCTTTTAAGGAGAGATCCTTTTATGCGCTTGCCATGGTGAAAGCCGAAAGGCTTGTGCCAATGTATGCAGGCACGACTCAAACTGTTATTTGAGTTCGAGGTGTGCCAAGATTATCACCAATTAGACCGTAACGTTTACGAGGGATTGCTCGTCGGAATGACAACCTTAGCCGAGGTGTATTCCTCGATCCGCGATGTATTGGGCCAGATATGAGCCGAGAGGCTAAGCCAAGCTATCGGGTCGCAATCCTCGTTTTCACTTGTAGCCTCGCCGATCTGGCCGGCTAACCGAGATCGTGGGCAAGTGCGTAAGAACATGATCCGAAGTGAGTGAGTTTAACATATGTCCTTAATGAGGACGGTAAATGATCAATTTGGTGCCTCATGGGACGTGGTGGTCCTCTTTTGCACGACATTTGATCTCGAGTAACTTATGCATCATATAATACCAGTATCAAGATCGGCCAATGTCAGCTATGTATATGCCTCATCACATACTAGTCCCCTACTCGGTAAAGCCTGAAAAGGCTTGTGTCGAGTTCATAAGGTCCGTGAAACGCTCGGGATCAAAGTGGGCCTCGGACTCGGTATAGGTCCGAAAGCTCGGTGAGAGGTTCTAAAGATGTGGTGCGAAGGCACCCAAATATTGCCGGAGCATCTGCTGCTCAAGGCTTTACAGTTCTTCTCGGATTATTTTGTAGAGTCGGAGTCCATTCTACCCGCCGAGCAGTAAGCTTCATGGCCGAATAAGGTCACTCGAGTGGGAGTCATCGAAAGTTTATCGAGCTGATGAAGCGGTCGAGAATGCCGAGAAGGGAAAGAATGAAGCCGAGGAAGCAAGAACAGGTAGAGAAGGCAAGCTGATAGATCATCATAATAACAAAGCTGGAGCAAACTTTTACTCCATTGCATAACCAACCCCCTTACTTGATAAGGCCTGAAGAGGCTTGTGCCGAGTTAAGAAGTCCTTTAAGATGTGAGTTGTTTTCCGCCAATTAAATCGTGTTCATCCAAGCCTCTTTGAGAGACTGTCGGATTCAGATCTGTGTATGCGAACGCTGAGCGAAGGTTGAATATTTGCGAGTTGTGGGAGTGGAATCAGCATTGTGTGGTTCCTCGGAGATGCTGGGATCCGAATTAGATCACTGGGTGTTGGCACTGCGGACCGTTCTACCATATAGGTAAGGTCGCGATGGTGCGCAATAATAACATAGGTCATCATTGGGTGTTGGCACTGCTCGGACTCGAATTGACATAGGTCATCATGCTCGGCAGATCCGATCGTTATGAATGTACCCTGTTGAAGGCGCTGTAATATTAGATGCCCATCGTGACTGAGTAGTCTAGCACCGATTAATGTGAGGATATCTTTGGCGGTCGGAAGCTCGAAATGGGCCTTTTAGAGAAATGGACCATCATAATCATACCTCGCATGTGTAAACAAAACTAATAATTGGTAATCGTCGTTATTTAACAATTTATAACAATTAAATAACGATAATAACGATTATTGGCAAGGATACGATGTAAAATATCAGTATAGAGGTAGTATGATTTAATAATATCACATGTAATGAACATAATAATGACAATTATTGAGGTTAATACCCTCGTAAATCATAGAAGATTGTCTACGAAAAGAAGCATGATTATAAATATATCACGCGCAGTAATTGTAATGAATGACATTTATAAATATGTTAGAGCATTTAATGACAACGAATCAAATAATGAAAACATTAATTCATGAAAAATGACAATGTGCGATTGCCGGAAACTGCCTAATGTCGTTCGAAAGGCAATGTATATCAAATATTATTATCCTATCACGACGGGAAAGACAGACATTTAAAAACATTCAGCAGCAAAGAAATTTGGCTAACAATATGCCACGTACCAGCATGCATACAAAAAATCATAATTAGGGAATATCAAATAATTTTTGACATGTGATGAAATTATAAGGAATCAAGCATTAGAAGCACATGTCAAAAGTATTGCATCGGGTAAATTAATATCAGCATGTGTGCAAAGTAATCACGTAAAATGCCAAGTAAATAGGAAAGTAATATAGGAACGAGGATTCCTTCCCTGATGCGTCGAGATGAGGAATGTCAGATCGAAGACTGTTGGGCTAAAGTCCTCTGGTAATTTTTTTGAAAAGAGTTTCGCCGAGCGGTTGGCCCATAATAAGTAGATTGAAGTCCTTTGTCAATCCTTTCCAAGCGGGTTTCGTTAAGCAGTTGAATGAAAGACTAGTAGGGAAAATTTACGTAGTCGTCGTATAAATCCGAGGAGAGAGGAGTAGTGCGTGGTTCTTGACATTCCGGATGTATGAGATATCAAAAGGGGGACGCTGTCGAAGGTCCGCGCACAGTTGGCACATGTATCCAGAGTGTGGAAACGAGCACGGGGTTTTCTATACTCGGAGACGAGCTCAAAGAAGGAAATTCCACGCAGGGGTCCTCGCCATTATGTTCCCAATAGAGTAACATGATTGTATTCGCGATGCTCGGAAAACCATTTGCCCATTAATGAGAATCTTGAAATGGGTCGCTCAGCTGCTCGGCCCATCATGCGTGTATCTTGCATGTGTGAACGAAAATAATAATTAATTATAAATTGTCGTTCAAGATTGACAATTTATGACCATTAAATAATAATTATTGGCAATTAATAAATGACATGTAATCAATTTAATCATGCGCTAATTGGCAATTGCAAGTAAAAATGTTACTTCCCTATTTTTAGGAACGAGTTGTTGGGCCAATAGAGGTGTTGATAGTCCATTCCTCAACCTTCTTCTTTTTTTTCTTTTTTTTTTGATGGGGCTGCTGAACCTTTATTTATTATTTTTTTTTATACTGGGCCATTGGCCTTTTTTTTTTTGGTTTGTTAGGGCCTGTTGAGGCCCTTTTCTTTTTTCTTTTTTTTTTGAATTGGGCCTATGGCCCATTAGGGCTGAAACCCTAATGAGGGTTTGCAGCAGTTGCTGCGCACGAGTGGCTATTGTACAGCGGCGGCGGCAAGAACTGGCGGGGAGGGCGAGCGCCGGAGGGGCAAGCGGCGACGGTGCTTGGTGGCTAACTCGATCGCAGAGGGAGAGAGAGAAAACGACGCGGGGGTTGGTGACGGCGGCGGTTCCTTTGCTGTCGTGTGCAGAGGCGGCGGTGGACCGGAAGAAGAAGGAGGAAGACGCGATGGAAAGCAGGGATCTCGCTCCTCCATGCGATCGCGATCAAACCCGGTGCGGATCGTTCACCTCAACAGAGCAGCGTTAGCAGTGGCGATCGAATCCAGCCCTGGATGGCCCCTGTGCGCGACCTCTCGCCATGGAAAACGAACCTCTGTACGCTCCTCGCCAGTGAGTTTGCACACCTTCTAGAGCGTCACGGTGTGGCGGTGTAAGCATGAAGATGAAGAAGAGGGCGCGTCAATCGGAGCAGGAACAACACCACGAGAAGGCGAGACAGCACCGCCGCACCACTGCAACAGTCCAAGACGCGGCTGCAATGGAGATAAAGGTGATTTCAGCCGTCCCCGCTGCCACGGTGATCGAGACGAAGATGATCGGAATCCCTCCCTTCTTCGTTACTTTTTTTTTAAAAAAAAAATTGTAATTATGGATGGGAATCGGAGTTTACCGTCCCCACAGACGGCGCCAATGTAGTGGATCTGAGAAATAGATCCACCACGATGTGTTTTGGGGTTGTTGCAGCTGACGAGGGTGACCCCGGTCCTACGTACCCCCAGTGATAAGGGGGATCAAGCCACACGTAGTTCTTGAGAGTAGGGATGAGAGAACATACCTTAGCCCCTGTAGCATGGCGATACTTATAGGGGAAGTTGTGTTGTGGTGCCTTATGGGCCTGTTCGGCCCAGTAGGGCTGACGTGGCTCTTGGAGGATAAGAAGGATGAGTTATTCACCCTTATCCTGTACTAGAGAGCTCATGCTTATCCTGTAGCGGTAGGATTTATTATTGGTTAACCCTACAACTGTCACGTGGGTGGGTTGGAGGCTTGGAGCAGTTGCTTAAGCTTGAACCCTAAATTGGAACTGCAAACTCGCAGCTGCTTCTTCTTCTTCGCCTTTTCTCATCGAAGCATCACACACGATTCGTTGGCTTCAAAATCGACGAAGGCGAGATCAATGGGTGGCGGCAAGGAGTGGTCTTATGCGTCTTCTTCTTCTTCTCTGTCATCGCAGAATACACATTACCATGAATGCTTCAGCAAGGTTCAAGCTCCTCTGATCACTTCACACTCATTTGACAACCCTGGGAGGCGTTTCTATGGCTGTGGCAGATATGACTATGAGAAGAGGAAACCAGGTTGCAATTTCTTCATTTGGCATGACCAAGAGTTGAACGAAAGGCACAAGAAGGTTATTAGGTCTCTGCTGAAGGAAGTTAGTGTTCTGAAGATGAGGGAGAAATACATGCTGGGTGTTTTTGGGATGTCTTGGGTGGTTATTATAATGTTGGTAATATTAATGGTTAGGAGTTAGGGATTTGATTGTATTGTGTTTGTTATAGTGTTTATGTAACTAAAAATTGTGAATCTGTGTACTAAATATTATGAATGACAAGTGTTTTATTTTGTCCACATGATGATATTGTACCTGTCCACATGAATGAGAAGTGTGTTATTTATCATAGCCTAATTTGATTATTGCTGCTATATGAAATACACATTTAACTAATAAGTTCTCTTAAAATCCCTTGTTTTCCTGTACAAATACCCACTACAGCAAGACTTGATTTAAGTGCTTGAAAATAAAAGACCAGTTATCAACTTTCTAAAATTATCTGCAAACTAATGCTGATTCCAAAACTATTGTACTTGTAATTTCTGCATAATGTTGCTGTTATATATCAGTCTAAAACAAATAAGAATAAAGAAATAGATAACTTTGTGCACATTGCATAACCTCAAATTAAATAAGTATTTCATAACATACTTTCTGCACATTGTTGTTATATATGAGTCTAACATTGTTTGGGTAAAATCAGGGTTGCATAACAGTGTAACAACCCATGACAAGAAAATGGCACAAAACCAAAATAACAAAAAGCCCCCATTACATCACATAACCAAAACTAATCCCATTACATAATAAACCCAAAACAAAGCCCCCATGACAACAAAGCTGCACAAAACCAAATATCACAGGATTACATAATCCAATTACATAACAGTGTTTGTTCAAAATAAATGCATAAACCCATTACATAATAAACCCAAAACAAAATAACTGTATGCCTTCACAAGCCTTCACTTTATTTTTTATTTTTTTTGCAAATGAGCTTGAACCTGGTGGCCTTCCCCTCTTCTTTTTGTTGGCCTCGGTTGGTAGGGTAGATTGGTTTTGGGACAGTTGTGTGTGGGATTGTTGGGTCTGTGATGTTTGGGTTTGAGGTGGTTGGGAAAGAGACACTGATGTTTGGGATAGTTGGGGCTGGATTTCTGCTGGTTGGGTTTGTGATGGTTGAGTGGGCTGAGACTTATTTGCTTGAGTGGGCTAGGGATGGAAATGGGTCCGGGTAATGGGGTACTCAGACCCGGACCCGTTCATAAAATTACTGGATCCGGACCCACCCAGACCCGCGCGGGTACCCACTGTATAATGTGTAGACGGGTCTTCGGGTACCCAGACGGGTTTTGCGGGTACCCATTAGCATTTTTTTAAAAGAAAAAATTATTTTTTAAATTAATTTTATGTTGTTTTGATAGACCGAGGGATCCTTAGCTTGATACATCATTACACACTTTACTTAATATTAATCCCTACCACCATTAAACACTCGCAGACATCAAAGAAATTTTCTAGTTAAACATAAACATACTAAAATTATATATATATATATATATATATATAATATGAATATATGTAAATATGAACGGGTCCGGGTACCCACGGGTCTGGATATCTCAGACCCGGACCTAGACTCGTTCAAAGCGGGTACCTAGACAGGTCTATTCTTTAGATCCACAGGTCTCTTTTTTGGACCCAGACCCGGACCCGTTGCGGGTATTACCCGCGGGTCCGGGTCCATTGTCATCCCTAGAGTGGGCTAGTTTGCTTCAGTGGGCTGAGACTGGTTTGCTTGTGATTGGGTTTCCCCAGCTGGTCTTTCCACTTCAGTGTTTGTCTATAAGGCAAAGAAGAAAAAAAAAGTGAAAACCAATTCATAAGCATGCATGATGATGATGTTGAACAAGTGTGAATGCAAATACCTTGTTATCACCCTTAGGTATGACCCTGTCAGTTGTTGTCGTCTTCCCTTGAAAGATGCCCTATTGTGGCCCAATCCACCACATACACTACACTTAGTTGTCTTGTAATGCATTTTCAATTTGTTAGGATTCCTTGGCTCCTCATTGGCCTTAGTTCTTTGCTTTTTGGGCCTTCCTGGAACCCTCCTCATATATGGTGATCTCACATGTTCTGAATTAACCTTGGGCCACAACTTTGGTCCATTGTTGGGTAAAATGATGCCTGAGTAAGTCTCCATGTGCATGGACTTCCTGCAAAATATAAACCCAAGGCACAAAACACAGTATTAGTCAAATTCAAAGCAAAGACTCAATTAAGGGCCTGCAAGTTTTCACAAATGCCATCTTGCATGTCTACTGATCTACCAATCCACCTTGTACAAGCTCAATTGCCTTCCTTCTAGCACTATATTGAAACTTTGACAGATGCACACCCCATCTTTGCTTAGCCTCTGCACACAAAGCCCTTGCCTTCATATTTGGAGTATACCTGAGAAGAGGCATAAACTTTCTTGCTAACACTTTTGTCTTAGCTTGTCTATTTTTGGTTGTCCTACAACAAGCGTGGGTGGGAACATAAGTCATAACATGATAACATTGACTTGTACTTGTTGTTGAGAATCTCAAATAGAATGGACAATCTTGTTGACATTTCACAACCACCCTTTTTTTGTCATTCTTTGCAAACCTAACATTCTTTTTGTGCTCTAATGCATACTCCTTAACTGCTGCTCTCACCAAATTTTTACTGTGGAAGACATGACCAAGCTTGAACTCAATCTTCTCACCCTCGTTTGGTACCTCGAACCTGGAGTACTTTTCCCATGGTTGCTCATCATCTTCATCACTGATTGGTGGGGTATCCAATTCAAATGAAATGTCTTTCTCATCCAAGAAGTCATCAATGGTGGCTTCTATCACAGGAACTGAGCCAAACTCATTAGGTATGGCATCTCCATAGACTACACCCACATCAATGTTGGTAAGATTTTCTTCACCTTGTACTTCAATTGTTGCTATGAAGTCTGCGTTCAGAGTCTCAGGGGGTAAATCATCCATCCAATCCCATTTCTCATCAAAGTCACTGTCATCCAGTGACACTTGGCTGGACTCATCATCTGACTCATCTCCTTCAGATTCTGACTCATCACTGTGTCCCTCATGTGTTTCATTTCCTTCAGAGTCTTCATCCTCCGAGTCTTCATCATCAGTATCTTCAACCTCAGCTGCATAATCTTCATCTTCTGAATCACTGTATTCACTGCTCTCAGCTGGTTTCTTGCCTTTATCAACACTTTTAAGCCTCAGGTTATAATGCACACTTCTTTTCTGATGTATCTCAACATGCTCATCTTCCTCACTCACTTGTTCATTACCCTCAGCATCCCCACCATCCTCTTCTTCCACCAAGCGTATGGGAATATCAAATAATGAAGACAACATATCATCCCCTCCACCAGGTTCATGCTCCACAATAGGTTCATGCTCACCCTCCTTACCCACTGCATCACTCTCAACAACGGGGTCAGCCTCATTAACCATTGCAACAAGGCCAGCCTCATTACCCACTGCATCACTCTCAACAATAGGATCAGCCTCATTAACCACTGCAACAGGTACAATAGTTGACTTGTTCTTCTCTTTTAACCATTTGTTCACACTAATTTCCATGACATCACCAACAGAGGACTCATATCCATTTGACAATACTTCAAGTGAGTCAATCCCACGAACAACATAAACATCTACAAAACGATACTTCTTCTTCTTAACCATTTCCATTAAACTAACTACATACTTATCACAATTCAATGCCCTTAGGCCTTTTGACAACTTAAGCTATGGCACCCTATACCAAAGTGAAACATAACTATTATACCCTAGACTCTTCACATACTTCCCCACTTCCATGGAGGAAATAGTATCCAAGTCCCAACCTCATTGCATTTCATGAACCTGACCCCCACGGTATTCAACAGTAGGCTGCCCCACAAACTTCCCACCATGATGAATCCTAAACTTGATTTCAACATCCTCTGTCACTCTAAAAAGAAACAATAACCATGCATTCAATACAACACTTATGACACACTTCTCCTTTTTTAATGCATGTTAATAAATAAATAAATAAATAATAATTAAATAATAAATAATATATATTTATTAAGTAGATAATTTCTGACAAAGCATCCCCATCCTTGTACTATGCATAGTAAAAGATTCCAATTTATTTTGGGACCACAACACTATATGGGAAACGACATAGACATTGACACACATAAAGACACCACAAAATGCACATGCTACCACAAAAGTAACATCAACACAGACCATACCAGAGTAACATCAATAGAGAGTAGGCTAACTTTCTTTTTTTTGGTGAACAGACTAGGCTAACTTTAGAAAAAGAGAACGCATAGAAGAAGATTAACACAAAAACGACATAAACCGCAAATGAAAAATAAGGGATAGTAATCTTACTTGAACGTGTAGTTATCGAGAAGTTTTTCCCCACCCCAGAAGCAAGGATCACTGGTATCAATCTCCTCCTTCACCGTGAAAGCTCGATTTGAAGGTACCGTCGACGAAAGTTCGCTTCTTCACCGAGTTCTCTTCTCTCACTTCTTCGATCTTTCCTCTTCTCACATGCAAGCTACTGAAATTGAGTTCTGTATTTTTGGGGAAAACCTATTGATTTAGGGTTTACACCCTAATTTCATTCCCAAATCGCGCCAGAATGCCTCACGTGACAGACTCGTGGGTTTTATTTTATTTTATTTTCATTTTTAGATATATTTTATCATTATTATTATTATTTTTAATAAATAAATATAGGGCCATAAGCTGCTGACACGTGTCTCTCTGGTACGCCACGTCAGCATCGTTAACGGTGGAATTGACGGAGGGACCAAAATCGCTGCAAATCGTAAATTGGGGGACCAAAATAACCAAATTGAGAAAATTGGGGGACCAAAAGTGAAGTTAAGCCTTTCTTTTAACATTAACTTCTATCTCATGTCCAACACTCAGTGGCGGATGTTAGACAGGGGTGCAGGGGTGCATTTTTTAGTCAAATTTTAAATTTATATAATCAACGACTTGCAAATTTAAATAAGGTTATATGCTTTGATGTAGTGGTTAAGCATGGCTTCATTTACCCAATAAGCTTGGGTTCGATCCCGCTCTCCCACGTATTAAAAGTACAACATTTAATACACAACATAATAGAAGGCAAGATTCGAACCCTGTACCATGTGCACTATGTATATATTACTTAGTAACTAAGCAATCAACGAGATTTGATTATAAAGTTTCATTAAATAATATATATTTTTAAAAGTTTAGGGGGAGCAGAAGCTCCCACCTGTTCCTATGAAGCTCCGCCACTGCCACCACTATTACAAGTCACAACCATCATTTAGTTCTTCCTTCATTCTTAGTCCTTACTTTGGTATTCATTGATCCACCACCTTCCTACTCTCCTTCCCATCCTATCCTTTCTCTCATCATTCGGCACAGGATCCCCATCATAATTTATTTTTGGTCTGCATTGAACTTTTTGAAAGTCGCTATAACAATACTAATAATGATTTTTTTTTCCAAAAAACAAGGATGAAAAAAAATGTTGGTTGGAGTGCGACTAGGCTTGGCAATTGGACCCATACTCGCGAGTACCCGTGGGTAATACCTGTAACGGGTTCGGGTCTGGATCCAAAAACTGGACCTGTGGGTATATAAAAACAGGTACCCGCGGGTGATACCAGGAATGGGTCTAGGTCCGAGTAATGGGGTATCGGACCCGCAGCTACCCGGACCCGCAAAAAAATACTTATTATTCAATTTATTTGGAATTTAAGTATGTTTGTGTGAGATGATTTGTTTCTAAGTGAATTTGTTTTGCCTCTAGTAAATTTGTTTGTGAATTGGTTTAAGGATATATCAAGTGTTTGGCAAGTAAAATTAAGGAATTTTTATGTTTGTTCAAAAAAATAAGCTTAAAATTTTAATAAATACTTTTTAAAAATATAATGGGTACCCGTAAACCCGTTTGGATACCTGAAGACCCACTGGCCCGCTTGACAGCGGGTACCCGGGTGGGTCCGGGTCTGGATATGTATGAACAAGACGGGTCAAGGTAATGGGATACCCGGACCCATCCGGACCCATTGCCATTCCTAAGTGCGACTGACATACAACAATGAAAATAGAAGGTTGGTTAAGCTAAGGGATTGAGGTCAACGAAGAAGCGAACCAGAGCAACTCAGTGACAACAAATAAAAAACATCAAAGACAAAGAATCAAATTATCAATAAACAATTTTTTATAATACTACTAATGACTTTTTTTTTCAAAAACAATTGAATATCAAAATCAATAATTTAAAATGAATACCTTAATTATTGTCTTAATTTCTTTAACGCTTATTTATGTCTTTAATCCTTAAAAATTTAGCGTGTTTTGATTTTAGTCCCTAAAAATTATTTTGACCGAGACTATTCCTTAATTTTCCAAATATTTTGGTTTTGGTCCGCACCATTTGATAAAATCTATTATTTTCTGAAGTGACTAATAGAACACTATATCAGCAGCCCTCGTAATGTGAGGTGACGTCAAATAGGTGGTATGACCTCGATGATAAAGGCCCACGGACGCAAAATTTTATGTATGAGACCATTTTGCATATTAGACCATTTTGCGTCAATGGACATGTATCATCCATGTCATACTTTTTATTAGGTTTCACCTGACACCATGTGGTGTTTCGCTTGTCACATTAACAATAACAGATTTTTGCTAACGGCGAAGACTAAAACAAAAAAAAATTGAAAATATAAGAACTAATCTCGGTCAAAATAATTTTTAGGGATTAAAATAAAAGCAAACTAAACTATTAGGGACTAAATGCATAAATAAACCTTTCCTTAACAAATGACAAAATTTCAATAAAAATTATTAAATATAGCAATTTGGATAAAACGTACATAAAACTTAAAATAATCAATATTTTCTTTAGGCTTATTTATGTCTTTAGTCCCTGAAAGTTGGGAGTGTTTTTTTTTTAGTCCCTAGAAGTTTTTTTGACCTTGACTCATCCTTAATTGTTTTGAAATTTTGGTTTTAGTCCATGCCGTTAGGAAACATCCGCTAACTACTAACGTTGCTAGCGGAACACCACAATAGCATACACGTGTGCAGGTACTACTGTGTGCTACTAGTGGGATGACATGGAAGATCCGATCCCGCAGGAGCAAAAGGGCCAAAGTACAACCCAAATGTGTTTGTGATTTGGACTTTGGCCATTTTGCTCCTGCTGGTCCGGATCATCCACGTCATCATACCGATAGCATGCAATACTTGCACACATGTATACTGATGAGGCATTCCAAGATCCGATCCCGCAGGAGCAAAAGGGACAAAGTACAACCCAAATGTGTTTGTGAATTGGACTTTGGCCATTTTGCTCCTGCTATTCCGGATCTTCCACGTCATCATACCGATAACATGCAATACTTGCACACATGTATACCGATGAGGCATTCCACTAACCACATCAGTAGTTAGCGGATGTTTCCTAACGACATGGACTAAAACCAAAATTTCAAAACAATTAAAGATTAGTCAAGGTCATAAAAACTTCTAGGAACCAAAACCAAAACACCTTCAACTTTCAAGGAATAAAAGCATAAATAAGTCTTTTCTTTATATATATTGTAACATCCCGTTATTTCTAATACCTTTAGTAAAATAATTAAATGATTTAATATGATGTTTTCAAGATTTGAGTCTCGGAATAAAATTCTGATTTCATCATTATATTTGAAATATGTTTTCTAGTCAAAATAAGTATAAATTTGTTATCATACGTTTTCTAAAAATAAAGTAATACTTTTATTTAGTTTAATTAACATTTTGAATGGGAGCTCAAGTGGCAAGCCTTAAAAACATTTTTATAAATAGTTTCTTTAGAAAAATATGTTTAACTTAATATTTTGAGCGTCCTTGTAAATTTTCATAGAGTTCGGAGGCTGTTTTATTTTTAGCTTCTGGACTGGTTTAATAAATTACTGGTATAAGTTATATATAATAATTTGCTATTTCAAAATTATAAATATTATTTTTTATCAAGTTTAATATCGGGATTGAGAAAATATATTTACTTTTGAATTTTTATACTTTTTCTTACGCAATAGCTATCCGGATGGACCGGTAACTTTATTATTTTCTAATTAGTTTTGAATAATTAAAAATACAATATTATTGTACTTAAATGTATTTTATTTTTAGGATCGTCAAACTTTTAGCTATAATCCAAAATACCTACACACATTGACCCACAAATGAGAACAAAATATAAAAATTTTATTTAATTTCCTATCAACTACCCAAATACCCCCACCCCAGCGGAGAATAAATTAAAAGAAAAAGAATGAGTAGAAAGAAAGTGACGGGAGAGAGAGTGCAGCATGAGAGAGAGAGAAAGAAACAAAAGAAAAAGAAAAACGGTGAGAAGAAGAGGGGCTCGACAGAGATGAGGAAACTTAAGGTTTTCTAACTTCCCGGTCCAATAACTCAAGATCCAACCGTCCAATCTCAAATTTTTCTTAGGTATTAATATCCTCAATTCCCTCTATCCATCTATATAATTTATTTGACGATCCGTCAATATTTTTAGTATCCTATATTTTTAAATAAAGAGATGTTTATGACAAAAGTGATATATTTTTATTGTACAATGATATATATTTATTATTTTGACAAAAATGAGTTTATTTGATATATATTTTTAATGTTATAATTAGTTTTAACACATGTCCCTATTTAGATCCAACACGTTGCTATTGACCTTGACCCTGGAGCAAGTCGCGGATGTAAACGTGGCTCTGTTGTTATTGCTAGGATTTCCAGGTAAGGGGAGTCTCTTTTCCACACTTTGGGTTAGGGATAGTTAGAGTGTATAATAGGATTTAAGTTTAATACTTAGACCGGGTTGTGGATAACAAAATGGTTTTGAATTAAAATTGATTTAGGGGTGATTAGTATGTTTATGGTTAATTTTATATTAACTAAATTGTTTATGTTAAATTCTCTTTTTATTAATATTAAAGTAGGAAGTGAAGAACCCTAGGGAGTTGACTTACATTCAATGTACTCTGAGACATACCTGAGTATGTCGATTGATTTGTGATATTGGTTGATGGTTGACAAACTGATGTGACCATGTGAGTAATTAATGGCGTATGTGTATAAATATTGAAATGGGAATGTGATGTAAAGAGGAATAATAAATTGGAATTGGAAGTGAATATATATATATATATATATATATATATATATATATATTTAATTATAACTTGAAATGTGTGGGTGTGAAAAACGTTTATTTTTTAGTAGTGTTTGTTTGGTGAAAAAGGATGATATATCTATATGCATAAATTTTGGGTTTTTGATTGTGAAAGTGATGAAGGTGAACATTGAATGTTATTTGTGATTACTTGATGAGTTGATGGATGATGTGTACCTTGTGCTTGACTTTTTGTGAATGAGTTTTGATCTGGAATAAAAAGGAATGCAGTGTGGTTGATCCTTGGATGCCCCGGCACACTAGGTGCCCTGCTAGGTGGTGAATTGCCTGCTAGGGCCGAATTGCCTGTCAGGCGAATTGCCCATTAAGTCCTAAATTCCCGTTAGGCGTCGGTGCGCCAATGGATCAATACACTGCATAACCACCTGAAAAAGTTAATAAATTGTGGACTGGAATTGAGAAATGAATAATTAATGGAAAGGTAATTAATTGCGTTGTCCTAACGGGTGATGCCTAATGGGTGTCTCAGTCCTGACAGGTGTAAAGTCCCTAGTAGGTGCCGAATTGCCTAGCAGGTACGCTAATTCCTAGTGGTGCAAAGATAAAAAGAAAAAGAGAATATGGTTTGTATGTTGTCCTCTGACCGTGAGGAGACGTACAATGTATATGTGGTTTGTATGTTGTCCTCTGACCGTGAGGAGACATACAATGTATATGTGGTTTGTATGTTGTCCTCTGACCGTGAGGTGACATACAGTTTTATGAAACAGGGAAAGGGAATAAATATGGAATGTATTTAAAAATTGTTAATAAGTGAATGTGATTCATTTTGTTAATCCATGGCTTGATTTACTTATTATCCTTGAGTTTTTGTTATATATCGTTTTACTATCTTTTAATCCACTGTGTTGTGAAAAGGTCTCACCCTTATGTGGTTAACATTTTAGGTACTTGAGTAAGGAGCTTGGAGATAAGAGTGCTCAGCGGATCAGTCGAAAGAAAGGAACTCAAGTGTATTTTATTATATTGTAATTGAAAGCCCCAACGCTATTTGTGAACTCTGATTTATAAAAGAAAATTTAAAGTCCAATGTTTCATTTTTCAAACGTTTATTGTTTATTATTCATTATATTATGGGGTGTTACATTTATGGTATCAGAGCAGTTCTTTCCTTTCGACCTGAGGGAAAGTAATCTCGATCCCACTGCGACACTCTCATCTCAAGCTTCTTGACCAGAGGTGAGACCCATACATGTGAAAACTTTTGAATGTCAAGTGAATTGGTATATGTTTGATACTATTGTTGAGTATATTTGAAATGAACTGAATAGGTTTATGTTTGCATTGGGAATACTGACAATTGACAATGTAAGAGAAATTATTTACGGTAACGGAAGAGAATCGAATTCTTTGGAAACTAAGCAGGATCCCTTAGTGATTCAAAGAATTGGATATTCTGAGTATTCACCCAATTGCAAACAGGAAACCTAAGCGGTATGAACATGATTAGTCGAGAGTGTAAATGTTGAGTTTTTGGACTAATCGAAAGTTAAAGTTTCATACAAAGTAAATCTAATTAATGTCAATGCATTTGAGCATGTAGTACAGGAATTCAACTGAATTGCGAGGACTACTACCACCGATTAAATGTAGTGTTGGAAATGGCCAATCCGACATTATATCTATTGGGAGGTGAAGTCATCGAAATTCAAGAGTTTGTGCACTATCGTGAATTAGTAAACGATTTCCTATGTATGAAACCTTAGTGCTAGTTCTTTTGTTTTGTTGCTCTTTTATGTTTGTTTGTGTATAATTGAATTGTGCTCGATGAGTGGTTTGGTGTCAAAGTAATTGGACGATGATTAGAAATGGAACCGCCTGGATTAAATGAGTTATGACTTCAATACTAATCCAACCAAGTGATTAAATTCACGTCGATTAGATTAGTATCTAAGAGAACGGAAAATTATGTTTAAATTAAATTAACGGTCGGTTCCGTAGCTAATCTTAATTCAAGTGACTATGACATCAAATGGAAAATTGGAATTGAGAACTAATCGATCAGATTCAAACCGCTGAACTATCCCAATTTGAATTGCAAGTATAAAAGAAACTTTTTACCATATTTGGGAAGCGGTTTGAATTCAATCAAAAGGTCCTCGAAATGTGTTTAGTTGTGGAATAGTTTAGTGTTAAAGTAAGCGAACAAAGGTTAGAGGTGGAACTATGAAAATCAAAATAGTTGATTGGCTAGATACTAATCTAAACGAGTGATTTAGTTCACATTGACTATATTAGGATCCACGAGAAACAAAAACGTTTATGTTGAACTTGTAGTGATTCCACCCCTAATTTGATTTCGATAACTTTAATACTAAATGAAAGATATGTATGGAGCTCCTATCGATTGGACTTGAACCCCAAGTGTAACAATAAAATTTTTTATAAATGAAAAGAGGTGTATTTAATCGAAAAAGGGGTTTTAAATTCAATCGAGAGGTTCTCGACCCGAATTTCGCCTAGGTTGTTATTAGTATATGTGTATATATGTATACATGTTGATTGTTGATCGTTGTTGTTGCATATGTGTGTTTGATATTTGTGCATAGTGGTGTATGTTTGATTGATGTAGGTGCTTGATGCTATATGTGAACCTGAATCCTACTTGATGATTGTGAGTGAATATTCTTATGACTGTTTGTTTGGTAATATAAGTGTTCCAAATGAATTTCAAAGTGCTTCACCGAATCACAATCAATCCAAACGAATCGCGGAGTCACACGACAAATTTTTAAGAAAGTAATAAAGAAAGCAAGGAATTCCTAAGTGATCGAACAGGGAATTAACTAATTTGTTTTTAGACAAGTCACCTGTCGATTAAATAGGAACTCTCTATAAGCGACACCTCGTGATTCGGAATGATATTCAATTTTCAAACTTGGAGTAAAAGGAAATGTAATTGTTCCAATTTTTGAAGATGAACTAAGCTGAATTTTCTAAGTTAAAACCATATTCCTTTTTCTCTAAGTCTGATAAATTTTGTACAAGTTTGCACTCCTTCGTCTAGGTTCTTACGAAATTAGATGAAGGTAGTCCTTTATGGTGAAGTACACAAATGCGTGTCCAAATGCTTTTATTGTATGGGATCTTATTTATTAAATTTTAATCCTCATACGTAGAGATTGTTAAACCAAATATTTTGTCGTGTGTATGTAATTGTGATTAGGTGGTTGTTGGGAAATCGGGGTTTTTATTACATAAAGTGGAAAACTGAGTTTTGGGTTGGGGATACTTGATTGACTTAAACATTTTTATATACAAGCCCCTAAGGTTGAATGATTGTTCCATGTAAAATCTCAAGTCAGTTGGAGCAAGTTAGTGTTTTTGAACAAATTTAATCTAACGTGCTCCGATCGATTCGATATTTTTACTCAACCTTTGGCTAAGTACAAGTGATGTCCCTTAAAGTTTTGAGTCCATCCAGAGTTTAATTACTAATTTTCAAAAAAATCTGATTTAGGTTTAGCCTCGACAATTACAATTCTTTGGCAAAATGGTCGTAGGGTTAAAACTGAACCTAATGAACTCTGAGTGACTTGAAAACTTATCATGATACTCTTGTGTGGGGACACTACTTGGAAAATTTCAAAACATCAGAAAAATGAAGTGATGAAAATGTATTTTTATTACCCTCAGTAATCCTATTCCCCGAACCCTTTTCTTAAACCGATTTTCATATATGTGATGATTGTTAAGATTGTGTGGATAGATGAAGATTTACCCTAAGTTAGGCTAGATAGATAAGGACTAAGTTAGGAAGAGGTAGGGATTGAGTAATGCTTGTGTTTGAAGTATATGATGTTGTGAATTATTGTTGCATATGTTTGAATTGTGTATGATGAGTATGTGAATTATAACTGCCTAATTGATGAATGTGCTTGACTAGGATTTAGGAGTAGGGGATAGGTTGTATGTTTTGGGGTTAGGCTATAATCAAACCCTTGAGGGTATTAGTGTTTAGGGCCTAATAATACCCTTTCCAAACCTCTGATATAAAATTCCGGAGGAAACCCAGTTGATCTTAGAAACCATTTCCGACTTCCTTGGGAAGCAAAACCCGAATTTTGGGAGTCCTATTAGTGGGACTCTTGAAATGTTAGTCGTAAGGAGAGTAAACCTTAGAGAACATGTTAGAGTCTTCGCGTCGAGACTAACCAAATCAAACCATAAATTCGTACACTTCATTGAGTGCAAGAGCTTAGTGGCGCACTAATGCAGAATGGTATGCCAATTTCCAAGTGGGGGAGTAAAACCAAAGGAAGTGAGTATCGTAATTAAGAAACCCTTGTTCGGGATGGCTCTCCATTTAAGGATTTTGAACGGAATTTCGGGGACGAAATTCCAATAAGTGGGGGAGAATTGTAACATCTCGTTATTTCTAATACCTCTAGTAAAATAATTAAATGATTTAATATGATGTTTTCAAGATTTGAGTCTCGGAATAAAATTCTGATTTCATCATTATATTTGAAATATATTTTCTAGTCAAAATAAGTATAAATTTGTTATCATACGTTTTCTAAAAATAAAGTAATACTTTTATTTAGTTTAATTAACATTTTGAATGGGAGCTCAAGTGGCAAGCCTTAAAGACATTTTTATAAATAGTTTCTTTAGAAAAATATGTTTAACTTAATATTTTGAGCGTCCTTGTAAATTTTCATAGTGTTCGGAGGCTGTTTTATTTTTAGCTTCTGGACTGGTTTAATAAATTACTGGTATAAGTTATATATAATAATTTGCTATTTCAAAATTATAAATATTATTTTTTACCAAGTTTAATATCGGGATTGAGAAAATATATTTACTTTTGAATTTTTATACTTTTTCTTACGCAATAGCTATCCGGATGGACCGGTAACTTTATTATTTTCTAATTAGTTTTGAATAATTAAAAATACAATATTATTGTACTTAAATGTATTTTATTTTTAGGATCGTCAAACTTTTAGCTATAATCCAAAATACCTACACACATTGACCCACAAATGAGAACAAAATATAAAAATTTTATTTAATTTCCTATCAACTACCCAAATACCTCCATCCCACCGGAGAATAAATTAAAAGAAAAAGAATGAGTAGAAAGAAAGTGACGGGAGAGAGAGTGCAGCATGAGAGAGAGAAAGAAACAAAAGAAAAAGAAAAACGGTGAGAAGAAGAGGGGCTCGACAGAGATAACTTAAGGTTTTCTAACTTCCCGGTCCAATAACTCAAGATCCAACCGTCTAATCTCAAATTTTTCTTAGATATTAATATCCTCAATTCCCTCTATCTATCTATATAATTTATTTGACGATCCGTCAATATTTTTAATATCCTATATTTTCAAATAAAGAGATGTTTATGACAAAAGTGATATATTTTTATTGTACAATGATATATATTTATTATTTTGACAAAAATGAGTTTATTTGATATATATTTTTAATGTTATAATTAGTTTTAACACATGTCCCTATTTAGATCCAACACGTTGCTATTGACCTTGACCCTGGAGCAAGTCGCGGATGTAAACGTGACTCTGTTGTTATTGCTAGGATTTCCAGGTAAGGGGAGTCTCTTGTCCACACTTTGGGTTAGGGATAGTTAGGGTGTATAATAGGATTTAAGTTTAATACTTAGACCGGGTTGTGGATAACAAAATGGTTTTGAATTAAAATTGATTTAGGGGTGATTAGTATGTTTATGGTTAATTTTATATTAACTAAATTGTTTATGTTAAATTCTCTTTTTACTAATATTAAAGTAGGAAGTGAAAAACCCTAGGGAGTTGACTTACATTCAATGTACTCTGAGACATACCTGAGTATGTCGATTGATTTGTGATATTGGTTGATGGTTGACAAACTGATGTGACCCTATATGTGAGTAATTAATGGTGTATGTGTATAAATATTGAAATGAGAATATGATGTAAAGAGGAATAATAAATTGGAATTGGAAGTGAATATATATATATATATATATATATATATATATATATATATATATATATTTAATTATAACTTGAAATGTGTGGGTGTGAAAAACGTTTATTTTTGAGTAGTGTTTGTTTGGTGAAAAAGGATGATATATCTATATGCATAAATTTTGGGTTTTTGATTGTGAAAGTGATGAAGGTGAACATTGAATGTTATTTGTGATTACTTAATGAGTTGATGGATGATGTGTACCTTGTGCTTGACTTTTTGTGAATAAGTTTTGATCTGGAATAAAAAGGAATGCAGTGTGGTTGATCCTTGGATGCCCCGGCACACTAGGTGCCCTGCTAGGTGGTGAATTGCCTGCTAGGGCCGAATTGCCTGTCAGGCGAATTGCCCATTAGGTCCTAAATTCCCGTTAGGCGTCGGTGCGCCAATGGATCAATACACTGCATAACCACCTGAAAAAGTTAATAAATTGTGGACTGAAATTGAGAAATGAATAATTAATGGAAAGGTAATTAATTGTGTTCTCCTAACGGGTGATGCCTAATGGGTGTTTCAGTCCTGACAGGTGTAAAGTTCCTAGGAGGTGCCGAATTGCCTAGCAGGTGCGCTAATTCCTAGTGGTGCAAAGATAAAAAGAAAAAGAGAATATGGTTTGTATGTTGTCCTCTGACCATGAGGAGACGTACAATGTATATGTGGTTTGTATGTTGTCCTCTGACCGTGAGGAGACATACAATGTATATGTGGTTTGTATGTTGTCCTTTGACCGTGAGGTGACATACAGTTTTATGAAACAGGGAAAGGGAATAAATATGGAATGTATTTAAAAATTGTTAATAAGTGAATGTAATTCATTTTGTTAATCCATGGCTTGATTTACTTATTATCCTTGAGTTTTTGTTATAATCGTTTTACTATTTTTTAATCCACTGTGTTGTGAAAAGATCTCACCCTTATGTGGTTAACATTTTAGGTACTTGAGTAAGGAGCTTGGAGATAAGAGTGCTCAGCGGATCAGTCGAAAGAAAGGAACTCAAGTGTATTTTATTATATTGTAATTGAAAGCCCCAACGCTATTTGTGAACTCTGATTTATAAAAGAAAATTTAAAGTCCAATGTTTATTTTTCAAACGTTTATTGTTTATTATTCATTATATTATGGGGCGTTACATATATCATCTTTAAAAATAAAAAATTAAAGAACCGGTGGAGTAAAACAATTAGACTATGATGCAATAACCAACTAGCTGTTGGTGCAGTGGTGCCAGAGGCTGCACTTGATAGGGTGAACCACGGTTCGATCCCCGTAACAACGTTGGGAGAGGAATAAAACCTTAATCCCGGAACCTCCTTCAAACTGGATTAATCGACTTAGTGGATCAGATACCAAGGTGAAAAAAAAAAAAAAAAAGACTATGATGCAATAATAGTTACTAAGAGGGTTGATTGGTAGGAAGGGTTCTCCTTAGTCCTACAGTCGCAATCTGTTTGATGGTGATAAGGTGGGAAAAAATTCCACCAAGACCAACTAAGTTGACCAATGGGAGCTCTCAGCATTTGGAAGAATCGAGAAGGTTGATTTTTATTATTACCCTGGCAAAATAATTTTGTTCTTGATTGTCAATTTTTTAAAATTGAGATGCATTTTATATATAATTCCATCCTTATCCGATTAGAAATAAAAGAGATAATAAGTGTAAAAAAATAATTAATTGTTATAAATAAATAAAGGATAAAAATAATAGTAAAGTAAATATTGATTTATTATAAAAAGACACATTAAATATAATTTTAATCAATGACTACTCCCACTGATTTTTATTATGAGTTTTTTTAATCAATTTTCACAGTTTTTAAGAAAGTTAATTTGTATTGATAGTAGTATTAGAAATATAGTAAATATTTTGTGTACTTTTTCAAAAGTATCCTTATAATTATTATTGAAAATCTAAAAAATATTGATGAGTAAATATGGGTGTTTGTGAAAAAGTACCCCTATAATTTTTACTCCTTACGATTTGCCATATAAGAAAACAACACTTTTTTTCTTAAAATATAATAAAAATTTAAGTATTTTTTTTAATTTTTTTTTCATTTCTAATATTTCTTTCTTAAAATATCTCTAAAAAGTTGTTTTCTCATCTAATTTTTTGTTTTATTCTCAATATTACATTTATAAAATATTACTTTTTTTTTTATAATTTAAAAAAAATTATATACAACCAACTAACTATATTAATAAATGTAAAACTAATGCCATTAAAAATTAAAAATGAGGTTTATATTAAGGGAAAAAATGAGTAAACTATCACTTTAGTTCTTGAAATTAAAAAATTGCTCTTAGGTCCCTGACTTTATAAAAAGTCATTCACGTTAGTCCATGCTCCTAACCCGGTCAAAGTACGTTAACAGAATGATGACGTGACTGTTTGGGGCCTTAAACGACGTCATTTTTGCTGAATTGAGGAGAAAAGGATGCTAAAGGAGGCTGAATCGAAGAAGATAGCAAAAAAGAAGGCAGAGGATGAAAAGAAAAAACGATGTCTTCTTTTTTGCTATCTTCTTCAATTCAGCCTCCTTTTCTCCTCAATTCAGAAAAAACGATGTCGTTTAAGGCTCCCAAATAGCCACGTCATCATTCTGTTAACGTACTACGTTGATGGGGTTAGGAGTATGGATTAGCGTGAATGACTTTTTACAAAGTCAGAAACTTAAAAACAATTTTATTAATTTTAACGATTAAAGTGAAAGCGCTATGTAAATTCAGCGATTGAAGTGACAGTATACTCGGAAAAAAATCTTCAATGGAAACTTATACATAAAATCGGAATATAACTTTAAACAGCATTCATTTAGAAACAGAGAGTAAAAAGTTAAGGTTTGTTTTTTAGTTTGAATTTATTGAAATACAATGAACTGTTACCTCTTTTTTTTTATAATTGTTATATTAGCGAAATGAATTTGTTTCTAAATAATTTTAATTTTATAAATTAATTTAATATTAATTATTAATTTTGTAACTTTATTTTCATTTAATTAATATTAGAGACAATGAATGAATAAAAATAACTGATACTCCTATGATAAAATGAAAAGTGAAAAAAAAAATACATTGATACATACTTCTTAATTTATACTCCCATGGTTTGCAATATAAGAAAAAAAAGGCTTATGTATGGTTTTGGTCTCTAAAAGTTCAACGTGTTTTGGTTTTAGTCCCTAGAAGTTATTTTAATAGGGACCAATCCTTAATTTTTCAACCATTTTGGTTTTGGTCCTCTTCGTTACAAAAAATCAGTTATTTGCTTACATGGTTAACGAAAATACACACCAGCTGCCACGAGGTGTGAAGTAGCGTCAAATAAGTGTTGTGATATGCATGATTCAGACCTATGAACTCAAAATTTTGCGTACAGGACCATTTTGTGTTCGTGGATCTGTATCATCCACGTTATATCACCTATTTGGCTTCAGTTCAGATCACATGGACTGCCAATGTGATGTTCCGCTAGCTATACAGACAAATAACAGATTTTTACTGACGGAGGGGACCAAACATAAAATGTTTGAAAATTTAAGGATTAGTCCCCGTCAAAATAACTTTTAGGGACTAAAATCAAAACACGCTGAACTTTCAGGGGCTAAAAACATAAATAAAAAAAAAGCTTTTTTAAAAAATATAATAGTAAAAAGTTAAGTAATTTTTAAAAAAATTTCATTTCTAATGTTACTTTTTTAAAATATTTCAAAAAATAGTTTTTTATGTAATTTTTTGTTTTATTCTCAATAATAGTTTTATAAAATATTTCTATTTTTTATAACTTAAAAAAATTATATACAATCAACTAACTATATTAATAAATATAAAATTAATTTTTTTCTTATATTAAAAAAATAGATATGTTATAATTACTACAGCATCTAGAACGGATAGAGTAAGAAGAAAATAAGTGAAAAGATAAGCACGACACTGTGATTTCTATCCACTGCCTGACACTCTGCCTCTGCCCACAATTGGCTATACTATCAAAGCGTAGGAAAAGTCAAAGAATGCTGCTCTATGGTCCATCGCATGTAGCATTGGCAATTTGGGAGGGTGGGCGAGCTTGACCCATGCCTGCGAATGCTCGCGTTTTTGGCGAGTGTCCATTAAAATTTTTTGGTCGACAAATCTAGGTCTTGGGCGGGTAGGTAGAGCGGACTTGTGGGCGGTCCGCTTTAAATTAAAAAATTTTAAAAATATCGTACTATAATTTTTATTACAAATTCACAACAATATTTCACTATTTTATTACCAAATTCCAATCAATACTTCTCTGTTTTAACTTTTAAATATAACCGCATGACCACATGGCTCATATGCAATTTCAAAAGGCCAACAACAACAATTAATACATTCCCGATAAGGCTATAAGGTTGTAACAACTAAGTGACTAACCAACAAATAATAATATTATAAAAAAGCCAACAATTATCAAAAGGTCAGTCAACTTCAATCAATATGTAACATGTAAGGTTGTAACCACTAAGGCGCTAACCAACATAAGTACAAAATAAATAACAATATTCTCAAATAACAAATAATCAACATAAGTATATATGTTTAGAAAAATAAATTTATTAAATAATGGGCGGCCCGTGAGGGGCCCGCTGGGTAATGCCCAAAGAAAAAATGGGCAGGGCAAGCGGACATAAATTTAAAATTGGGTATAAAATCAACGCCCTGCCCATAAAAATTTGCGGGCGAGCGAGCTGGCCCCGTGGACATGCGCTCAAATTGTCAATACTAATCACATGTGAAGTTTTCGGCGAATTTACACTTTGTTTAATTACTAAAAAAAATGAGAGAAAAAAAGAAGAGAAAAATAGGGAAGAGAAATTATGGTGAGAAAGTGAGTAAATTTTGTGGTTATTTGGTACGAAAGAAAATGAAAAAAAAAATATGAGAGAGATAAAAGTTTCTTTTGTTTGGTTGAAGAAAAATATGGAAAAAGAGAAAACAATAAATTTGTTAAAAAACAAAATTAAATATATATTTTTCTTACTCAATATCAAACATAACCAAATATTTGTTGTTTACTTCAATTCTTTTTTACATAATAAAAGTTCTGATTAAAAATATATATAAAAAATTGTATCAAAATAAAATTAAAAAAAAAAAAAAACAAACACAGACATGTTAATAGCTTGCTATACCCAAAACCCATAATAATAAAAGATCAAATGAAACAGAAGTACAGAACAATAAAAGGCATAGCACAACCCCCAAGGTCCCAATGTTGCACAACAAAACATAGGTCCATTTATCCCTTACAATCTCGTCTGTTAAAGGGTGAAAAGATTTTTGGGCGGATCTCACACAAATTTTTTCTCCCATCATTTTCTCTGTTATGTCAAACAGGAGAAAAACCCAGTTTTTTTTCCTCATTTTCTGTTCCTCTAAAATCTTCCCTTCCAAATTTTCCCAAACCAAACAAAGTGTTAGAGCATCCAAATCCGTAGACAAAAAATCTGCTCCGGACCTTACCCATTATTTTATTATTCTTCACATTTTTTTTATATTTAAAAACAAATTTCATATTTTCTTTCCACTCATAAATTAATTTTTATACTTAAAAAAAATTCTACATACTACTCAACACCAATTAAGCTTAGCTTTGTCCTGATTAGGGATAATTCCTAAAGTGGGAAAAAACATTCACTTCTATCCATCGGATAAGGACAACCCTATTTTGGGACGAACAACAACTCCATGCCGATGGAGTTGCTCTTACAACTCTCAGCTGAATCGGATTGTATCCTTCATTATCAAGTACATTCTTTATCTCTAATATAAAAAAATAAGACATATTAATCTTGATCTTAAATATAAGAAAAATTAACTAGCTTCCTATTCACAATATATTTCTAAAATATTTCTAGAAAGTAATGATTTCATTTAATTTTCGTTTCATTCCCAATGTAACTTTTTTTATTTTTTATAAGCAAATAAAAATTTTGTTCAACACAAGGGATCTATTAAGCATCATAGTACACATGAACCCCACATTCTATGAAGGGTTTGGACATGGGTAGACAATCATGTGCTCAAATAGACCAAAACCATCAAGAGTGAAAGAAAATGAGTCTATCTCACGAGGATGTGAAGCAATAATGACAAGTCAAACACAACAAAAAACAAATGACCCGAACACTACCTACCAAGGCATTACTAGGATCCCTACCTCCTTAAAAACCTTGATAGGAAAAAACTCAGTGGAAAAAATCCTAAAGAAGGGAAAAAGAGTATAGCAAATACTAGCAAACCCACTCTGTGAATCACAATATAACATAATTAACCAACTCTATCTATACATTGTATATGCGTCATGCACCAATCAGAGAACGAAATAACCAGTCAGCTCAAGCAGGAGAACTAAGACCAATATTTAATCTTAATACCATCAACCCAACCTATCAACCTCATCGTTATTGAAAATAATAGAATTTCTCTTATCCAGATAGTGCAACAAACAGACATCCAAATCATGCCTATAAAATTTATGCTCTTCTTTGTCTTCCCTATATTATTGTGCTTCAAAAAGAACTCAGGTAAAGAGTTAAAGTTCACCATATCCCATCCCAGCCAATCATATATATATAACACCCCAAATAGCTCCAGCTGTAAAACCCACAATTTTACCCAATTTATTTGTGATATTTTATTTATTTATTTTTATAATGATTTATGGTACCTTTGTTTATAAAAATATTGTTTGAAGTTGCATTATATATATATACACACACAACGTGGGTGTATATATGCATGTATGTATATACCAATGTTTGTAATGAATTTAAATTGTATTCATAATATGAAAATATTTTTTATAAGGTATAGTATTTTATTTTAATGATCTTTGAACATGAAATGATTTTTGAAGGATATAGTGTTCTATCTTCAAAAATTCATATCTTTTTAACCGTAAGTCCAAAAATTACAAACTTTATGTTAAAACGATCGTATTGAAATGTAGATTATTAAAATATAAAGTTTTTGATTTTATTCTGGAGTTTTCGAATTTTTATTCCTGCTACTATAAAATTCGATTTTTGTTATTAATAAGCTTGGGAATGCATTTTTGAGTCATTAATGGACTCTTTGACCAAGAGATATTTTTACTTGTATGAGAAGCTTATTTTCTGGACTCCCATTGGGTGCACCATCCAGACCTTTTATTTTCTTTTATTTTTAGAATTTTTAATTGTTAGCATATTATTTGATTGGTTGATTAAGGTGACAAATTTTAATGATGCATCAAACAGCAAAAATTCTTCCTTCTTCTCCAAGAGATACATGCCTATCAACTCAGATCAATAGAGGATGAATTGCAATTTTATCATGTGAAGAATATTTGAAATTCAAAAGTGCATAGTTTTTGTGAAAATGCTTTAATACAACTTATATTTTCCATGAATTTACTTGATGACCAAGTATAAGAAGTAAAAATTTTTCTTCTTACCCCAGCACTAAAAACCATGTGCTTCTTAATATTTTGGGGTGTGGAGACAATTTTTACTTCCTATATAAAGAGGTCTCATCCTTTTGGGATTTTACACAAAATCAAACTTAAGAAACAAGAGAGAAAAAATTAAGAGAACTCTAAAGAGAGAGGAGTTGGGCGTGACATCTAGGAGCAGAGGAGGAGGAGATTTTGCACATCATTGAAATATTTTTCTTTGCTTAGGAGAAAGGTATTTCTATTAACTTATAATCTATTGTTTCTATTTTGCTTTTATACTTTTATTTTTGGGATTTTTTATAAATAAACAGTGAGTTCTTGTTCTTGAAGTTCTTTTGCTATTTTATGAACCCTAACATGAAGATTTAAAATTATTTCAAGTGATTGTGAAAATTCGTTTATGGTCATGTGAATAAGGATTAAAAGGGACTTATAAAGAGGTTTAAAGAAACATAATTTCCCCTTTTCATTTCTTATTTTGGCCGAATTTTTGAGGATGAAATAAGGAAGTGAAAATTTTGATTTGCATCATATGAACATGTTTTAATGATTTTTGGAATTTTTGAATGGTGAATGTTTGATGTTTTATCATGAATTCTTAAAGGAAATAATCATTTGATGAATAAACAAAATTGTATTTGGATATTTCTGCAAAAATTATTTTTATTTTCTGGGTAGGCCGTGAGACCTACATGAATGCAAAAAGAAAATTTTATAATTGTTTGATGATTATGTGCATGATTTATTCTTTGTTCATTATATTTTGTAATTGATTATAAAGTTTAATAATTGATTATGTGAAAAATAATTTGGTTACTGTTCCTATTTTTTTAGTATGGCTGAATAGTTATATTCTTAGGATAGGAGTATTATTTTGATTTTTCTATGTGTTTATGTGATTATATGGTGTTTGTATCTTAATTCTTTGATGTGGTTTCATGAAATAACAATTGAATAAATGATTTTTGATAAAAAGAAATGATTCTGGAAATTTATTTTAATTCTGGAAAATTTTATTTTAATAAGGGCGTGTGATTTAAGGTGTATTTTTATGTGTATTTGTGATATGTTTATGTGTATATGTAGTTAGGATCATGTATAGTATGAAAATGAAAGTTTTAAAGTGAATAAAATTATTATTTTCTGGAAAATGATGTTTTTTTGGTAGAAGAAAAAATTCTATTACCACAAGCACGAGCAAAATGAATACAAAAATCAAAGTCTCCTACTGCCACCTTCTAGGAAGGGTTCAGATAAGTAGACTAAGACCCAAAAAACACTTATTAATTGAAGGCCACCTTCTAGGAAGGGTTCCTTCAACAATAAATGTTAAAGTTCATTACAAATTCTACCAACTAAATGCTTATTTGGCCACCTCCTAAAATCTCTTACACAGAACAAGACCCTAAATGCAATATCTTTAGTAATAACACGAAATCTATGAAAGGGGGAAGAACTGCAATTGTTGAAAGCCCTTGAATTTCTCTATCTTGCCATATGTGGTACACAGCAGCAGCCACCACCGCCCAAATCAACCGACGCTGCCATCTCCGACACGCATGCATCACCCATCGACACCATCTCTGGAAAATGATGTTGCTGTCCAGATTTGATATGATTTAGAAAATGTGATTATTTTTCTAAGTTAAGTATATTTTTGAGTTGTAGATTATAAGTTTTTGTGTATAAGTGTTAGAACTTGAATTGTGACAAATTTTTAAGTAAATGCAACTTGTTTTGTGTGGCTGTCCAGTAAGCTTAATTTGTTTATTTGAATCAAACATTATGATATTTTCATAGTAGAGCTTGTAATTAAGCTATAGGAAAAAGTGGCATGATTTTTAGATTAATCGTTTAAGAGAAAAATGATTTTTAATATTTAAGGTTATGTTGTCCAAGGAATTTTTAAACTGATTTCAACAATTGTTTTAATATATGTGATTTTATGTGTTAGAAATCTAGATGCATGAATATGTGTGTACTGATGCTTAAAAAGTGATTTTTCTTATGTTGTTTAGAATCTGTAAATAAGTTGCATCAACTTTAGAAAAATTATTTTGAGTTTTGAGTATGTGAGTTTATGTTCTATATGAATTATGTGTGCTTGTAATGTGGTTGTATGATTTTTATTTACTGCTTGAATTGATTTAAGTGTTGCATCAAAAACAAATGATTTTAACTCTTGCTGTCTGATTTGTCTGATAATGGTTTTAAAAATTATTTTGTGATTTGAAAAGGTTATCATGATTTATAAAGCTATATACAAAAAGTGTTTTGTTGAAACAGTGATCTGTTTTTGAGTTTTCAAAGAGGTTTTGAGTTACTGATACTGTTTTGTGTTCTTAAAATTTTCTAAGTACTCTTGAAAAAGGAAATCATTTCGTTAAAGTCATATGTGTAACACCCCGCAAATTCCTCGTATTATTTTAAAATACTAAAGAGATTTATTTTTGAGAAAAGTATTTTTGAAAGAGTATTTTCTCAAATGAATTTCTTAATTCACATTTTCAAAGTGATGAGTGATTTTTAAAGAAATGATTTTCATGAAATGCTAATATGAGTTTTAGAAATTGAGTTTTGAAATGGTTAGGTGTTTACAATTTTTATGCTTTAAAAGATTTATGATTTTTATACATGAGTCATTTTATGATGAAAAGAATTATTTTCTATACGTGTGTATGTATGCACGGTTTTGGTATGTATGTGTATGCTTAGGGTTATATGGAAATTAAATTATTGGAAGAATATGATAATGCATGTATGTGTGTTTATGTGTGTGATACGTGTATGTATGTATGCATGCATGCTAGAATTTCATTTTATTTTAAGATAAGAAGCTTATGGGGTAGATTAGGACCAAAAAGGGAATTAATGAGTAGAAAATTTAATTAGCAAAAAAATAAACCATGGAACAAGAAATGACTTAAAGCCTAAGACTACTCCTAGATGGCCTTTTGATAACCTCCACCCATGCAACAAATTGTTTTGCCAAAATTTCCCTCCCTTTTACACATGGACCGAAATTCAACCAAGGGCAAAGGAGGAAGTGCACAAATGGCCTATATAAGCACCTTAGTTAATTTCCCATTCATTTTTCCTTCATTTCCCTTTCATTTCCTAAACACACTCCTAAGAGTCCCATCTAGCTCCTAGAAGAAAAAGAGAGAGTGAGAGAGAAAGAGGGAGGCCGTGAGCTAGAGGGGAAGAAGGAGAAGAAGATCAAGCCAAAACCCTAGAGCCTTCCTTGAAGATCCAAGACCTTAGAAGCTAGAAGATCAACTTTGATTTGGTGGGTAGTTCGAAAATCATGAAGGAAGTTGTAATAGTTTAGATTTCTTTTTGATCTTGTGATCTTTCTTTCTTTTCTCTTTGCATGTTAATTTTCAAAGCTTAAATGATGAGTACAAGTGTGTTTGTGCTTGATCATGGATTTTTAAAGCTAAAAGAAACTTGTAAATGTCTAACCAACGGACTTCATAACTCGATTAAGATTTTCATGAAAGATCTTAAAGTTTTTCAACATAAATCTTAAAGATGTAAGAAGTTTTGAGATTTTTGTAAAGTTTAAAGTAAATCTCTTTGCATGTTGAATTTTCTTTCTTAAAACCGTGAACCATGATGTGATTAAGGGTTTTATTTGGTAAATAAATGTGAGATCTAAATTTGGTTGGTAATAAAGTTAAGATCTTTGGTGTGCATGTTGATTTGATGATGATCTTGATGATTTGAGTTCATGCATGTGTTAAATGAACCTTGATCTTGAAATTTTAAGGATAAATAAACTTATAAAACACTAGATCATGAGCCCTATGTTTCGGCCATGACTAGAAGATTTGGTCTTGATGCTTTTTGATTTGATCTAAGTCATTGCATGTTGATCTCATGTGTAGAAAAATTGATTTGAGTGGTTGAAAGTGTTTGATTTTTACTTGATCTTGATAAAGTCTTGATTTTGGTCCTGATTGTAACACCCTCACTTTTATTTAGTTAAATTAGGATTTTATAAAAATTGTAATTGCAAATTTATTTTTAAATTAAAATACTTAAGAATATTTTTCCGGAAAAATGGACAGAGTTTCCTCTGTTTTTCGGACTTTCCCAAAATTTCCTGTTTGTACCTGTTCAGGCCAGAACATTTTAAAATATAAACATGCACATTTATATATTCGATTAAATCCTAATGCCCTTACCAATACAAGTTTCGGGCACACAACTACTACATATTTTAAATTACAAAAATAACAGTTTATCACATCAGTCCACTCATAAAATAATGAACGAGCACACTCCACGTGGTGGAGTGCTGTTCCTGCTCGGCCTAAAATTGTGTCTGCTCAAACTTTGAACCTGTAAAAATGGTTGCAAGGGTGAGCTTTACACATGAAATAGAGAAGTAGTTTCTAACTAGGCATAATGACCTACCAAGTCAAACACAATTAGCACGTACACATATAATTTCATTTAGGCAAACCCAACATGCATCATACACAATCAACAGTCTTATTAGTATCCATTCGTTTATTCCAATCATATTACCTTTCCAATATCTTCGTTAAGTCTCATTCTTTTCCATTTCCATTCTAGTCTTTTTCCATTTACTTTTCTTTCTTGTTTTCTTTCTTTATTTTCTAATGCATTTCTCTTTTCATTTTCTCTTTTCTTTCTTTCATTTCCATTCTTTTCCTTTTAATGCCGATACGCATTCACAGGCTCGCATCGATGCCGATACGCCTTCACAGGCCCGCATCGGACTTTCCTTTTTCTTTTAATCGATACGCCTTCACAGGCTCGCATCGATGCCGATACGCCTTCTCAGGCCCGCATCGGGCTTCCATTTCCCTTAAATCGACACGCCTTCACAGGCTCGCATCGATGCCGATACGCCTTCACAGGCCCGCATCGATGCCGATACGCCTTCTCAGGCCCGCATCGGCTTTTATCTTCTACCTTTCTCTATCTTTCTTTTTCTTTTTCTTTTTCTTTTTCTTCTTCTCTTCCTTATATATATATATATATATATATATATATTTCCTTATATATATATATATATATATATATAATTTTCACACATTTCCACATTATATAATTATCATTCTCTTTTTGTGTCAACTTTTATTAATTCCACAATCTCCTTTAATCTTGTCATATTTTTCCAAATACACCATCAAATTAAAAACCAATAAATAAATACGTACAGCTTCCAATCATCACGATAAATTCACAAAATAATCCAATTTAACACTCTACATCTATGCTCTTATTCTAATTCATTTAATTCTTTCACTTATCAATTAAGTACTTCAACACATAACTCACCAATATCAACCAAGGTTTCATATTCTTCAATTAAGTATTCATGACGGCATTGAACAATTAACATACACATTTAATCACAAACTTATTAGTGGTCTTATTTCCTTTATTCTCATTCTAGTTTACATCTCATACAAAATACTCCTCTTTTATTTATTATCCAATTCATCATGCGATACACCTTTAGCACACTAACATCACAATTCAACCATTCAATTAACCAAGTTCCTACTTTTCCTTTTTAGTTGTTCTCTTCCTCAATTACCACTTATATTATACACATATATTTCTTTAAATCAACCAGGCATACAAACAATAATCACTTATAATCGTTCCCAATTAACAACCAGAGTTTATGTCCTTCTATAAACATACATGATAACATATAGCATTTAGCATGCATATTCATTCACAAGTATCCATTTATGGCTCATTTCATTTATTTTCCTACTTTCTATTTAATCTAAATTAATTACCCGAATAATCAGTCGCAAGCATACCCACATATTCTTAGCAAGTATTATAAACTAATCAGAAAATACTCTCTAGAGCAAGGTAAAACACCCCTTACCTCAAGGGTTCTACCAAAACCTGTTTCGAGGCATGACGGGGCTATCCTGTTCCGGCTCACGACGCTACGCGGTTTGTTGTTCGCATCACAAGGGTTCCTAAAATCCTTCGTCGTCTAACCATGTCATACGAATTAAATATCATCAATATAATGCGTTTTACGAAAAGGGGCTTTAACTTGAAAATCAAACAAGTTAATTTCGAAAACCTTAAATTAAAATTCATGAATCAAAGTCAAATAAAATTAGAACCATAGTCCCTTAAATAAAGCTTTTTCTTGAAAATATATTAACTTTCAATACCAACATAATAGTCAAAAATACATTAAAGTTAAGTAGTTTTAGCTTCAAGTCACAAAATCAAATGTCGTGACTTGATACCATTAATTTCGTATTGAAAGAGAGCGTTCTTTGTTCAAAAATAAGTCTAAACAGATCTCAAAAGTCCCAATAATACACTCCCCTTCAATTTGAAATTAATGCTCAACGTTTTGACTCGAATTAACGTTATGTCGTATATATCAAATTCCTAATTAACTGAGATATCATTTAGTTCAGGGACAACTCAACCAAACTAAACGACAGCTCACTTACTTAGGAACCCAGCACCTTTCACAAGAATACTCTTTAAAATTCATCATTCGACATAACAGTTAATCCAATATTATCCCAAGTCAGAGTAACTAATTAAAATCATTATAAATAACCATGTAACTGAAAATCAATACTAAACTGCATATTACTTTTTTTTTTCCAAAAATCATTTAACACTAAATCATTGTTATTAATGCTAATACCGTTAGTATAATCAAATTATTATTAACATATAACAAAGAGCAATTAAAAAGGTGATAGGGATTTACCCTCGAATCTGATTTTTGAAGCAGTAGAGTCAATCAAGCCGTTTAAAATCCGAGACTCCACCCGCATCCGGTTTGAAGCACATCAACGGAGTTGGTCACGGTGACGGTGGAAAGTGCACGAACCAGCAATTCAGTCCTAGGCTAGGTGGTTCGTAGCTTTCATCCATGGTGGTGGCGCTAGAAACCCAAGGAGAGAGAGAAGATCGTGGCTGCTCCAATTAACAGCGGCGGTTGTTGGCTCACGGTCTTCTCAACATGGTGATGGTACGCGCCTATGGCAGCAACAAGCACGATCCGGTTCGCAACTAACGAAAGACCACCCACGAGCTTCGATCTCGTGACGACGGCGCGAGTGTGGGACAATAGAGAGAGAGAGAACGCGACAGAGGAGAGAGGGGAGTGGCTTCTTTCCATGGCTGTGGCTGTCACCGGCGCAGGGACCAGCGGCGGCGAAGATGGGTGGGTCGCGATGAAGAGACAGGAAAGAAAGAAAGAGGGCGCGTGATGAGAGAGAGGTGGCGGTGGTGACAAAAAGAGTGAGAGACCATGGCAAGGAGAGAGAGATCGAACGGAGGAGAGGCGTGGCGGTGGTGGTGAGCAAGCTAGGGAGAGAGGTGGTGCCACCCAAATGAAGAAGGAAGGGGGTATAGAGATGGGGGTGGCGGCCAAACCCCTGCAGCGAACAAAAAAAGGGTTTCATGCCCCCAACACACCCTTCAAACTTTATTCTAATAATATAATTATTATTATTATTATTATTATTATTATTGTTTTTAAAACAAAAAAATACCAATAATCAATTTTATACCTCAATATTAAAATAAAATCATAAGAAACTTATAAACATCAAACATGAAATATTTCAACATGGAATATATCCAAAATAAGAATAAAAATAAGAAATAGAAAGTGTATTTTTCAAATAGGGTAACCACTTTAAGTTACTTTATTTTATAATCTAAAAATAAAATATACTTCCGTAATTATTATAGTATATTTTATGAAAATGTCCAACACTATAATTATTATTTAAAAGAATCAATTACGTAATTCAATAAAGACTCAAAATTTATAATACGAAAAATCAGGATGTTACAATCCTTCCCCCCAAAAAGAAATTTCGTCCTCGAAATTTGATTAGTGTAAATCGTAGAGTAAGGATCCGACGATTCTTGACGATCGCTCCAACAATCTTAGACGAACATGTCTATAAACAAGCACGACATGTAGTACGAGGGTCTTAGTTAACTTGCAAGCTGAGAGGTACACTTCATGCCGATGTCGAACTCCACGAGTTTGCTAAACTTCTCGCAAGGCTTAGAATAGCTACTCAGAAAAAAGGAATTTGAACTGAGCCATAAACAGACCAAGTAATTGATTGGCTCAAGGATCATCAATTAGACAACAGCACCGTAATATGGGATAACGATTAGCGAAAATCCAGATTTTCTTGGATGACAACCTTATTCTTAATAGGATAAGAGATTTTGCTGGATACATACCAAAGAGACTAATATAATAGATTGATGAAAGTGTCGATTGATTCTAAGGATAAGATAAATTGAGAGATAGTCAAAAATCATTTTCAGCTCCTATCGAAGAATAAATAAGGATAAGATCTCAAGAGTTACCATTATCAAAAGCATTAGAGTCTTGACCGAGATAGACGTGATCATACCATCATAAATCACAAGAAATGATTTCACGTTACATGGAATGTCTCAAACTAACAAGCACGCATCTAAACACTGTAAGAGATAACTCGGGTCAATGATCGTCATAATGCAGTTGGAAGTTGGAAATGAAAGGAATAACTAAGCAGCCAAACTTTTTAGCTAAAAGAAGTCGCAAGAATTGTGAAACAAAGAGAACTTTAGGGGCCAACTTGTCATACTGAAACTGCATTTCCGTTCTCACAAGATATAACATGACCAAAGAAAGAATTGATAACTCTCTAGTTATACTCAGGCTACAAGAAATCAAGCTCATTTTGAATAAAAATTCTATTGTCAATGACAATAAGGGAGTCTTCTTCGATAAAAGCCATGGGTGTCTGCATAATCCAACCCAAAAGTAAGAGGAGGTAAACTTTTGATTTGAATTCAAGCATTCGTATTAAACTGAAGATGAGAAGTATAATGTACTTAAGAGGTTGTACATTAAACCGTGCATCACAAGTTAGAAAAAGAAAATACACTCACAAGTCAATGAATATAAAGAGAAGAATGAAATCTAGATTCAATAATTACTATCTAAGATGTCAAGAATTGAATGAGGGAAATAAAGAGTCAAGCTGTCAAGCAAATATCGAGGTTCTACACAAATAGAATCAGCATACCAGATTCAGGACACTGAACATAAATTGGATACATGAAAAGGGAAGGAAAGATCTATAAGAATTTCTAAGATTGTCTTCTAGTTATTCCGCGCGAACTGAGCCTTGTCATACGGCATACAACCTTTTATTCCTCAAGTAGACAGCAACTCATGCCAACAAACCTATACTTCTAAGTCACATAACACATGTAGAGGAAGTACAAAGTATGTATCCAATTGCTAAGAACTCTTAATATTCAATGTAAAGTTACTAAAAGTACAAACATATGATACAATCTCACAAACAAGCTTATACATACATATACCCTATCAAACTAACTTAAACATTTCAATTTCTATCGGTTACTCGCTTGGTGAGTAAACTATAGGAGTTGTGAGTCCACACTCCAAAGGCCGAGGGAAACTGCTCTGATACCATAATGTAACACCCTCACTTTTATTTAGTTAAATTAGGATTTTATAAAAATTGTAATTGCAAATTTATTTTTAAATTAAAATACTTAAGAATATTTTTCCGGAAAAATGGACAGAGTTTCCTCTGTTTTTCGGACTTTCCCAAAATTTCCTGTTTGTACCTGTTCAGGCCAGAACATTTTAAAATATAAACATGCACATTTATATATTCGATTAAATCCTAATGCCCTTACCAATACAAGTTTCGGGCGCACAACTACTGCATAGTTTAAATTACAAAAATAACAGTTTATCACATCAGTCCACTCATAAAATAATGAACGAGCACACTCCACGTGGTGGAGTGCTATTCCTGCTCGGCCTGAAATTGTGTCTGCTCAAACTATGAACCTGTAAAAATGGTTGCAAGGGTGAGCTTTACACATGAAATAGAAAAGTAGTTTCTAACTAGGCATAATGACCTACCAAGTCAAACACAATTAGCACGTAGCACATATAATTTCATTTAGGCAAACCCAACATGCATCATACACAACCAACAGTCTTATTAGTATCCATTCGTTTATTCCAATCATATTACCTTTCCAATATCTTCGTTAAGTCTCATTCTTTTCCATTTCCATTCTAGTCTTTTTCCATTTACTTTTCTTTCTTGTTTTCTTTCTTTATTTTCTAATGCATTTCTCTTTTCATTTTCTCTTTTCTTTCTTTCATTTCCATTCTTTTCCTTTTAATGCCAATACGCATTCACAGGCTCGCATCGGACTTCCATTTTCTTTTTAATCGACACGCCCTCACAGGCTCGCATCGATGCCGATACGCCTTCACAGGCCCGCATCGGACTTTCCTTTTTCTTTTAATCGATACGCCTTCACAGGCTCGCATCGATGCCGATACGCCTTCTCAGGCCCGCATCGGGCTTCCATTTCCCTTAAATCGACACGCCTTCACAGGCTCGCATCGATGCCGATACGCCTTCACAGGCCCGCATCGGACTTCCATTTCCCTTTAATCGATACGCCTTCACAGGCCCGCATCGATGCCGATACGCCTTCTCAGGCCCGCATCGGGCTTTTATCTTCTACCTTTCTCTATCTTTCTCTTTCTTTCTCTTTTTCTTTTTCTTCTTCTCTTCCTTATATATATATATATATATATATATATATATATATTAATTTTCACACATTTCCACATTATATAATTATCATTCTCTTTTTGTGTCAACTTTTATTAATTCCACAATCTCCTTTAATCTTGTCATATTTTTCCAAATACACCATCAAATTAAAAACCAATAAATAAATACGTACAGCTTCCAATCATCACAATAAATTCACAAAATAATCCAATTTAACGCTCTACATCTATGCTCTTATTCTAATTCATTTAATTCTTTCACTTATCAATTAAGTACTTCAACACATAACTCACAAATATCAACCAAGGTTTCATATTCTTCAATTAAGTATTCATGACGGCATTGAACAATTAACATACACATTTAATCACAAACTTATTAGTGGTCTTATTTCCTTTATTCTCATTCTAGTTTACATCTCATACAAAATACTCCTCTTTTATTTATTATCCAATTCATCATGCGATACACCTTTAGCACACTAACATGACAATTCAACCATTCAATTAACCAAGTTCCTACTTTTCCTTTTTAGTTGTTCTCTTCCTCAATTACTACTTATATTATACACATATATTTCTTTAAATCAACCAGGCATACAAACAATAATCACTTATAATCGTTCCCAATTAACAACCAGAGTTTATGTCCTTCTATAAACATACATGATAACATATAGCATTTAGCATGCATATTCATTCACAAGTATCAATTTATGGCTCATTTCATTTATTTTCCTACTTTCTATTTAATCTAAATTAATTACCCGAATAATCAGTCGCAAGCATACCCACATATTCTTAGCAAGTATTATAAACTAATCAGAAAATACTCTCTAGAGCAAGGTAAAACACCCCTTACCTCAAGTGTTCTACCCAAACCTGTTTCGAGGCATGACGGGGCTATCCTGTTCCGGCTCACAACGCTACGCGGTTTGTTGTTTGCATCACAGCGGTTCCTAAAATCCTTCGTCGTCTAACCATGTCATACGAATTAAATATCATCAATATAATGCGTTTTACGAAAAGGGGCTTTAACTTGAAAATCAAACAAGTTAATTTCGAAAACCTTAAATTAAAATTCATGAATCAAAGTCAAATAAAATTAGAACCATAGTCCCTTAAATAAAGCTTTTTCTTGAAAATATATTAACTTTCAATACCAACATAATAGTCAAAAATACATTAAAGTTAAGTAGTTTTAGCTTCAAGTCACAAAATCAAATGTCGTGACTTGATACCATTAATTTCGTATTGAAAGAGAGTGTTCTTTGTTCAAAAATAAGTCTAAACAGATCTCAAAAGTCCCAATAATACACTCCCCTTCAATTTGAAATTAATGCTCAACGTTTTGACTCGAATTAACGTTATGTCGTATATATCAGATTCCTAATTAACTGAGATATCATTTAGTTCAGGGACAACTCAACCAAACTAAACGACAGCTCACTTACTTAGGAACCCAGCACCTTTCACAAAAATACTCTTTAAAATTCATCATTCGACATAACAGTTAATCCAATATTATCCCAAGTCAGAGTAACTAATTAAAATCATTATAAATAACCATGTAACTGAAAATCAATACTAAACTGCATATTACTTTTTTTTTTTTTTTCCAAAAATCATTTAACACTAAATCATTGTTATTAATGCTAATACCGTTAGTATAATCAAATTATTATTAACATATAACAAAGAGAAATTAAAAAGGTGATAGGGATTTACCCTCGAATCTGATTTTTGAAGCAGTAGAGTCAATCAAGCCGTTTAAAATCCGAGACTCCACCCGCATCCGGTTTGAAGCACATCAACGGAGTCGGTCACGGTGACGGTGGAAAGTGCACGAACCAGCAGTTCAGTCCTAGGCTAGGTGGTTCGTAGCTTTCATCCATGGTGGTGGCGCTAGAAACCCAAGGAGAGAGAGAGAAGATCGTGTCTGCTCCAATTAACAGCGGCGGTTGTTGGCTCACGGTCTTCTCAACATGGTGATGGTACGCGCCTATGGCGGCAACAAGCACGATCCGGTTCGCAACTAACGAAAGACCACCCACGAGCTTCGATCTCGTGACGACGGCGCGAGTGTGGGACAATAGAGAGAGAGAACGCGACAGAGGAGAGAGGGGAGTGGCTTCTTTCCATGGTTGTGGCTGTCACCGGCGCAGGGACCAGCGGCGGGGAAGATGGGTGGGTCGCGATGAAGAGACAGGGGAGAAAGAAAGAGGGCGCGTGATGAGAGAGAGGTGGCGGTGGTGACAAAAAGAGTGAGAGACCATGGCGAGGAGAGAGAGATCGAACGGAGGAGAGGCGTGGCGGTGGTGGTGAGCAAGCTAGGGAGAGAGGTGGTGCCACCCAAATGAAGAAGGAAGGGGGTATAGAGATGGGGGTGGCGGCCAAACCCCTGCAGCGAACAAAAAACGGGTTTCATGCCCCCAACACACCCTTCAAACTTTATTCTAATAATATAATTATTATTATTATTATTATTATTATTATTATTATTATTAGGATTATAATTATTATTATTATTATTATTTTTTAAACAAAGAAATACCAATAATCAATCTTATACCTCAATATTAAAATAAAATCATAAGAAACTTATAAACATCAAACATGAAATATTTCAATATGGAATATATCCAAAATAAGAATAAAAATAAGAAATAGAAAGTGTATTTTTCAAATAGGGTAACCACTTTAAGTTACTTTATTTTATAATCTAAAAATAAAATATACTTCCGTAATTATTATAGGATATTTTGTGAAAATGTCCAACACTATAATTATTATTTAAAAGAATCAATTACGTAATTCAATAAAGACTCAAAATTTATAATACGAAAAATCAGGATGTTACACTGATCTTTAACTTATTCATGAAAAGATTTGGTTTTTGAGCTTTGCATAAATAAAAAGCTTTGATCTTGGAAAAAGTTTGATCTTTGGTGCATGCATGTTGTTTTTGAACCAAAAGAGTTAACCTTTCTTCATTGCATGTCACGGTTTTGACCTTTTATTACCTAAAATGATTTTGATCTTTGATTTGTGCTATTATACTTTATTTTATGACTTGATCTACAAGATCTAACACTACAAGAAATGTTGCTATTTCCGACGGCTAAAATCCGTCGGTAACGGACAAAATCCGTCGGAAATTCCAATTTTCCGACGGATTTTCCGACGGACAAAATCCGTCGTTAAAAGTGGCGTTGGAAAATTTTTTTGACAAATTATAAACCGTCGGAAAATATTGACGGAAAATCCGTCGGAAAAGCCGTCGTAAAAAATATTTTGTGACGGAAAATGCGTCGAAAAATCCGTCAAAAAAATTATTTTGTGACGGAAATTCCGTCGGAAATGAGCAATTTGTGACGAAATTTCTGTCAAAAGGGAAAGTGATGTACCAACGAATTATCCGTCAAAAATTCTGTCACTAATAACGAATACGAATTAATAGCTTTTCCAGTAATTTTTCGACGGAAGATTCCGTCGGTAATTTTTTAAAATTTCTTTTTTCTAATTTTTGATAATACTGTAATTTTCTTGTTGATAAATAATATTATAATTTCAATAATGCTATAACTTTCTTACAATACTGTTTATCTATAAATGACCACTCAATAAAATTTAAATATCGATAAAATATAATTTCGAACACATTAAATCCAAATAACACTAAAATAAAAATAATTCATGCCATGCCTCATAATCCAACTAATTCGTGACAATATATAGATCCAAAAACTCTAAATCCTTCTAATAACATTAAAATATAAATCCTAATAATTCTCATCATAACCATCATCTGATGTTCCCTCTTCATCCTGCTGCTGGGGTTGGGGGTACTATCATGATATTGATGTTGGTGGGGTGTATTTTGCTGCATCTCATCTGTGGGCAGCATGTCTTCATCCGTGGGCAACACATCTGGTGAGATGCATCGCAAGAGAGCCTTCTACATTCTGTTATGTCGCATAGTGAGGTGTGCCAGCTCTTCCCTTACGCGATGTTGGTCTTCCTGACTGGACTCCAATAATGCTACTTTCTCCCTCGGGTTCCATTCAGAAAGTTCAAGGACCATAAAAATCACAAAATTAATTAACTAAATAGAGAGTTAAGTCACTCATATATATATACACACTCTTTTAATGTAATAAAATTAGTTTTTTGCTTATAAAAAAATATATATACCCATGCAAATAAGATAAACAAGAACATACACTTCAGCAATTGAACTTAACATACACTTAAAGAAGAACTAACAATCCAGCAGATTTCAATAAGATAAATTGAACAGAAAAACAAGAGTTCTTCGTTTCATAATCAAGAAATTGGTTTGTGCCATTGTTTATTGCTATTGATTTGTTCTCGTAAAAACTTGACCCTTGTGACATACTATATTAGATTAGGTGTCAAATTATTAAAAAAAAAAGTTTAGCATTGTTATAATAAGCTGAATTTTGTAGCAAGACCTATTACAAAACAACAGACTGCAATTTAGTATGTGAGTATGTGGGTTTGTGTAAGAAGAAACATTATTTGAGAGAGAGAGAGAGGGAATATGCAATTAGGAGAGGATGAGATTCCCTCTAAACCAAAAGGTAAAAATGAAAACAGTGAGCAACAAGGCTAAGAAAAGATACAAAGTTGTCAGCATATCAGTTAGGAAATTCCCCTGAAACATTTTTAACATTCATCTCACTTTCAAATTATTCAAAATTGTATAGCAAAGACTAGCCATAATCAGAGTTTCTTCCCACAAAAATAACAACATTCTGATAATTTAAATAGTATATATAGCTGCACAAAAAAGGTAATTTTTTAGGTGACATAGATCTCCAAAAAAAAATCCAATAACTGAAAATGCCTTAATAAGAATGCAAAGATCCATTCATTCATGCAAAGTTGAAATAATAAATTAGTTACATATGCTAAATTAATAACATTATCAAAATATACAATTTTCTTGCACATATGTACCTGATTCACTTGACCGAATGTGATGTTGTTTAGGTGTGGAGACTTGGAATCTTAAGCTGCGTCCAAGGTGCTCCAATAGCTGCTGATATGCTACTAACAAATCAGTACACGAACCACCTCAATATAATTGCTGTCAATATGTGCAGAGGATAACTTCAAATCAGATTCCATCAATTTACAAGGACACGACATTTTCTAGTTCCTGATCAACAGACCAGGCTAAGTTAGAATCTCCTAAGTTTCTAATAAAAAAGAGTAAAATTTCATTTCATATGGAGAAAAGTAGAACTTTTATTGAGTTGATGAATTTCTGTACTATAGCTTTCTCATTAATTGTGTCCATTGTATGAATCGAAATACACAAAATACCTTGCATCTAAATTCAAAAAACAATAAAAACATGAGTGATACGTAGCTACGTAGCTAGTACATACTCCTAATTTTAGCTCACAGAAAAAAATCCCATTATTAGAAGGGAGGTTCGGTTTCAAATTTAAATTTCAACCCTAGCAGGAAACATAGAACCAAATCAGTAGAACCAAAATTTTCCTATGGAAAAAGCACCAAGATGAATCATTACCATCTTAAACAGACATGAATGAGGATACAAGTCCCTTCTAGATGATATGAAATTTGTCTTTCATGTATAATTGTCCTATTATACACTATCAGGATTCCAAGAGACACAAACAAACTGAACAACTGATGCAATTTCCAATTATAATCATCACCACCCATTTGACATTGACATAATCTACGAAATAATCTGAGTACTTGACAAAAAGTAAGCCATGGTGTACTGCATCTACAAATCTACATCTAAGATAGGAGAATTGATTTCTGATTAAAATTATGCAATACCACTTACTTAGAAGACTGCTAAATTCTTTTACTGGAAAAAATAACATAATAACTCCAATGGTTGAGGCAGGGATACTTTCTTGATTATTGATAGAGTAGAGAATTTAGCATGAAAAATGAATCAAATTTAAACTCATGTTCAGGATGATAGGTGAATAACAAACAAACTGGAAGCTAAGTTGTTAGTTGTTACAGTCTCCCAATTGCACAAATTTATGATTCAGATTATTCCTTTTATTATACAACCTACCAGTAGTGTAAGGAGTACTATATTGCACCAAAACACATAGGATTAAGATATTTTTAACAGTAACAACAACCACCACCAAGCCTTTTCCCGATAGGAGGGGTTGGCTTCACAAATCAAACAACGTCATAATGTCCTAGAATAAATCGTGTCCATATTTTTAACAAGATCAGATTCAGAAATAAGGACATAAAAAGACCAGACAACTCATAACAAGATGGCAAGAGATAGGGTGATTCATACATTGCCAAAAAAAAAAAAGAATTCGTCTCCTCCTTGTTTGCCTGAGAAGCAGCAGCACTGGCAGGATCTACAAAGGAGATTCAATCAAAAAGTTTAAATGTGAATGATAAGAACACAAAACAAGTAAAACAATCTTTACTTAAATAGTTCTAAGATGATTTGGTAAGTGAATACACCCTACAAATAATAGCAGTACACACTTTAACATTCATAATATTCAAATCTAAATTCGTTAAGCGGCACACAAATACAAGTTAACATGCATTTTGCCAAGCATTCCTGTGCTTTATTAGCCTCACAGATACGCTAGTTTCACAGGGATGGTAACTGCCTTCCAATATCATGTTTTATAATTCGCAAAACATTAGACAAAAGCGGTTTCATTGTGGAGAATGACTAAACAGTAACCACAAATGCTATTTATCCCAAACTATTTCCGCCAAAATCATGTTTTCTAGTAGTGCTTCTTGCAGAGACATGAACACGAGCAGTGTGAAAGGGAGTGCCCTGAACGGAGAAAACATAATTTCCAAGAAAACAAAGTAAAAATTAAAGCTTCCTACAGGAGGAGAATGGAGAAACTCATCGGAGAAAGCAGAGAAACTCACCGGAGAATGGCTGTCCCTGTCGCTGGCGGTGGCAATCGCGGTCGCTGGTCCTGTCGCGGTCGCTAGTGACAGTGGCGTGGTGTGGTGCGGTCGCTGGTGACGGGCTCCCTGGAGAACGGGCGAGAACGAAGGGAACGAGAGAGGGCGAGAACGAAGGGAACGAGAGAGGGCGAGAAGGAGGGGAATGAGCTCACTGGAGGCTTGGCAGAGTGAGGGCTAGGGTTAGAACGTGGATGGAAGATGAGAAACCAAAACTTAGAACGTGGAGACCAAAACTTAGAAAGTGAGGCTTGTTTGCTTTTCTTTTAAAAAAAATATAAATATAAACACAAATATCAAAATGGTATTTTCGGATTCCTTTGAAATTGGTCCTTACAACAAAAGTGATTATGGTCATATATTTGCAAAACGGTTTGGTTTTAATCTCAATCACATACCCATGACGTACCCTATGCGTACCTGCACCTGATACGTATCTGGTGCGGGTACGAGTCGTAAAATAGAGTATCCGTACAACAAAGGCAATAAGAGAAGGATGATTTCCAATATAACTAATAACTATAAGGGTTTTTTTAAAGTTCTCTTAGTGGGAAAAAACATCACAAGACACAAATCCCTTTTTAATCTTTTCAAGAGTTTTTTTTTTTACACCTATGAAGCTAGTAACAATGCACCATAGAATGTAGGCTCAATCCTTGCCTATTTTGGGCCCTTCGGTGAAAAAAATTTGGACCCCCTAATTTATAATTTTTTTTATTAAAATTAAAGTTTTTTTAATCTTAATCGGGGTTAAGGATAAATATAAAGTGTTTTGATTCTTTTAGTGCAACATGTCAACTAGTAGGTACTCAAACCATGAGGTATAATAGAAATTCTTATTTATATTTTTAGAGTAGCTACATGATTTAATCAAAACACAAACATGGTCTATAAAAAAAATATTTTACCCAAATAATAACTTATAGAATGCATATAAGAAAATTATACCAGATTAACATAGAGTAGCAGGAACATCGAGAGAAAATTATACCAGATTAACTTGTCTACAACACGTTATTTAATTTTTTTTATTTTTAAAATTCTACTAAAGATTTAAAAAAAAAAATTTAGGGAAATAACTTACCAACGGATGTTTGCTTTTTTTTTAATTAAAATATAAATAAAAACACAAATATCAAAACTTTTTTTTTCTAAATATTGACTCCTTTGAAATTGGTTCTTACAACAAAAGTGATTATGGTCCTATATTTACAAAACAGTTTGGTTTTAATCTCAATCACATATTCAACACGATTTAATTTGGTTTTAATCCTAAACCCTAAACCCTAAATCAACCACTTGTGCCACATAACGTACTATTATAAGTTAGTCCAACCTTACTTATATATATATATATATATATATATATATATATATATATATATATATTACAAATAAAATTTTTTATGGGCCCCTAAAAATCTTGGGCACAGGGTAGTCGACCCTATTGCCCTAGCCCTAGGGTGGGTCTGACAAAATGATCATCTTAAAAATGAACTTGATGAGATGTCTCCAAATGATCAAGAATCAAAGGATCTACGAAGAAGTTCAACTAACAAGTCAACAACCCTAGTAGGTACTCAAACCATCAGGTATAATAAAAATTCTTATTTATATTTTTTTAATAGTTACATGATTTAATCAAAACACAAACATGGTCTATAAAAATTATTTTTTTTACCCAAATAATAACTTATAGAATGCAGATAAGAAAATTATACCTAATTAACATAGAGTAGCAGGAACATCTAGAAAAAATTAAAAGAAAATTAAAGTATTCATTTAAAATATTTGTAAAGTAAATAACATGTTATTGTCCAGCCTAGTGGTTGGTGCCTTAAAGTATTTTTAAAGGATCACTGTTCGAATCCTGTCTACAATATGTTATTTAATTTTTTTTATTTTTAAAATTCTACTAATGATTTAGAATAATATTTTTTTAGGGAAATAATTTTCCGACGGATAATTCCATCGGTAATATTTTTTAATTTTTCTATTTTAAAATTTATACGTTATCGACGGAAGAATCCGTCGGAAAATCCGTCAGAAGAATTCGTCAGAAAATCCGTCGAGAAATCCGTCGGAAAATAATAAATTTGTTTTCCGTTTATTTTTTTTTTAAAGAAAAACCTTACCGACGGATTTTCTGTCGATAAGTCCATCGAAAAAAACAAAAAAACAAAACCGTTGGAAAAGGAAAATACTGACGTATATTTCCGTCGGAAAAGGCATGAGTAGCGACGGAAAAAAATTCGTCGGAAAAAATCCGTCGGAAATCAGGTGTATTTCTTATAGTGTAAGAACATGCATGTCATTTTTGAATAAAATATTTTATCTTTCTTAATGACCATCACGGTTTTACAAAGAACCAAGGGAAATAAACTTTTGAAAAATAATTTTTGTCTTGATCCATACTCTATGTGCATGCATGATAAAGATTTGAAGATAAAACCTTGATCTATGATGATGTGCATTCGGTCTAAGCCTAGAATTAGGAAATCATGTTTTGTCTCCATGAAAAGGACACATGCATGTTAATTTCTTTTGATTTAAGAATCTTATGTTTTTGCATGTTGAAAAGTGGACCAAAGACCTCGTTTTTGTCATAATGAAATTCGGCCTATACATAGGAACTAGACTAGGACTCTTTTTCATGAAAAGACATAAAGATAATGAGTGTGTTTTATAAACTAATGCTAAGATAAAATTGTTTGAAATTGTGTTGTGAATATTTATTTTCTAATCGGTTTTTGATTTAAAAATAAAGGAAATAAATGAACTAAATGGTTTAGGAAAAAGTTTTGTGTTTAATTGAATGTATATGTGTGTGCAGTGCATTCGGTTTGTGAGTATGTTTGTGTCTAAGTGTGTTGTTTGATAAAAAATGAAAGGACTTTGAAAAACAATTATGAGGAATAAATGAATAAATGTTTGTGAAAGAATTTATTTGAAAATGAATGTTTGGTTTATAATTAAATCAAATGATTGGTTAATTGCTTATATGACTTAATTCATCAAAGTGTTTGATGAGCATTTTATTTCCCATTATTCCTTGCATTATTTTACTCCTATTATTGATACTTGTTGCCCATTTGACATTGTTTAGCTTGATTTACTGATTTAGAGTTTATTGGACTAATATTCTGAATATTGTTTAATTTGGGATTATTTAGCCTAATTAATTCTATTTCTATTTTCAGGTCATATCTGGCACAAGGGCTTTTTGGGCATTTTGGGAGTGAAGATTTAATTTTGGAAGAGAAGATATATGATGAAGTGAAGATTGTAATCTATCTTTAGGATTATTTGAGATTTAGTTTATATCTTTTAAGATTTATATTTTATCTATAGGATATTTTTAGATTTAATTTAGATATTAACTTTCCTTAGGATTTGGCCCATGATTTAGGCCCGTTTTGTGATTTAATAAGCCAATTTCGTGTAAACCCTAGCAGAGACCTTCCATAATCACGTTTTTACATTCTCTCTCTTAGAGAAGGCTTAGTTTTGCTCTCCAAGCTTGTTGTGACTGCTAGGGTTTCTCTCTCTTTCCTTTCTACACGTTTTTGGTATTTTTCTTCATGGAAGGCTAAACTCTTAGGTTAAATCCCTTTGGTAATGTATCACATACTCTTGAGGTTTTGTTCTTAATGCTATTTTTTTTATTCATTGTTTTCATGCTTATTGATATGTTATGGTTCGCTTAGTTCCATTCTATAGAGATAATCCATGTGTATGAATGCTTAATTTATGCAAACTCGTAAAAACTCCATGCTTTGGCTTTTAATGCTTAATTAGAGGTTTGGGTTTTGGGGTGAGAATTGAATTTTCACTTAGTATTTAGTTCTCACGAGTTGGACAGTGAAGAGGAAAGAAATTGATCTTTTGTGACCGATGATAGAGTTGTGAACGCGAGCCAAAGGGGTTTATCCGCTTTTTCTTATCTGTTACTTCGCTTTTATTTTAATTCTGTTTTGATTTTATATTTCAACATTCAATACAAAACCCCCCCTGTTTTCTATGCATACTATCTGTTTGACCTTTTGCTTGATAAGATATTCCTTGGGAGACGACCTAGGAGTCACTTCCTAGTACTATATTTAAACTGTTTTTTATTTGTATCGGGTACGGCCTCGATCAAATTTGGCGCCGTTGCCGGGGAATATCGGTTCTTGCCAAAGGTCATTAATAGTTAGTTAGTGTCGTAGTTAGTATAGTTATTATAGTGTGTCGTGTCTGATTTAGGGTCTAGTAGTCAATTCTGATAACTGGTTGAAGTTGCACTGTTTGCTGTTTTGCTATTTTGTTGCAATTAGTGTATTTGATTGATTATGTGGTTGCTAGTTCACATAGTTGTGGGTGGAATTTTTGCACGAAAATTTATATCCACACTACTTTTATCATATAAAAAGGTTTTGAGGCACCACGATCACTCAGGTCATCACTGGTTGTGAGTTTCAGAAAAATTTTCCAAGTTTTAGCAGCACTTTCTTCAAATCGTCGCAACTTTTGACCCGTAACTCGGAATTTGACGAATTTTATATCAAATCGAAGGGAATTTTCTGAATAATCTGATTTTTACCACTTTGTCGTAAAATTCCTTCGTCTGGACCCTGAAAAAGGCGTTTTACTATTTCTTTTTTATTTTACAAGTTTTATTTTCTTAGTTTTTGGTCTCTGATTTAATTGTTTGACTTGGTTCCTTTTTGAATTTTGTCCTCAAACTTTATGTGATATGTTTTCATGATTTTAGGGTGCTGAAAAAAATAAAGAAAAAATTTTTAAAAATAAATTTTTTTTTTGCCTATTTTGGTCATGCATATCTGTGACAGTTTGCTATGTTTAATGGTGTTCTGTTCAGTACATGACTAGGGGTAACCCAAGCTACTTGCATCCTTACAACCCTGAAATTGATAGGACTTATCACAGATTAGTTAGACAAAATCGGAACCAGTCCATAGGTAGTGAGTCTATTGAGTCTTTAAATAGTGAGTCTGCTTCTTTTTCTTCTATTCCTATAAATTCTGATTCTTATTCTGTTTATTCTGAAAATATGGCTCAACCTCCACCACGTGAGAGGACATTGAGGGAGCTGGCTGCACCTGATTTCACTATTGAAGATTTGTGCATCCAGTATCCCGATGACCCGTATGAGTTAAGGTCTAGACTAATTCATTTGTTGCCCAAGTTTTGATGGTCTTGCAGGTGAGGATCCTCATAAACATCTCAAGCAGTTCCACATTGTGTGTGCTACTATGAAACCACATGATGTGCAAGAGGATCATGTTTGTCTTAAGGAATTCCCACACTCCCTAGAGGGGCTAGCCAAGGATTGGTTGTACGATCTGGCCCCTGGTTCTATCACAGGCTGGGATGACCTGAAGAGGGCATTTTTGGAGAAATTCTTCCCTGCATGCAGAACAACAGCAATCCGAAAGGATATATCAGGCATTAGGCAACAAAGTGGAGAAAGTCTCTACGAGTATTGGGAGAGATTCAAGAGACTGTGTGCGAGCTGCCCCCACCATCAGATCTCAGAGCAGCTGCTTATTCAATATTTCTTTGAAGGTCTCAACCTCATGGAGAGAAACATGCTTGATGCTGCAAGTGGTGGTGCCCTAGGAGACATGACACCTTTAGAAGCCAGAGCCAAGATTGAGAAGATGGCTTCCAATTGTCAACAATTCCATGCAAGGGGCAACAACGATGCAATCGTAGTGAGATGAGTGAATGATGTTGGCACAAGTTCTGGTAAGGTTGAGAAGCTTGAACAGAAGATAGATTCACTTACAACTTTGGTCACTCAATTGACCATCAACCAGAAGAAGTTGTCTCTGCCTGCTAGATTATGTGGCATATGCACATCCACTGAGCACCCCACAGATGCATGCCCTTCTTTGCAGCAGCAGTAACCAACGACTGGTGCTGACCAACCTGAGGCATATGCCGCCAACATCTTCAACAGTAGAAACCAGCAACCACAGAACTTTGATCTCTCTACCAATAGATACAACCCTGGTTGGAGGAACCATCCCAACCTGAGATGGTCTGATCAGCAGCAACCTTCACAGGTTCAATTTCAGAACAATTCCAGACCATCTTATGTACCTCCTCCAGTCCAACAACAGAGACAACAACAGCAGCAACAACAGGCTAATTCTGCACCACCAGCTCCTAGTACTGAGCAGCAACCTTCATTGGAAGAGCTGATGAAACAGATGACCATGCAAAATCTCCAATTCCAACAGGAAACTAGAGCATCCATTCAAAGACAAGAGGCCTCCATTCAATCTTTTGACCAATCAGATGGGACAAATGGCAACAGCCATCAACACTATGCAATCTCAGAATTCTAACAAGTTGTCATCCCAAACAGTGATCAATCCAAACCAGAATGTGAGTGCCATTAGTCTAAGGTCAGGGAAGCAGATTGTCACACCCACACCAGAATCTGACCTCAACAAAGATGATCTAGTTTCACCCAACAAGAAGAGCCAAATGGTCGAGGAGAGTGAGCACACAAGTACCAGAAAATCCCATCCAGCTCAGCCTTCCTCAAGCACAACACCTGTTGCTACCCAACAACCACCCCTCATTCCTCTTCCTTTCCCACCAAGGGGGTGACTCAAAGCAAGAAAATGGAAGAGATTGACAAAGAGATACTTGACACATTCAGGAAGGTGGAAGTCAACATACCACTTCTTGATGCAATCAAGCAGATTCCAAGGTATGCAAAGTTCTTGAAGGATCTATGCACACACAAACGGAAGCTCAAGGGCAATGAGAGGATCAACATGGGAAAAAATGTCTCTGCTCTTATAGGTAAACCCGTCCCTCATATTCCTGAAAAGTGTAAGGATCCTGGAACTTTCTCTGTACCTTGTATCATAGGTAATACTAAATTTGAGAATGCTTTGCTAGATTTAGGAGCATCTATTAATGTTATGCCTATGTCTGTTTTCAAGTCTCTTTCACTTGGACCTCTTCAACCTACGGGTGTGGTTATCCATTTGGCAAATAGATCTACTGCCTACCCCGCAGGTTTGATAGAGGATGTCTTGGTTCGGGTTGGTGAACTTATCTTTCCTCTCGTAGTGTTGTCCCTATCATATTAGGGAGACCATTTTTAAAAACAGCCCGAACCAAGATTGATGTGCATGCAGGTACACTTTCAATGGAATTTGATGACAGAGTGGTTCGATTCAATATTTTTGATGCTATGAAACATTTTTCTGATGACCACTCCGTCTTTCATGTTGACTTGCTTGATGATCTGATTGATGAGCATGTGCTAGACTTTTTGCATGATTATGATTTGCCATCTTTCACAAGCTTCTGATTCCGAAATGTGCACTGCATGCATTGAAATTTACCAGTTTTTAAATTATGCTACTGCATCTGTTGATTCATATGATATAGATTCAGATCATGCTAACCCTAACCCAATTTCTGTTATGCATGAGTGTAATCCATTTGTTCAGGTGCAGGCGGCAGAATCCAATTCTGCTGCTCCTTTAGTTCCATCCGTGATGCACGCACCTTTATTGGACCTGAAGCCCCTTCCTCCTCCTTCTTCCTCATCTCAAATATGCTTACTTGGAGGATGAGCAGAAACTTCCAGTGATCATCTCTACCTCCCTTTCTGTTGATCAAGAGAAGCAGTTGCTGGATGTGATTAGAGAAAACAAAAGGGCAATAGGATGGACTTTGGCAGACATACCTGATATTAGCCCCTCCATGTATATGCATCGGATTTTATTGGAGGATGGGGCTAAACCAGTGAGACAACCCCAGAGACGGTTGAACCCCCAGATTCTTGATGTGGTGAAGAAAGAGGTCACCAAGCTGCTGCAAGCTGGTATTATCTACCCCATTTCAGACAGCACTTGGGTAAGCCCGGTTCAAGTAGTTCCCAAGAAGTCTGGGGTGACAGTTGTCAAAAATGAGAAGGATGAGCTGATTCCCACTAGAGTGCAAAACAGTTGGAGAGTCTGCATTGACTATAGGAAGCTCAACCAGGCGACCCGCAAGGATCACTTTCCTCTTCCCTTCATTGATCAGATGTTGGAACGCCTGACAGGTAAATCTCACTATTGCTTCTTAGATGGTTTCTCTGGTTATTTTCAAATCTGTATTGCACCAGAGGACCAACATAAGACCACATTTACCTGTCCTTTTGGTACATTTGCTTATAGGAAGATGCCTTTTGGCCTATGCAATGCTCCTGGCACTTTTCAAAGATGTATGATGAGTATTTTTAATGACTTACTTGAGCACTGCATAGAGGTCTTCATGGATGATTTTAGTGTATATGGTTCCTCTTTTGATGCATGTCTTGATAGTTTGTCTAAGGTGCTTAATAGGTGCATTGAGACTAACCTTGTCTTGAATTTTGAAAAATATCATTTTATGGTAGAACAAGGTATAGTTTTAGGGCACATTATTTCGCATAAGGGCATAGAGGTTGACCCTGCTAAGCTGCATGTAATATCACATTTGCCTTACCCCTCTTGCGTGCGAGAGGTGCGTTCTTTTCTTGGCCATGCAGGTTTCTATTGCAGGTTTATTCAGAACTTTAGCAAGCTAGCTCTTCCACTATCCAACTTGCTTCAAAAGGATACCACATTTGAGTTTGGAGACCAATGCAAGAAGGCATTTGATGAGCTAAAGAGAGCACTCACCACCACTCCAATCATCCAACCACCTGACTGGACCCTCCCATTTGAGCTCATGACCGATGCCTCGAATTATGCTTTGGGAGCAGTTCTCTCCCAAAGGGTTGGTAAGCTGTCTCATGTGATTTATTATGCATCTAGGACTTTAGATTCAGCAAAAGTTAATTACACCACAACTGAAAAAGAGCTGTTAGCCATTGTCTTTGCACTTGATAAGTTTAGATCATATCTGTTAGGTTCTAAGGTTGTAGTGTATACTGATCATGCTGCTCTGAAGTATCTCTTGAAAAAGACAGATTCCAAACCTAGGTTGATTAGGTGGATGTTGCTCCTCCAGGAGTTTGATCTTGAGATTCAGGATCGGAGTGGTGCGCATAACCTTGTCGCAGACCACTTGAGCAGAATAGAGAGAGAGGAGGATGCATTTCCTATCCGGGATGACTTCCCGGATGAGCAGCTTTTAGCTTTGCATGTTTCACATCCCCCTCCCCTTACTCCTTGGTTTGCTGATATTGTAAATTATCTAGTTGCATCTGTTTTTCAACCCTTGGCATCCAAGGCTCAAAGAGACAAACTTAAGAGCGATGGCAAGTATTATGTATGGGAAGACCCCTATTTGTGGCATTTTTGCAGTGATCAGGTCATTCACAGGTGCATTCCAGATCATGAGATCCAATCGGTTCTCCAGTTTTGCCATGCTTCACCAGCTGGAGGCCACCTTGGTACTCAAAGGACAGCACGAAAGGTGCTGGATTCTGGATTTTATTTGCCTACCATCTTCAAGGATGCAAGCAACATCTGCAGCTCATGTGAGCAATGTCAAAGAGCAGGAGGCACCCTATCTTGGAGGCAACAGATGCCGCAACAACCTATGTTGTTCTGTGAGGTGTTTGATGTCTGGGGTATAGATTTCATGGGCCCCTTTCCTGTTTTGTTTTGGTTTTTATTATATCTTACTTGCTGTGGATTATGTATCCAAATGGGTGGAAGCTAAGGCCACCAGGACTAATGATGCTCAGGTTGTTGTAGATTTTGTCAGGTCTAATATCCTTTGCAGGTTTGGCATACCTAGAGCCATAGTCAGTGATCAAGGCACACACTTCTACAATAGATCCATGCAAGCTTTGCTCAAGAAGTATGGGGTTGTGCACAAAGTTTCTACACCATATCACCCTCAAACCAATGGGCAAGCTGAGATTTCAAACAGAGAGATCAAGCGGATTTTGGAGAAGATGGTGAAGCCTAATAGAAAGGATTGAAGCACACGATTGGAGGATGCTCTATGGGCCCATCGGACTGCTTACAAGGCACCCATAGGGATGTCACCTTATCGGTTTGTCTTTGGTAAGGCATGCCACCTGCCTGTGGAAATAGAGCACCGTGCATATTGGGCTGTGAAGCAATGTAACTTAGCTCTTGATCAAGTGGGTGAGGAAAGGAAGCTGCAGTTGAGTGAGCTAGATGAGATCCGTTTGGAGGCCTATGAGAACTCCAAGTTCTACAAAGAGAAGACCAAGAAGCTCCATGATAGCTCAATTTTCAGAAAGGAGTTCTTGGTTGGTCAAAAAGTGTTGCTCTACAACTCTAGGCTTGGGCTCATGAGTGGAAAGCTCCGCTCTAAGTGGATTGGACCGTTTGTAGTCACCCAGGTGTTTCCTTATGGCACTGTGGAGATCAAGAGTGAGTCCACAGACAAGAGCTTCAAAGTCAATGGCCACCGACTCAAGCCTTTCCTAACCTCTCCTACTTTGGATGATGCGCCTGTGGAGGAAGCCTCTTTGGTCGAACCCACCTTTGACCCACCATGACTTAGGGAGTTTTCTTTTCTCCTTATTTACTACTTTTATTACACTTGTCTATATCTGTCTGATTCTGCTATTTGTGTTCCATTGAGGACAATGTGTGATTTAAGTGTGGGGGGAGAGTAGTTTAGGTTGCATATTTTTGCTTTGATTTTTTTAGGTTTTGCTAAGTTTTGGGCATTTTCGTGCATGTTTTTGCTTCATTTTAGTAGAGTCTTGGTATCTTGTGTCTGAATTCATGCATTTCTGTGTGCAAAGTTGCTTTTGATAATTAAGAGGTAGTAACACTGTGATAGAATTGTCCCTTTTGTGAGGATTTGAGCCTTAATTGTGGGTGGATTGCTATATATGCCACCTAATTTTTTTTCATGTGTGATTGCACTCTGGATTACTTGCACTCTAGAACTTGACTTGACTCTTGTTGATACTTGATATTCCCATGCACATTTTGAAATGATTATAGGCATTGTTTTTCTTGAATAAGCCACTAGCCATATGAGCCTACCTTGAATGAATTTATCCTTTGATAGCCCCTTTGAGCCTTTATATCCCTTTTCTTTGTTCTTTAGCTCATTACAAGCCTATGACTGAAAAACCATGATTGTCCTAACCTTAGGGAATGTTGGAGCTTTGGAATTGTTTTGGGAATGGGTATTAAGTAAGCGAGGGTGCTTTGTTCTTCATCTCTTGTGAGTTCTGGGTTTTGCCTCTATGGTCGGTGATGTAATTATGGCTTTATCTCATTATGCCACTTTTGTTGTTTGTTCTTCCCTTTCGTTCATGAAGTTCTCCAATGCAAAAAAAAAAAAGAAAAGAAAAAAAGAATAGAAGACAAAAAAAGAAAAAAAAAGAAAAAAAATGAATAAAAGGTTGTTGAGGCAAAGAGGATTGGAATTAGTGGTTGTTGATTTTGGGGTGGATTTTGCTTACTTTTTACTTATTCCCCATTGCTCCTCTATTCCCTTGGTTTTAGCTACATTCCCATATTTTTATCCTACCTTGTCCTTGGCCCCATTACAACCCTTAAAAGACCTTTTGATCATTTTGTGCATGTGTCTTGATAGTTGATGTTAGAGGCTTGTCAAGCTTATGGTTGTGTTTGTTTTTCATGATGTGCCTTGAGTGTATACACTGATTAACCTTAAACACTTGAGTGTAAACACTTTTGAGTGATCCTTGTGAGTTTCTATCATCTTTGTGACTACCCTCTTGATGTCATTGGTTTTCTTTGCATACTTGAAATAATTGGATGATGTTCATGGATGCCTTGATTCTTTGGTCCTTATTCTCTTCGTGTGCTCGATTTTGCCCATTTCTTTGCATTTCCTAGAATTCATTGTGAAGTATGTAATCTCTTAGGTTTGCATTCATTAGTTGTAGTAATCTTGTTGCATGATTCACTTTGGTGCATATTGATCTTCTCAGTCCTAATTCTTAGTTTTGCCCAGGAGTGCAAAAGGATAAGTGTGGGGGTGTTTGATGAGCATTTTATTTCCCATTATTCCTTGCATTATTTTACTCCTATTATTGATACTTGTTGTCCATTTGACATTGTTTATCTTGATTTAGTGATTTAGAGTTTATTGGACTAATATTCTGAATATTGTTTAATTTGGGATTATTTAGCCTAATTAATTCTATTTCTATTTTCAGGTCATATCTGGCACAAAGGCTTTTTGTGCATTTTGGGAGTGAAGATTTAATTTTGGAAGAGAAGATATATGATGAAGTGAAGATTGTAATCTATCTTTAGGATTATTTGAGATTTAGTTTATATCTTTTAAGATTTAGATTTTATCCATAGGATATTTTTAGATTTAATTTAGAGATTAGCTTTCCTTAGGATTTGGCCCATGATTTAGGCCCGTTTTGTGATTTAATAAGCCAATTTCGTGTAAACCCTAGCAGAGACCTTCCATAATCACGTTTTTACATTCTCTCTCTTAGAGAAGGCTTAGTTTTGCTCTCCAAGCTTGTGGTGGCTGCTAGGGTTTCTCTCTCTTCCCTTTCTACACGTTTTTGGTATTTTTCTTCATGGAAGGCTAAACTCTTAGGTTAAATCCCTTTGGTAATGTATCACATACTCTTGAGGTTTTGTTCTTAATGCTATTTCGTTTTTATTCACTGTTTTCATGCTTATTGATATGTTATGGTTCGCTTAGTTCCATTCTATAGAGATAATCCATGTGTATGAATGCTTAATTTATGCAAACTCGTAAAAACTCCATGCTTTGGCTTTTAATGCTTAATTAGAGGTTTGGGTTTTGGGGTGAGAATTGAATTTTCGCTTAGTATTTAGTTCTCACGAGTTGGACAGTGAATAGGAAAGAAATTGATCTTTTGTGACCGATGATAGAGTTGTGAACGCGAGCCAAAGGGGTTTATCCGCTTTTTCTTATTTGTTACTTCGTTTTTATTTTAATTCTGTTTTGATTTTAGATTTCAACATTCAATACAAAACCCCCCCTTTTTTCTGTGCATACTATCTGTTTGACCTTTTGCTTGATAAGATATTCCTTGGGAGACGACCTAGGAGTCACTTCCTAGTACTATATTTAAACTGTTTTTTATTTGTATCGGGTACGACCTCGATCAGTGTTTTTGTGGTTGTGTGTTACTTGACGTTTGAAAAATAATTGAGTACGGAATTGATTTTGAAATTTATGAATCTTAAGTTTATTTGATTGGATTTATTTGAGATTTTTGAATTGTGTTTATGGCTGTCCAAGATTTTGTTTATGACAAAAATTTGAATTATAAAGTGTTTGTTTTGCCCTAAAGTATGCTTAAAAACAAAAAGTGTTTTTACGATGTTTTCGGGGCCTTATCAAACTGATTTTATGAAACAATCAATTGCTGTCCAGAATTGTTTGGACTTGTTTCTTATATTTAAAAACGTTTTCATGTGGCTTAAAATGTGGTTTTCAAGTGGTAATTGATTTGAGAAAAACCCGGATTGAAAACGGTGAATTTTTCGGTGTTTTCGGACGTAATTAAGGTGCTGTCCAAAACGGACCAGCAACCAAACTAAATAGTTTAAATGACTTTACATGATGTTTTCAAATGATTTTAAAAGTACTTAAGGTATAAGAGAATATTAGAGTGGTTTGAGAGAAAACAATTGTGTTTTAAGTTTTCCGACGAGGAACGAAAAGTATTTTGAATTAAGAAAGGTTTTCTTAATACAAGTTAGTAACATGAGCGTATTTTATTTAGTACGAGGAATTTTAGAGACGGGGGATTGGGGCAGCTGGCAGCGACAAGGATTCGAGGAGACCGTACGCATTTAAATTGCTGGACCTCAGGTGAGAGAGTAGCTTTCCTAAGACACCGTGGTAGTTAGGTGATATATTAGGACGTTCCGTATCAGCTCAAAGATCGGAACTTAGTGGTACTGAGTCAGTAGTATAGTGACAATTGTTTGAATTGTGTGGCCACTTATACGAAGAAGACAAAGACCACATTGTTGTGTGTGATGATTGTATGTTGATGATATGAGATAGCATGCTTTATTTACTGTTTAATTATGCATGATGATATTTAAATTGTTAATTAATTTGAGTAGCATGCTGATGGTGGTCTGTTACGTCCTGATAATGAAAATGAAATTAGTAAAGTTCATGAAAGTAAAAGACACAATGGGAAAGGAATAATGATAAAAGATATTAGACTGATTGGACAAGAGAAGTGTGCTGAGAAGAGATAAAGGGGTGAGATTAAGGAAAGAGTTAATGATAATGACGAGGATGAGCCAGAGCTGGGGAAGATATTGTTGTTGTTGAAATAAGATCTTTTGAAAAAGGCTTACGAACTGAGATTTTTGAGAAAATTTGTGAAATGATTGTGAAAGGAGGTTTTGCGAAAAGTTTGTGAAACGAGATTTTTAGAAATCCGGTGAAATGAGATTTTTGTGAAATGAGATTTTTAGAAAGCTTGTGAAATAAGATTTTTAGAAAAGTTTATAAAAAAGAGATTTTTGAAAAAGAGTTTATGAAACAAGATTTTCGAGAAGGTTTACAAACGAGATTTTTGTGAAAGTTTATGAAAAGAGATTTTTGAAAAGGTTTACAAAAGAAGATTTTGGAAAGTTTACAAAACTAGATTTTTGAGAAAGTTTTACAAACTAAAGTTTTCGAAAGGATATTTTGTGAAGATTTATGAAACAAGATTTTGGAGAAAGTTTAGGAAATGACATTTTCGAGAAAGTTTATGAAATAAGAAAGTTCGAGAAATAAGATTTTGAGAAAGATTGTGGAATGAGATTGCGATATGAGATGGATTGAGAAAGTTTTTGAAAAGAGAGGCAAGTTGCCGATGTGATCCCAGCTCTATGCTATGTTGAGAAAAGAAAGGAAAAGTGATGTTGAAAGATAGCGGTCGGGACTCATTGAAGGGATGCACGAAGGATGGGCCGACCATTAGGTTAATTAAAAAGATAAAAGACTTTAAAAGACTCTAACACGCGAACGCGGTGAGGTATGAGTGTGATCCCGAAGTAGTGGAGAGGAAGGAACCATGGGTATCAGGGATACTCAGGTGGAGATTGCATTAGGGGAGGAAGATGACGGTGAAACGTCAAGAAGTCTCGAGTACTTTCTAGGCAGAACGAACTCCATATGTGGTATACGAACGTGGTAGGGACTGGGTCCAATGCCGTGGTAAGTTCTGCAGCACAACTAGAATAGTACTGACGCCCCCTAGATTGCAAATCTTGAACACTGAGAGGGACTGGAGTGGGGCATCTTGATTGCCACTGTACCCGAGTTTTCTACAGTGTGCGTTGATTATATATATGAATTGAAATGATATGATTTGAATTGAGACTGTACCCGAGTTTTCTACAGTTCTCCTGGCTTGGAGCCAATTGATTGTTGAGACAGCTGTCGTGCCCGCACGGTAAAGGTCCTGTACTCCTGTTTGCTTCCGACTAGGTTGGATGGATGACCGAGGAGATGTAGACTTGAGACGTGAGTGCTAACTGCGAAAGAAATGCGTACCTCGATGATACTTTAACTCCCCCGATCATCGATGGTTCTAATTCAATAAGACATGATAGGAAAAGATTTATAATTAAGAGAAACAAAAGCTTAAGAGATGTGGATAATGAGAAAGGAACTGAGAATGGAAAGAATGGAAAGATGAAGGAAACCCCATGAAGAGGGAAGTGACTAAGAATGATGGACTTGGAAGTTGAGTATGAGAAATGAATTGGGTAATAAAAGAATGATGATGTTGAGAAATGAATTAAGTCGGACGAGATAATAATGAATGATAACAAGTTTGGAAAGATAAAGAATAAGAATAATGATAATGATAATGATAAGATGCTTGAATTCCATGTTGTATGTGTGTTGCTTGTCTGGTTTGTATGGTCTTGATATCTCGCCGGTCGTAATCCCACACCGTCGACGATGCGTCGTTCGGATCGCTTACTCTCTCCTATTCGTTGGCATATCGGTGCTGCTGGTATCTCAATGGGCAGATGGAGTATCGTATGGAGATCGCTACTTGGAGTAGGCATGTGAGTGGTTGGAAGCATACACCCTATGGTTGGGTATGGATCGGCTACACCCAGATCGAGATTCCAGACCCGGAACATCAATTGAGTGGAGCTAACTTGGGGCCGCACTTGGGGCAAGTCACTGTGCGAGGATATAGGAGCTACGAGGAGAAGAAGCGGTACGAGACTCAGAGAAACTCCACCACTCTAAATGAAGTAGAGTTGGAGCCCAACGATCAAGGGAAAGTAGGGGCAGAGATGGCATCTTCGTCGGAGAGGAAGAAAGGGCGCAAGAAGAAGAAGATACTTCATCCGATAGTTTTTAATAGGAAAGTTTAAGGATAGTGTTGTTAGTTTAGGTTGTTATGAATGTTTGAATTAAGGATTACCGAGCCATGAGCCATTTATGTAATCGGGCTAAGTTTTTATGGTGTTGTGGAACACATCTCTTTTGTCAAGATTGAACAATGTAAAATTTTGAGAACTGTCAGAATGTTTTTGAACTAAGATCTTTTATGGAAATGAATGTGTTATGAAAAGAAAGGTTTTAGTAACAACTCGGTTTTTTGTGAAGGGTGTTGAGAACGCCAAGAACTTTTCAATAACGTTTTCAAACACTTTACAATGTTTCAAAAAAAAAATTTGGCCTCATTTTTTTGCCACTTTAATAAGTAAAAGTTAATTATTTGGTTTACGAAAATCGGGCTGTTACAATATGTGTTGATTAGTCCTTTGGATTATGTTTATCGTTGATAAAGGTTCGAGCGAAGCAAATTTGGATAATCAGAATCATTCATCTCTAGCTTCCAATTCAGGTGAGAGAGAAGCTTTCCTAAGACATAATTACATCTTCGGGTAACATTAGGAAGTTCTCGATCATCTCAAAGATCAGAACTTCGTAGTTATCTGTCAATATACGTGACGACAATTGTTTGTGCGTGTGATTGGCCGATCGAACGTTGAGACGATAACTCTTGTTTGTGTGATTGTCCGTTATTATCTGTATTTTATTCTATGAGCATTATTTTATCTGCAATTGAATTATGATTATATCTGAGCAAGTTATGAAATGATTATTGTGATATGATTATCTGAGGAGATTTGTATCCTGATGAGATACCTAATGATATAATGATGTTGGAATATTATGTGATGAATTGTTGAAGAAATTATGATCTGGAAATTGTTAAGATTTGATCGTATCGTCTAAAGTTAGTATACAGTGAAGGTGCATCGTAGCACAGTAACTTTGTGATGTATATCCCAATCGCATTGTCTTCGGACGTGTTTGATTTTAAGTAGCTGGTCACGTGAATGACGTGCCGTGGTTGCGAGCTTTGTGGATTCCACTGTATGTAGGGAGGTGTTTGTTCGTTTTCTTTTAGAGGTCGAGGCCAGTTAGAAGCGCGACTTAGAATGGGTAGACCAATGTTGGGTTAATAAAGCTAAATCCTTTCTAAAAGACTTAAATTGCTTAAAAGCCTTAATCTTTCCTAACTCTCCGTTGAGAGAGAAGTAGTGGAGAGGAAAGATACCGAATACTTGGAGGTCGATGCATTCCTTCGAGTGGTGATTGCGATAGGGGAGGGCAAGGACGGTGAAACGTCAAGAAGCCTTGAGCGCTTCCCTAGGCGGGACAACGTTGCAATGATCAAGGTCACCTGCTGGGCATTGATCGTAGCAAGGACTGCAACGCGAACTAGGGATAGAGTTGTCGCCCCCTTGAGCAAATCGGAGATGGTTGAGAGGGAATCTGAATCGAGGCTAGAGGTCACTGTTTTTCTTATTGACCAACCGTGCGTGGTCCACTTATTTTTCTTTGCTGGCCAACAGAGCATGGTTTAAGTTGGTACGTACCCTTTGACACTCTATGTCGGCGTGGTTAGGATTCTTGTCCGTCCCAATCTGCTTTCCGACTTAGGCTGTGGTTGGACAATTGAAGAGGAGATGTATCGTATGTGCTGACTTTTCCCTTACCTCAATGATTTCCCTCCCTAAATCATTGACGGTCTGTTTCGATTGAGAAAACTGAAAAGAATAAGTTTTATGGAACCCCTTTATGTATCAAGGTAAAATTATGATTACAGAGGAGATGATATGATGTGATAAAGCAATGATAATGATGATGTTGTCAATAATGATGCGAAAATGATTTACGGTTTGTCTTATGATTGTATGTATGTGTTTGATATTAATGTGACCCCTCTCAATAAGTCCATGCCGTCGACGATTAATTCGTCCGAATCTCTTACTCTCTCTTTTTCTTTCTTTCTGGTCTATCTTTCTTCAATGGTTGGATACTAGATGATGGATCGCACTACGAGTCTGGTCATGTCGCCTCGCGTGGGAGGCCAATGGACCAAGACAGCTAGAGGATTGTTGTGGGAAGACCTACTAGGCTCAGTTTTGAGGACCCAGATCACATATTGCGTGGAGTAGCTACCGATCGCGTGGAGATTCGGCTTGTGTTTCGATACCTGATGCATGGAGGACCTGCTGACTTTCATGCTGCTCAGATGACACCGCTTGTTGTGTAGGGACGATGATGAGGATCTAGTAGCTGCTTGTATAGTGGTGGTCTCAGTTGTTTTGTTTGAGTCTTGTAAGGCAACCTTTCTGAGAACTGATGTAATCCCCAAGTTGAACTGGAAAAGTACTTTGTTAAATAATGACCTTCATGGTCGAAACGATGTTATTATCTTTTTAAGTAATGCAATGAATGACTTTTTATTTCCGCAATTACAACTGTTGTACTTTTGAATGATGATGTAACGTGACACTCTTTTTTGGAAAAGAATTTTTAAGTGCAAGTAAATGAAAACCCTTTTTGAAAAATGATTTTGAAAAAAAAAATAAAAGTTATAAAAAAATGGCGCAAATTTTTACGAAAATTCTAAGTCCAAAATGGGGTGTAACATTCGGTGGTATCAGAGCAATGGTTGTCCTTAGTGGCCTTAAGCATAGTCATGTATGCTTTCCTTGTGTGACTCTGTGCGGTGTGTAGCTTACGGTTGTCTTGAGTGGCTTTAAGCATGGCCTGATATGCTTTCTCTGTTTGGTGTCAGCTTTGAGCATGGCCTTGCATGCTGTGTTGTGTGATTGGCTTTGAGCATGGCCTTATATGCTTACTCTGTGTGCCTGTGTGCTAGATTAATAGAGATGCAAATCTCTATTTAATCTAGAAAGCTAACTTTGTTCATGTGCCAGGATAAGTAATGGCCCGTCGACAAGGTAATGACCTCAGAATGATCAAGCGACAGTGATGGCTCAGATGGCAGCAGTTCTGGATGGAGTGGGCAACAACATGAACCTGATGCATCAGCAGATGCAGCAGAATCAGAATGCTGATGGACAAGGAATCCGAGGATTGGACGAGTTCTGTCGTCGGAACCCGAAGGAATTTAAGGGTGGTTGTGCTCTGGATGAATCGCAAGAATGGATAGCAAGTTTGGAAAGAATTTTCGAGGGAATGGTCCAGTGTACGGATGAGCAGAAGGTAGCATATGCTGGATACATGATGACAGGAAAAGCGGCCAATTGGTGGCGTAATGCTAGGCAAGGATTAGCGGAAGATGGTGCCGCAATCACATGGAATCAGTTTAAGAGAATGATGTTGGATAAGTATTTTCCTGAGTATATGAAAACAGCAAAGGAAATGGAATTTTTAAGATTGGAACAAGGAACCATGAATGTTGGAGATTATGCGGCGAAGTTCGAGGATTTGGCAAGATTCATGCCTTATTATGGAGAAGCTGGGAATGAGAGATCGAAATGCGCTAAGTTTCTGGATGGATTGAAGCCTGAAATCAAGCAAGCTTTGGCTCATTTGGAAATTGACGTGTTCTCGACTCTCGTGAACAAAGGAAGGATTGTGGAAAGTAGCTTGCAATCGAAGAAGCCTGTGGCTCAAGTCGGAAGCGGTGGACCAATGAGACAATCGTCGGAGAACAGAAATGCTAATAGTGGGTTTAGATCCCCAGGTCCTTATGGACAAGGTGGTGGTAGGAGAGATGCTCGTTTTGGAAAAATGAGATTTCAAGGTGGATTTAACCATGGCAACAACCGGAATTCTCATCGTCACAACAACAATCAGAACCACAATAATCAGGCAAGAGGAAACAACAAACGCGGTGGATACCGTGGCAATGGTAACAAGAATGGGGGAAACAGAAATTATGGGAACAATGGAGGAGGAAGTCAAGGTACGCAATATAATTACGCCAGTTAATATATAATTATGTTTTAAAAAGAAATTAAGAAATAATTAAAGAAAATTATTTTATTAAGGTAAATATTTATTTTTGTGAAAATAAAAAGAAGTATTTAATAAGTATTTGATAAGAGAAAAGAAAATAGAATAAAATATAATATTTTGTGATTTTTGTGTCTCACTAACCGGTTAGTGACACGAGTAACCGGTTAGTGCTCTCAGACACCCAGAACTGAGATTGTTCTGGACACGAATTGGAAAGAGGAACACGTTTTTGGCCCCCAAATCAGCCACCTTGGCCTGCAACACGTCTCATCTCTACCAGGAACGAGTGATGGTGGGTGTTGATGACTTAACCCATTCCAAACCACTCAATTTCACTCTCAACATTTCATAAAAACCAATTCAGAACCATTTCACTTGTGTTGGTTCGTTCTTGTTCTCTGAAGCATCAACACACCCAAACTATATATGAAAACAAAGCTCTTTGAACCATCTTGAAAAAGAAACAAGTCCCATTCGATTTTATACACTATAGAAGAAGTTATAGGCTCTGCAATTTGACTCTGTTGATGCTGGAAAGCAAAGCATAAACCAGTCTCTGGAGCTCTCTTTCTTGATTTCGTTTGGTAAGCTCAAGCTACCTTTGAATCTCAAACTGGTTTCAATCTTGAGTAAGTATATCCTAGTTTTGATTCTAATCCTTTCTCACACGTTTATTTCACTTATTCAAGTTGAAAATCTCTGATCAATACCCCCTGTTGAAACTGAAAACAAAGTTGCAGCTGAGGTGGGTTTTGTCTCAAAATCGTGTTGAACCTTTTCCTTTGCTTTCCAGTCAGTCTCAAAAGCTTCAATAGGTAAGGGAGAAGATATTCATTTGCTAGAATGATTATTAAGTGGCTTGGAATGTAAAAGAGCTTTACAAGCTCAAGGGCCATAGGTTTTGAATTGGGACTTTGGCTTGGAGGCCAAAATAGGACATAAAACTCATTCAAGCATGTCATATTAACTGAACATGAGCTAAAGAAACTATAAATTTGACTTGAGAAGCTCTGAAATTGAATTTGACAAGTTAAGTGCTAAATATGTGATTTTATGCATACTTGAATAATTCTATGTGAATCACATGAAATTGATGTGTATAATTGATTTGAACATGTTTAAATATGCTCAAGAATGTTCTGTAAGTGATTGATAAGGATTGAAAATGAAAGGTTTTTGAATTGGTGTTAAAAAGTGACATTTTTGGACTGCTGCTGCAGTGACTAACCGGTTACTGCAACTTCTAACCGGTTAGTTACTGTAAAACTGGAAAAGAGGGAAATTTAAATGTGAATAACCGGTTACACGACTCTCTAACCGGTTAGACACTGTCCAGAATCTGAAAAATGTATTTTTCTTTAATCCAATATTTCCCTAATATTTTTAATTAATTCTTTTAAAATAAAAACTTTATTTTTATTATTTAAAAGAATGTTTTGATGTCAATTCCTTTTAACATCAATTCAATGCCAATTAAATAATTTGAATTCAATCCTAATAACTTGGTTGTGATTGAAATCATGCATGGTGTTAAGGAGTTAAGATAAGATAATAGGAAAAGACACATTCGATTTAATTAAATCGGTATGAGAATACGCGGAAATTAGGTTTATGACGGTGATACGTCAAATAACCGTGGGAATTAATTATAGGTAAAATAGTCCTATGATGAGTGGGTTGTGCAGACTCGACTCGGGATAATTTTACAATGACTATAATTTTATTCTATCAATCTCTCGGAGTATTTCGTGATTGCGGAGGACGGTCTTTAGTATAATTTACACATGGGTTGTAATTATATACTTGGTGGAAAGACGTTTACTCCCAATTGCTTTTCCTATTTAGTATGATCGTTGGTACGTTATCGTCAAACGTACGAGGAACGTTTGAGCGTTTTCGTTAAAACGTAAAATTGAATCGTTTGAATGTTTTCGATAAAACGTAAATTTAATCGTTGAGGACGTTATCGATAAACGTGAAATTGCCAAGTGCATGATATTTGAAAAATATCACAGAGGAGATTGCATCAAGTAATTGCATCGCATTGCATTGCACATGCATTAGAAACATACATTCTTGCTTGATATTTATTATTTAGTAATTATTAATTGATTATTTGAGATTGCTTATTTGCCTATGTGATTTTAATTGCTACTTGACTAATTGTGTTTGTTTATTCCTAGTTCATTTAATTATTCATTTGTACGCGGATGACACTGTCTTACTCCCTTTGCCCTATTTGTTTATTAGGTAATGTCTCGATTTCTGGCGTGCCTGGAGATGCGTCCCGTGAGAGGGACATGGGAGTATGAGGAGCGTAGGGCCACGTTCGAGGGGGAGGTGGAGTTGATCTTCCGCCACCCGAACCCCTTGGCGTATATGCGTCCTCGTCGGTTCCGCATACCTATGATATATGCCCAGCATATACCTCCTGCTTTTACTTATCGACATGGTACTCCACCGCCCCAACCTACACGTCGTCGTTCTCACTTCCGTTTTCGACCAGCTGCTCCTGTTCGCACTCCTCCTGAGAGAGCTGCACCGGAGGATCCTTCCCGTCCGGGTCCATCTCGGACTGTGAGATTTGCACCATCACCGGAACGTGTGCCTCCGGTGGTTCAGGTGGACTCTGAGGAGGAGGAACCCGAGGAGGGCGAGAGTGAGCCAGCTGGGGACGACACCGTACAGACTGGAGGGGAGAGTGTTCAGGTAGTGCCATCGACCGGGAGTCAGTGGATGGTTGATGAGCCTTGAGGTTATATGCTAGGTATATATCATTAGTATGTAGACTGACTGTTAGTATCTTTTGAGTTTAGTGGACTGCTCTGGGTTACACCTTATTATATATATCTATATGTGCACTGACTGAGCTTAGTAACTCAGAGTTATGATACAGTATCTTTTGATCCAAAACAATGTGAAATGATGTATATTAAATCAAACTTTCTATGTGAAATATATGACGCAGTTTTATAGAAGTATCCGGTTTAAATTATTTCCTATTTTTATGTACCATTATAAAAACATCAATATCATTTCTTTAAAATACATTAATAATATGCATTTATCATAGCATAATTCCGTGACGACTTCGGTCGTTACAAGTTTTCTCGATGAGTGGAGCAGAAGTTGCTAACAATGCCAATTTGATCCAAGGTAGGTGTTTCATTCGTAAGATTCCTTTGAATGTGTTGTATGATTCAGGAGCTACGCATTCGTTTATTGCTCATGATGTGGTAGATAGATTAAAATTGTCTGTAGAACGTATGCCTTTCGATTTAATTGTGTCTACCCCAACCAATGACCCAGTCATGGTATCTTTTTTCATTCCAAAATGTCCCTTAGAAATAGAAGGTAGAGAATATTTAGTAGACTTCATCATTTTACCCCTTACCCAACTCGACATAATTTTAGGTATGAATTGACTAACTGCTAACCATGTCCTACTAAATTGTGCCGATAAGACCCTGATGTTTGATAGACCAAGTGTTTCTATACCCTAACCTTTAGAACCTGAGCATATAACTGCCAATCAAATCATAGCTTCATGGGAAGTTGGAGCCATGATTTACATGTTTCTCGCTTTATTGGACGTCAAGGAAGGGAAAAAGCTGGAGGAGTTGCCTGTTGTCAAGGATTTTCCTGAAGTTTTTCTAGAGGAAATACTTGGATTACCTCTTGTGCGGGAATTTGAGTTTGCAATCGACTTAATTCCTAGAACGGCGCCAATTTCAAAAGCACCATATCGTATGGCCCCGATGGAATTGGTGGAGGTAAAGAAGCAAATGGAAGAATTATTGGAAAAGCAGTTCATCAGACCAAGTGTTTTCTCGTGGGGAGCACCAGTCTTGTTCGTCAAAAAGAAGGATGGTAGTATGAGGTTTTGTACCGATCACCGTCAGCTGAACAAGGTAACAATCAAGAATAGGTATCTGTTGCTAAGAATCGACGATTTGATGGACCAATTGAGAGGAGCGACTGTGTTCTCAAAGATTGATTTGAGATATGGTTATCACCAGATCAGGGTAAAAGAAAAGGATATACCAAAGACTGCATTCCGAACAAGATATGGGCATTATGAGTACTTAGTTATGCCTTTTGGTATGACTAATGCGCCCGCAGTATTCATTGATTACATGAATAGGATTTTTCATCCGTTTTTATATTCTTTTGTCGTTGTGTTTATCGATGACATTTTGATCTACTCACGGAATAAGGAGGAGCATGAGGAGCATTTGGTGAAGGTATTGAAGGTGTTAAAAGAGAAGGAGTTATTTGCAAAGTTATCCAAGTGCGAATTTTGGTTGGAATCAGTAAAATTTCTAGGACATGTGATCACAAGGAATGGAATTGCAGTAGACCTTGCGAAGGTGGAAGCAATTTTGGAGTGGAAAGCACCAACGACGGTAACAGAGATCCGGAGTTTTCTTGGTCTTGCTGGTAACTATCGAAGATTCATAGAAGTATTTTCAAGATTGTCATTGCCATTAACTAAGTTGACTAGGAAAGGTCAGGCGTTCGTTTGGACGGAGAAGTGTGAAGAAAGTTTTCAGGAGCTGAAGAGAAGGTTGACGTCTGCACCAATACTAGTTTTACCTGATCCTGCGAAGACTTTTTGTGTATACTGCGACGCGTCTAAACAAGGATTAGGATGTGTGTTAATGCAAGATGGTCAAGTAGTGTTGTATGCATAAAGACAATTGAAGATTCATGAGCAGAATTACCCAACTCACGATTTGGAGTTAGCAGCGGTGGTTTTTGCTCTCAAGATTTGGAGACATCATCTTTATGGAGTAAAAATTGAGGTGTTCAGTGATCACAAAAGCTTAAAGTATCTGTTCGAGCAAAAGGAGCTGAATATGAGACAAAGAAGGTGGATTGAATTTTTGAAGGATTACGAATTCGAAGTACATTACCATCCGGGAAAAGCAAACGTAGTGGCGGATGCTTTGAGTAGAAAGTCTCTCCATGTATCTGCCTTGATCGTAAAGGAGTTGGAACTGATAGAGAAGTTTAGAGACTTGAACTTGGCGGTGGAGTTTAACTCAAGAAATATGGTATTAGGGACTTTAAAAGTGAATAATGAATTCATGGAACAAGTGAAGGTGTTACAGCTAGCAGATCCGGAATTACAGGAAAAGAAGGAGCTATCAGAGAATGGAAAAGAGGTGAAGTTTCAGCTAGGAACTGACGAAATTTTAAGGTTCAAGGAAAGAGTTTGTGTGCCAAATAACCAAGAGATTAAGGAGATGATTTTGGAAGAAGCGCATAAGAGCAGATTAAGTTTTCACCCTGGAGCGTCTAAGATGTATCAGGACTTGAAAAAGATTTTATGGTGGTCTGGTATGAAAAAAGAAGTGGCAGAATACGTGTCAAGGTGTCTGGTGTGTCAGAAGGCTAAAATTGAGCACAAGAAGCCTGAAGGAGAATTGCAACCATTGGCGGAACCAGTTTGAAAGTTTGACAGTATTTCAATGGATTTTGTGTCTGGTTTTCCTAGAACACAAAAAGGACATGATACTATTTGGGTAATAGTAGACCGACTCACTAAGACCGCTCATTTTCTTCCAGTGAATGTTAAGTATTCTCTGGAGAAATTAGCAAACTTGTACATCAGTGAAATAGTAAGATTGCATGGGGTCCCATAAAGTATTGTATCGGATCGAGATCCCCGGTGTACAGTGTACTTCAAAATTTTGGGAAAGTATGCAGAAGGCATTGGGAACCAGGTTACACTTGAGTTCTGCTTATCACCCTCAAACGGATGGTCAGTCAGAACAACTATTCAGTCTTTAGAAGATTTGTTAAGAGCATGTGTATTGAAGGAAGCTGGAAGTTGGGATTCTTTCTCGCCATTGATTGAGTTCACTTACAACAACAGTTTCCATTCGAGTATAGGGATGGAACCCTACAAAGCGATGTATGGAAGAAAATGTAGAACTCCCTTGTGTTGGTTTGAGACTGGAGAGAATTTGCAGTTAGGACCAGATATAGTACAGCAAACAACAGACAAGATCAAGTTGATCCAAGAGAAAATGAGAACCGAGCAAAGTAGGCAGAAAAGCTATCATGACAAAAGAAGAATTCTGCTTGAGTTTAATGAAGGTGACCATGTATTCATGAGGGTAGTTCCTACTACCGGTATTGGTAGATTGCTCAAAACTAGGAAACTAACCCCTCATTTTATGGGACCCTATCAAATCCAAAAGCGTGTCGGACCTGTAGCTTACCAAATAAATTTACCCCCTATGTTTTCAAACCTACACAATGTCTTTCATGTGTCTCAATTAAGGAAGTATGTTAGTGACCCATCCCACATCGTTGAGTCTGACTCAATACAACTCAAGGATAATCTTACATATGAGACATTGCCCTTGCGGATCGATGACCGTAGTGTTAAGAAGTTAAGAGGAAAAGAGGTTCCTTTGGTTAAAGTAGTGTGGAGTCAAGAGCATGGTGAGGATGCTACTTGGGAGCGTGAAAGTAGCATGAGGGATTCATACCCTCACTTGTTTGAATCAGGTATGTATTTCTCAGGGACGAGAAATCTCTAAGTTGGGGAGGATTGTAAGACCCACAATTTTACCCAATTTATTTGTGATATTTTATTTGTTTATTTTATTTATTTATTTTTATAATGATTTATGTTACCTTTGTTTATAAAAATATTGTTTGAAGTTGCATTATATATATACACAGGGGTGTATATATGAATGTATGTATATATACCAATGTTTTTAATGAATTTAAATTGTATTCATACTATGAAAATATTTTTTATAAGGTATAGTATTTTATTTTAATGATCTTAGAACATGAAATGATTTTTGAAGGATTATAAAATTCATATCTTTTTAAACGTAAGTCCAAAAATTACAAACTTTATGTCAAAACGATCGTATTGAAATTTAGATTATGAAAATGTAAAGTTTTGGATTTTAGTCTGGAGTTTTTGAATTTTTATTCCTGCTACTGTAAAATTCGATTTTTGTTATTAATAAGCTTGGGAATGCATTTTTGAGTCATTAATGGACTCTTTGACCAAGAGATATTTTTACTTGTATGAGAAGCTTATTTTCTGGACTCCCATTGGGTGCACCATCCAGATCTTTTATTTTCTTTTATTTTTGGAATTTTTAATTGTTAGAATATTATTTGATTGGTTGATTAAGGTGGCAAATTTTATTTTTTTTTTGGTATAAGAAAAAATTCTATTACCACAAGCACAATAAAAACATCATGAGAGGCATATGCCATAATAACTGCCACCTTCTAGGAAGGGTTCAACATCATGGACATATGGGCCACAGTACATAGTACATTGAAAGCCACCTTCTAGGAAGGGTTTCCTCAATGCAATTACAGTTGAATCTCATTACATATGCTATCCACTAAGGATTTATTATGCCAACTTCTCAAATTCTTAATACAAAAAAAGATCCTAAAAGCAAGTTCTTTCTTAATAATTCTAAATCTAACAGCTGGGGTTCTAGAAACATTGTTAAAAACTCTATCATTCCTTTCCTGCCACGTGGTGTATATTGCAGCCACATATGTAGCCCATAGCACTTAGCGATACCACTTCCGTCCTCCAGCAAAGAGCAGCTACTGCTGCCATCGACCGAATCTGAACGGGAGATGGCGCAAACCCAACCAGTTCCCACATAGCTTCAACAAATCCGAGCTCCATTTGCAATCGAAGAAAAGATGCCTAAAGGATTCACCAGCCGACATACAGAGATTGCAGTGATTTGGTAAGTAGCTCCACTTCATCTTATCTCTGGTCTTTAACTTAGCATGCATGACTAGCCATGAAATGAAACAATGCTTAGGAACATTTAAACGATTCCAAACAACTTTAAACATAGGAAATCTGGGTTGAGTTCCCTTAAGAAATTGATACCCAGAGTTGATAGTGTATGCACCATCTGGACCTTCAAGCCAATCGTTATTCACAAAACCATCCCTAAGCTTGTCTCTGACTTTCAACAACTGTTTCCAGTGCCAACTCTGCCCTTGGACCCAATTACACTCCCAAATCGATTGCTCATTAATATAATAGCTATGCACCCATCAAACCCATAAACAGTCCTTTTTCGCTGCTAAATTCCAAATCTGCTTGCCTAGGGCAGCAGTGTTCCATATTCCACAATGCTGAATACTAAGACCCCCATGGACCTTTGAGTTGCATACTTGATTCCATGCCACCTTTGCTCTGTAGTCACCATTATCATTCACTCCCCAAAGAAATCTTCTGCATTGATTTTGAATTTCATTAATGATTGCAGTAGGGATGACAAAAATAGAAGCCCAGTATATATGGAAACTCATCAGTACAGAATTAATAAGACACACCCTAGCTTGATAGGACAAATGCCTAGTCTTCCAGTAGTTGATACTTCTCATCACCTTTTCCACCAAGACTTGACAATTAGTAGCATTCCATTTCTTTGAGGACAGAGGAACCCCCAAGTATCTACAAGGGAAAACTCCCTGCTGAAAATTTGATATTGATAACAGTAGATTCTGGGTTTCTTGGTTGACACCAGCCATGAAAATATGAGATTTCTCATGGCTGACTTGCAACCCTGACCAAGTAGCAAATTCCTTTAGTGCATTCATCATGATTCTTAGACTGGCTGGATGAGCTTTGCAAAAGATCATAAGATCATCTGCAAAAGCCAGGCTAACCAATCTCAACTCTTTACAGGCAGGGTGGAATCTAAAATTTATCTCTGTTGTTGCCATATTGAGGTTCCTAGTGAGAATTTCCATTGATAGAACAAAAAGTAAAGGTGACATGGGGTCTCCCTGCCTTATACCCCTAGTACCCCAGAATCTTTCACCCTGATGTCCATTCACCACAATAGAGTAGGAAACAGACTTGACACAGGCCATAATCCAGGATACAAATTTTGTAGGAAACTTTAGAGCAATTAGCATAGCTTCAATAAAATTCCACTCTAGTGTATCATAAGCCTTTTTAATGTCCAGCTTGAGCATGCACCTTGGAGATACACGTCTCCTACCATACAATCTCACCAGCTCCTGGGATAGCAGTACATTGTGTAAAATACTTCTGTCTGTTATAAAAGCATTTTGATTATCCTGTATTAAGCAAGGCAGCACTTCAGCTAATATGTTACTGATTATCTTTGAGATACATTTGTAGATAGTGGAGCAACAAGCTATAGGACGAAATTGATGAACCTGTGAGGGGTTATCAATTTTAGGGATCATTACCAAATTCGTATGATTGATCTCTCTTAGAATCTTTCCTGTAGCGAAAAAATCCTTGATAGCATTACACATATCAGTGCCAATTCTGGCCCAGGAGGCTTGAAAAAAACCCGATCCATACCCATCAGGCCCAAGGGCTTTATTTTTGTTAATAGAAAACATAGTATTCTTGATCTCAGCATCAGATATAGGTTTAATTAAACCCAGTTGTTGCTCACATGTTAAACAAACACCTTGATTAACCACTGATTGTTCAAACATACTCCCACTGGTTCTGGATTGGAATAGGTTGTGATAGAAGTCCTCAAAAGCCTTTTGAATTCCTGCTTGATCTGAGACCTGTTCATCTCTTTCATTTACAATCATCACAATTCTATTCTAGTAAAGTCTCTTTCTAATCGAATCATGAAAGAGCTTAGTGTTGTTGTCCCCATCCCTTAGCCAATCCAGCTTTGCTTTTTGTTGTAAAAAGGAAATAGCCTCCTGCTGCACCTTTCTGTACTGATTAGAGATCTCCCTCTCAGCCTCATGTAAATCCTGGTCCATAGGTCTCAGATTCAACTCTGTTTGAATAACATCCAGTTTGTGTCTAAGCTCCCTCTCTCTAATATCAACATTAGAGAAATGAAGTCGATTCAATCTAGCCAAAGGACTCTTAAGGTCCTTAAGTTTTCTACAGATTTTAAACATAGTGCAACCCTCAACATCCCTCTGCCAAGCACTGTACACAATATTCCCAAAGTCATGATGACTAGCCCATATATTGAAGAACTTAAACATGTGCCTTTGAGTATTCTGCTGGACTCCCCAATTTATGATGATTGATGAATGATCTGACAACCCAGGATTAGTAAAATTAGCAATAGACTGAGGCCAATCCCTGCACCAATCTAGATTCACCAGAGCCCTATCCAATTTTGAGATGATTCTATCAGCCCCAGATTGCTTGTTACACCAAGTATAATAGCAACCTGTCTGGTGCATGTCCATCAAGCCACACTCATCCAAACAGCTTTGCATATCATGAGCACTGCTGAGATCAATTGGATTACCCCCAAGCTTCTCTTGCTGAGTTAAACATGTGTTGAAATCCCCAACCACTAGCCATGGAATGTTAATGCACCTCTGCATACCACACAACACCTGCCATAGGTCCCTCCTATCATGTTGGTCATTCTCAGCATAGACAAAGGTTACAAAAACCTGCCTCTGAGTCTGCTTTATGATGGCATGACAATGAACATACTGAGCAGATCTAGCAATAATAGTGACTTCAAAAATGTCTCTTCTCCAAACTACCCAGATCCTCCCTAAAGAACAAGTATCCAAATTAATATAGGAACCCCAACCATTAGCAATTTTATTCTGAACATGCTGAAAACTACTCATTCTCAGCTTATTTTCTAGAAGAGCAAAAAAACCTACATTATTTCTATTAAACAACTCTAGAACCTGTTTTTGTTTTCGAGGATGGTTCAGCCCTCGAGTGTTCCAAGCTCCAATTTTATCCATGTGGGGGCTGAGCTGAAGACTCCCCTCTATGAGACACTACATCTTTTTGAATGGTCCTCCTTCTTGTGGTGACTGAGACCCACCCCTCATTCTCTCCTTCTTTCTGCCCCACCACTTGAATCTCATTGCCCTCTACAGGGCTAGATATTGTAAGGTCCTTTATCACATCATCAATTTCAGCCCTACCCTTATCCACATTATCCTGAGGCACTAAGCCAGCATCAATGTTATTTTGCAATTTAAGAGCATCATCTAGTTTTTGCATATCATGTTGTGAAGGTTTATTCTTAACAACCCACTGTTGCTTCACCCCTTTCCTACACATCTTAGCATCATGGCCATATGAATTACATTTGGAACATAGGGTTGGCTTCCACTCATAATTCACCTTCTGAGAAACCAGGTTCCCCTTATCATCTTCAAAGTGAACCTCCTCTGGAAGTATTGCAGGATCCACTTTCACCAAAACCCTTGCATAGCTTATATGATTTCTTTCCTCAGTCACTTTATCAGCCATAATAGGAGTCCCTATTAGGCTTGTAGGGTTAATCAATAATAAATCCTACCGCTATAGGATAAACATGAGCTCTCTAGTACAGGATAAGGGTGAATAACTCATCCTTCTTATCCTCTAAGAGCCGTGTCAGCCCTACTGGGCCGAACAGGCCCATAAGACAACACAACACAACTTCCCCTATAAGTATCGCCATGCTATGGGGGCTAAGGTATGTTCTCTCATCCCTATTCTCAAGAACTACGTGTGGCTTGATCCCCTTATCACTGGGGGTACGTAGGACCGGGGTCACCCTCGTCAGCTGCAACAACCCCAAACACATATCGTGGTGGATCTATTTCTCTAATCCACTACATTGGCGCCGTCTGTGGGGATCGATAAACTTCGATTCCCATCCACATGCAACAATAAAAAAAAACAAGAACGGGTCGCGCGCCGGTACTCTTTATAGTGTTATTCGCGGTGTTGCTTACGATGGTCGGTTCGGTGAAGCCGCCACCATAAAGGCTCTTCTGGACCTTGCGTTCCCCTGGCAACCACAGAGTCCACGACCACTGTTCTTCACGGTCCCTTCTTTGCGGTCCCATCTTCACAACCACACCGCTGCCGCTTGATCGAACAAGAGGATAACAGTAGCACTGCGCCGCTGCTGTTCGATCGTGACACCGTCACGTCCCGCCACGGTCGCACCATCGTTGCGGATGAGGACGGTGATTACCTTCCCTGTGCAAAGCCGAAACCAGTGGAGGAGTTGCTCCTGATCTGTTGACGCGCCACGCAAGGTTCAAACGGCGAAGAAGCAACCGCCTACTCATCTCGCCGTCACTATCTGCGAGCACTTCGCTCTCTGCTTTTCGATTCGATCTCAGTCACGGTAGCAACGCATGGAAGAATCGATTATGGGGACTGCGATCCCAGTGGCGGCGGTACGTGAGCCACCACCGCCGACCCGAACCACCATCATCTCTGCTGCGCCTTCGCACGCCCCTCCGCACCGGTACAGGGATTCGCTTCTCTTGGTGTGGCACCGCCGCCTCGTTCTTCCATGGTGGTGCGGCGGCTGGACTTGCTCTTCGAAGAAGAAGAGGGAACACGCAGCAGCTGTTGCTGCATTAGGGTTCCAAACCCCTAACGGGCCAACAAGGCCCAATTCAAAAAGAAAAAAGAAAAAAAAAGGGCCTCAACAGGCCCTAACAAAACAAAAAAAAAAGAAAAGGGAAAAGGGCCTCTACAGGCCCTAACAAAAAAAAATAATAATAATAAAAAAATAAAAGGAAAAGGGCCTCTACAGGCCCTAAAAAAAAAGGGAAAGGGCCTCAACAGGCCCTAACAAAAAAAAAGGGAAAAGGGCCTCTACAGGCCCTAACAAAAAAAAAAGAAAAAGAAAAAGAAAAGAAAAAGGGCCTCAACAGGCCCTAAAAAAAAAGGGACTATCAACACTCATTCGGCCCAACTGACAAGGCATTCTTAGGGATATCAACAACTTTACGGGCCCAACAACAGCAAGCTACTCCTACATCAGGGAAGCTATTTCATTTAAAATCAAATTCTTATGCATACCAACGTTTTTATTTGATTATATCTTATATTATCATCGGCTGATAATTCTTCTAATTTTTAATAATTGCACAAATATTTTATTGACTCACATGACTATTAGTTAACAGCAAAAATATTACAATTTTGCTAATTAAAGTCATTACATGTCTATTGTTATCTATTATTGTTGTTACAAACTTGAACAACAACTGCTAAATTATTTTCTATGCACATATGCGAGGTACATGGACAAATAATTATATTAATAGGCCCGAGCTGCTGAATAACCCATTTCGAGATCCCATTAATGGACATAATTTTTCGCTCTATTTGGAATCTAGTGGTGATCGCGAGAACCCCCGCGCTGAGTTCTCCTCTTGAAGCTTGTGCTCCGAGCGAAGAGCGAGGACCCCCGCGCGAGTTCCTCTCTTAAAGCTCGTGTTCCGAACATAGAGAAAATCATATTTAAGGAAAACAGAGGTCAACCCTCAATGATCAATGAAGTCCATTTGGAAAGATATGACAGAAGACTTCAATCCAACATTCTTTAATCCGACATCCCTCAATCCGGCATTTCTCACCACACTGAATCAGGGAAGGAATTCTCATTCCTGTATTATTTTCCTATTTACTTGGCATTTTACGTGATTACTTTACACACATGCTTATATTAATTTACCTGGTGCAGTGCTTTTGACATGTGCTTTTAATGCTTATTCCTTATAATCTCATTACATGCCACTAATTATTTGATATTCTCTAATTATGATTTTTTGTATACATGCTGATACGTGGCATATTGTTAGCCAAATTTCTTTGCTGCTGATTGTTTTTAAATGTCTGTCTTTCCTGTCGTGATAGGATAATAATATTTTATATACATTGTCTTTCGAATGACATTAGGCAGTTTCCGACAATTGTGCATTGTCGTTTTTCATGGATAAACTTTCATCATTTGATTTGTTGTCATTACATGCTCTGACATATTGTTAAATGTCATTCATTACAATTATTGCGCGTGATATATTTATAATCATGCTTCTTTTCGTAGACAATCATCTATGATTTACGAGGTTATTAACCCCAATAATTGTCATCATTATGTTTATTACGTGTGATATTATTAAAATCATACTACCTCTATACCGATATTATACTTCGTATCTTTGCCAATAATTGTTATTATCGTTATTAAATAACGTAATTACCAATTAGTAATTTTGTTTACACATGAGAGGTACGATTATGATGGACCATTTCGAGCTTCCGACCGCCAAAGATATCCTCAAATTAATCGGTGCTAGACTACTCAATCACGATGGGTATCTAATATTACAGCGCCTTCAACAGGGTTCGGCAAAATCTCACGATGACATGGCTGTCTCCTCTATTACACATGCTTACTGTGACCATTGGCTGTCTCCTCTATTACACATGCTTACTGTGACCATTGGCTGTCTCCTCTATTACACATGCTTACTGTGACCAATTCAATTTATCATTGATTATGACCTCAACGTCAATACTCGGATTCCCGCTTCAAATAACACAACCAAGGCCTACAACATCCTCGTACCCTCTGCCACAACACCCTTGCCTCTCACGGTCACTCAGAGCCAAAAGACGATCGTTGTCAAGATCCCTCCTCGGGATCCCGGCCTTGCTCACACAAGTGCTACACAATGACTTGTCCATAACGGCATACAAGGTTTTTGGTAGGAAGAGGATGAATAATACTAGGCAACCGCCCATTCCAACAATAAAAGAGGAAATGCCTCACTGCCAAGAGGGTGTCGGGCATATATCAACATTCAGAAATAGTCTAAACACGAAGACTGACAGGGAAGGATCTTTCTCATTACCCCATTAATATTATGGTTTAACTGTCATATTCATTACTATTGAATCACTTACCACATGACATGTGTTATCTTAGATAATAATCGTAATTAACAGTGAATTTACATATCATCTATTACTTGATATTCTAATCGTTGTTTTCATGCATCATAAAAAGGTACAAACATAACGATCGGATCTGCCGAGCATGATGACCTATGTTAGTTCGAGTCCGAGTATGACGACCCAACTTAATTCAAGTCCTTCACACCGGTTGCCGATCAATTTTTCCTTGGTTTGCGCAACATCGCGACCTTACCTATTTACTAGAACGGTCCGCAGTGCCAACACCCAGTGATCTAATTCGGATCCCAACATCTCTGAGGAACCACACAATGTTGAGTCCACACCCACAACTCGCAAATATTCAACCTTCGCTCAGCATTCGCCTACACAGATCTGAATCCGACAGTCTCTCAAAGAGGCTTGGATGAACACGATCTAATTGGCGGAAAACAACTATCACACCTTAAAGGACTTCTTAACTCGGCACAAGCCTCTTCAGGCTTTACCGAGTAGGGGGGGTTGGTTATGCAATGGAGTAAAAGTTTGCTTCAGCTTTATTATTATGATGATCTATCAGCTTGCCTTCGCCCTAATTACTCGGATTCAAGAGGGGTTCAACAATTGAAGTTGACTAAACAGTTCCGACAAGGGAAACGGTCGTCCTTGGCTTCTCTACTTGTTCTTGCCTCCTCGGTTTCATTCTTTCCCTTCTCGGCATCCTCGGCCGCTTCATCAGCTCGATAAACTTTTGATGACTTCCACTCGAGTGACCTTATTCGACCATGAAGCTTACTGCTCGGCGGATAGAATGGACACTGGGTCTTGAAAGTAATTCGAGCCTTCAACTCTTCGGGTCGAGTGGCTATTCTCGAACACGATGTTCGCTGCTTCGGGGAAGGAACGGACTCCGACTCTACAAAAAAAAAAAGGGATCCGAGGGTGCCTCGAACAACAACAATAAATGTCTCACAATTCTTATATACTCGGCACAATCTTCTACGAGCTTTCTCGATCTTCTTTTTTAGGTAAAGGAGGGTGTGCAGAGTTGATCTTGATACTCTAACCTTTCTTCGCCCACTTTGGTCCCGAGCGTTTCACAGACTTTATGAACTCGACACATGCCTTTTCAGGCTTTACCGAGTAGGGGACTAGTATGTCGTGCCAAAGAGGACCACCACGTCCCATGAGGCAACAAATTGATAATTTACCTTCCTTATTAAGGACATATGTTAAACTCACTCACTTCGGATCATGTTCTTACGCACTTTCCCACGATCTCGGTTAGCCGGCCAGATTGGCGAGGCTACAAGTGAAAACGAGGATTGCGACCCGATAGCTTGGCTTAGCCTCTCGGCTCAAAGCCTTTCGGCTCATATCTGGCCCAATACATCGCGGATCGAGGAATACACCTCGGCTAAGGTTGTCATTCCGACAAGCAATCCCTCATAAACGTTACGGTCCAATTGGTGATAATCTTGGCACACCTCGAACTCAAATAACAGTTTGAGTCGTGCCAGCATACATTGGCACAAGCCTTTCGGCTTTCACCATGGCAAGCGCATAAAAGGATGTCTCCTTAAAAGCATCGTGACTTTAAAAACAATAGTCCAATTCGACTTTGAACTCAGTACATGACGATACATGGCTAAGGGCCTTGACTGCGAACAGTCTTATACGTCCTAATCAACCATCCACGACACTCCTCCGAATAAAAAGTTATCAGCCGCAAACAATGTTTTGTGTCACCACAAACTCTCAGAACCTCGCCACAGACTTTCAAAGTCTTACGAGCTGGGGGGCTTGTAGGGTCTACCAACCATATACGGACTCGAGTCTCACCAAAGGGTTCCTTTAAGGGCATTTTACTCGGTTTACCTATCATAAAAGTTCTTCGCTCGGACTCATGGACTCCGAGCATACCAAAGGGCCAGGCTCGGACTTGATGGAACCGAGCCCTATGATCGGTCCCCAATCTATCAAGCTCGGGACTCTAGGACCGAGACATACCGTCGGCTTGTGGATAAACTCAGGCTCACCGAGCCTTCTTATCCCTTCCGCAAATCTCTCCTAGATTCTCGCAACAGCCTAGACATGAGATCTTCAGCTGATCCTAACCAGATTCTCAGAGCATAATCCTCCGATATTATCTCACAGAATCCTGGTTCAGCACAGCTCTGATACAGGGCCCGAACGGCCCATATCAGCCTCCTCCAAACCCTATAAATAGCTCATCTCAGCTAGGGTTTCAGGTATGTTCCCACAGAAGCTCAGCACAGCCTCTTCGAGCCTATACGAGCTTGGGGGGCTTGTAGGGTTAACCAATAATAAATCCTACCGCTACAGGATAAACATGAGCTTTCTAGTACAGGATAAGGGTGAATAACTCATCCTTCTTATCCTCTAAGAGTCGTGTCAGCCCTACTGGGCCGAACAGGCCCATAAGGCAACACAACACAACTTCCCCTATAAGTATCGCCATGCTATGAGGGCTAAGGTATGTTCTCTCATCCCTATTCTCAAGAACTACGTGTGGCTTGATCCCCTTATCACTGGGGGTACGTAGGACCGGGGTCACCCTCGTCAGCTGCAACAACCCCAAACACATATCGTGGTGGATCTATTTCTCAGATCCACTACAAGGCTTGATATCTTCCCTAAAGCAGCAGATCCCCAAAACCTCAAATTCAAGTTAGGCAATTGAACCCAAATAGGGACTCTGTCTAGGAAATTCTTAGCCACAGCTCTTCCTGTCCAAGGAGCAATTATTAGAGGCTTTTTATCAAAGTGAAATACACCTACTTCTAGCACATTGTTTCTGCCCTCCAATGTGCTGAGTCTTACATTAATGGTACCATCAGAGTTCATTAGGATTTTGTCAATCTCATACTGTCCCCACACCTTCTTAATGAATCCACTCAACACTGGATAAGGTGGATTGACTCCTAGGACATAGCATACTATTGAATTCTGCCAGTATTTTAACTCACCTTCAACATCAGAGGGTTCAATCTTCCCTACAGCAACCCCATTCTTCAATTCAGGCTTATGGAAACTCAACTTTCCCCCTGCATTTCGGAGTTTTGATATGTCAAAACTATCCCAAACATTTGGTTTTGGTATTTCCTTAGCAGGTTCTGTTCTTTGTGCTTCAAGCATTTCAGGATTTACACTCCCCATATCATCATTATGTATATCAACTCTGCTTTCTGTTTTTTCTGTAGGTACACCTTGTTTGTTGACTCTCGCACGAATCAACTCTAATCCTTGCACCAATGATTCAAGTTGCTTTGGCGTCAAGGCATCAATAACCGCTAAATCTTCATCATCCAATTGTGACAGATCAAGGACCTGAGATTGTTTTTCATGCTGAAAAGAAGTGGAAGGAGATTTTGGTGAGGGGGAATTTGGTGGCCTCCCCCTCCTCTTAGCCATGGAGGCCGCACGACGGACGACCTAGGAAGCCCTAGGTGCCGTGAGAGAGAAGAGAGAAAAGTCAACTTAGTCAAACCCTAGAAATTAAATTATTCAGCAATTTAAGTTGGGATGTTACAATAATGATGCATCAAAAAGCAAAAATTCTTCCTTCTTCTCCAAGAGATACACGCCTATCAACTGAGACCAAGAGAGGATGAATTGCAATTTTATCATGTGAAGAATACTTGAAATTCAAAAGTGCATAGTTTTTGTGAAAAGGCTTTAATACAACTTATATTTTCCATGAATTTACTTGATGACCAAGTATAAGAAGTAAAAAATTTTCTTCTTACCCCAACACTAAAAACCGTGTGCTTCTTAATATTTTGGGGTATGAAGACACTTTTTACTTCCTATATAAAGAGGTCTCATCCTTTTGGCATTTTACACAAAATCAAACTTAAAAAACAAGAGAGAAAAAAAATTAAGAGAACCCTAAAGAGAGAGGAGTTGGGCGTGGCATCTAGGAGCAGAGGAGGAGGAGATTTTGCACATCATTGAAGTATTTTTCTTTGCTTAGGAGAAAGGTATTTCTATTAACTTATAATCTATTGTTTCTATTTTGTTTTTAAGCTTTTATTTTTGGGATTTTTTATAAATAAACAGTGAGTTCTTGTTCTTGAAGTTCTTTTGCTCTTTTATGAACCCTAACATGAATATTGAAAATTATTTTAAGTGATTGTGAAATTTTGTTTATGGTCATGTGAATAAGGATTAAAAGGGACTTATAAAGAGGTTTAAAGAAACATAATTTCCCCTTTTATTTTCTTATGATGACCGAATTTTTGAAGATGAAATAAGGAAGTGAAAAATTTTATTTGCATCATATGAACATGTTTTAATGAATTTTGGAATTTTTGAATGGTGAATGTTTGATGTTTTATCATGAATTCTTAAAGGAAATAATCATTTGATGAATAAACAAAATTGTATTTGAAAATTTCTGCAAAAATTATTTTTATTTTCTAGGTAGGCCGTGAGACCTACATGAATGCAAAAAGAAAATTTTATAATTGTTTGATGATTATGGGCATGATTTATTCTTTGTTCATTATATTTTGTAATTGATTATAAGGTATAATAATTGATTATGTGAAAAATAATTTGGTTATTGTTCCTATTTTTTTTAGTATGGCCGAATGGTTATATTCTTAGGATAGGAGTATTATTTTGATTTTTCTAAGTGTTTATGTGATTATATGGTGTTTGTATCTTAATTCTTTGATATGGTTTCATGAAATAACAATTGAATAAATGATTTTTGATAAAAAGAAATGATTCTGGAAATTTTATATTAATTCTGAATAATTTTATTTTAATAAGGGCGTGTGATTTAAGGTGTATTTTTATGTGTATTTGTGATGTGTTTATGTGTATATGTAGTTAGTATCATGTACAATATGAAAATGAAAGTTTTAAAGTGAATAAAATTATTATTTTCTGGAAAATGTTGTTGTTGTCCATATTTGATGTGATTTAGAAAATGTGATTATTTTTCTAAGTTAAGTATATTTTTGAGTTGTAGATTATAGGTCTTTGTGTATAAGTGTTAGAACTTGAATTGTGATGAATTTTTAAGTGAATGCAACCTGTTTTGTGTGGCTGTCCAGCAAGCTTAATTTGTTTATTTGAATCAAACATTATGATATTTTCATAGTAGAACTAGTAATTAAGTTATAAGAAAAAGTGGCATGATTTTTAGATTAATCGTTTAAGAGAAAAATGATTTTTAAGATTTAAGGCTTATGCTGTCCAAGGAATTTTTAAAATGATTTCAGTAATCATAGAAATTGTTTTAATATATGTGATTTTATGTGTTAGAAATTTAGGTTCATGAATATGTGTGTACTGATGCTTAAAAAGTGATTTTTCCTATGCTGTTTAGAATATGTAAATAAGTTGCATCAACTTTAGAAAAATTATTTTGAGTTTTGAGTATATGAGTTTATGTTCTATATGAATTATGTGTGCTTGTAATGTGGTTGTATGATTTTTATTTACTGCTTGAATTGATTTAAGTGTTGCATCAAAAACAAATGATTTTAATGTTGATAAAGGTTCGAGCGAAGCAAATTTGGATAATCAGAATCATTCGTCTCTAGCTTCCAATCCAGGTGAGAGAGAAGCTTTCCTAAGACATAATGACATCTTCGGGTAACATTAGGATGTTCTTGATCATCTCAAAGATCAGAACTTCGTAGTTATCTGTCAATATACGTGACGACAATTGTTTGTGCGTGTGTTTGGCCGATCGGACGTGGAGACGATAACTCTTGTTTGTATGATTGTCTGTTATTATCTGTATTTTATTCTATGAGCATTATTTTATCTGCTATTGAATTATGATTATATTTTGAGCAAGTTATGAAATGATTATTTTGATATGATTATCTGAGAAGATTTGTATCCTGATGGGATACCTAATGATATAATGATGTTGGAATATTATGTGATGAATTGTTGAAGAAATTATGATCTGGAAATTGTTAAGATTTGATCGTATCGTCAAGTTAGTTTACAGTGAAGGTGCATTGTAGCACAGTTAACTTTGTGATGTATATCCCAATCGCACTGTCTTCGGACGTGCTTGATTTTAAGTAGCTGGCCACGTGAATGACGTGTCGTGGTTGCGAGCTTTGTGGATTCCACTGTATGTAGGGAGGTGTTTGTTCGTTTTCTTTTAGAGGTCGAGGCCAGTTAGAAGCGCGACTTAGAATGGGTCGACCAATGTTAGGTTAATAAAGCTAAATCCTTTCTAAAAGACTTAAATTGCTTAAAAGACTTAAAAGCCTTAATCTTTCCTAACTCTGCGTTGAGAGAGAAGTAGTGGAGAGGAAAGATACCGAATACTTGGAGGTCGATGCATTCCTTCGAGTGGTGATTACGATAGGGGAGGGCAAGGACGGTGAAACGTCAAGAAGCCTTGATCGCTTCCCTAGGCGGGACAACGCTGCAATGATCAAGGTCCCCTGCTGGGCATTGGTCGTAGCAAGGACTGCAACACGAACTAGGGATAGATCTGTCGCCCCCTTGAGCAAATCGGAGATGGTTGAGAGGGAATCTGAATCGAGGCTAGAGGTCACTGTTTTTCTTATTGAGAGGGAATCTGAATCGGAGATGGTTGAGAGGGAATCTGTGCGTGGTCTACTTATTTTTCTTTGCTGGCCAACAGAGTGTGGTTTCAGCTGGTACGTACCCTTTGACACTCTATGCCGGCATGGTTAGGATTCCTGTGCATCCCATCTGCTTTCCGACTTAGGCTGTGGTTGGACAATTGAAGAAGAGATGTATTGTGTGTGCTGACTTTTCCCTTACCTCAATGATTTCCCTCCCTAAATCATTGACGATCCTGTTTCGATTGAGAAAACTGAAAAGAATAAGTTTTATGGAACCCCTTTATGTATCAAGGTAAAATTATGATTACAGAGGAGATGATATGACGTGATAAAGTAAAGATAATGATGATGCTGTCAATAATGATGCTAAAATGCTTTATGGTCCATCTTATAATTGTATGTATGTGTTTGATCTTAATGTGACTCCGAGTCTGGTCAAAGGTTGGATACTAGATGGCGGATCGCACTACGAGTCTGGTCATGTCGCCTTTCGTGGGAGGCCAATGGACCAGGACAGCTAGAGGATGGTTGTGGGAAGAACCTACTAGGCTCAGTTTTGAGGACCCATATCACATATTGTGTGGAGTAGCTACCGATCGCGTGGAGATTCGGCTTGTGCTTCGAGACCTGATGCATGGAGGACCTGCTAACTTTCATGCTGCTCAGATGGCACCGCCTGGTGTGTAGGGATGATGATGAGGATCTAGTAGCTGCTTGTGTAGTGGTGGTCTAGGTTATTTTGTTTGAGTCTTGTAAGGCAACCTTCCTGAGAACTGATGTAATCCCCAAGTTGAACTGGAAAAGTACTTTGTTAATTAATGACCTTCATGGTCGAAGCGATGTTATTATCTTTTTAAGTAATGCAATGAATGACTTTTTATTTCCGCAATTGCAACTGTTGTACTTTTGAATGGTGATGTAACGTGACACTCTTTTTTGGAAAAGAATTTTTAAGTGCAAGTAAATGAAAACCCTTTTTGAAAAATGATTTTGAAAAAAATAAATTTTATAAAAAAAAATTGCTCAAATTTTTACGAAAATTCTAAGTACAAAATGGGGTGTTACACCAGCCACCGGACAAACAACAATAATATGATAGGTTGTTTCTGCAGCACCATGGCATAAGGAACATTGCACATCCACATTCACACCACGTCGCAATAGATTGCATTTGGAAGCCTCACGATCTAGAAGAAGCTGCCATGAAAAAGCACGGAGTTTGAAAGGCACTTTTACTTTCCACAACCTCATAAAAACATGGGGACAATCACCAATCAACCCAGAATTCGGCGTAGGCGCATCAAAGGCGCAAAAGAAGGAAGTTGTAAACAGACTTTACAAAAGATCAAAAGAGCCAGCCGCAGTCCATTTCCAAGAATCCACAACATTGTCAGATATAACCACGACAGCCAGAATATTATTCAAATCAAACAACATATCTTTTTCATATTCAAACATATCACATTCACGCCGCCAACAAAGGTTCCAAGACCAACCTGCATTACACCATACGCCCATATGTTGCACCAATTTGTTCCTGTCAATAGAGACCCCATACAATCTAGGAAATTGATCTTTAAGATAAATAGAGCCACACCATTGATCCTCCTAGAAGAGGGTAGAATTACCATATCCTATTTTCTTATTGATACAATTCTTGAACCAGTCCAGTCTCCCGTTAAAATATACAATAGCACAAAGATCTTTCCACCAAATGGAGGCTCTATTAAAATGTCGGCCATGGGAGCTCACCAAGGAAGAAGCATCAAAGTCACTATACTTAGCCTCCAACAAATGAAAACACAAGGAATTTTCTTGGGACAAGAGCCTCCACCTCCACTTAGTAAGGAGAGAAATATTAAATAAATTTAAATCCCTTACTCCCAATCCCCATCCTTCTTTTCTTTACAGATAAGATCCCAACTGACCCATGCAATTTTCTTTTTGTCTTCACAACCACCCCATAAGAAGTTCCTCAGCACAGAGTTGATCAGAGTGATTGTTGGAGATACTAGCAAGTATACTAGATCACGAGTAATAAAGAGTAAATAAATTATCGTTCCATTCGGGGATTGTGAGTTGTTTCCAAATAATTCTCACCAAAGGGTAATTAAAAGAGAAATTTATAAATTTTTACTATTTAATAAACAAACTATTAAAAATAAACTAATTAAAAATAAGGTTTGTGAGACAGATAGAGAAAGGCGTTAGGAAATAGTTTCATTGCAAGACGTATTTACTACTTATGAATCTCTATTTTTCATTAAACTCACGACATCCCAGAGGTAATAAAAACCAGATGTCTCTGCGAATTTATGTTTCTTATTCAATATGAGACCCTTAATGTCTTAAGCGATTTGACATATGAATAACCACAATTAAGCACACTGGAATATTCATGTCATATAAGCCCTAGATGTATGTCTACAAACTAGGAGGTTATAATGTTTGGAAGAACAACCTATTCTAACCCTCATATGTCTCTTGTTGGATTAAAGATTCTAAACAAAACATAAATTGATCAGGTTCATGAATTGGAATTAAAACACAACCAAACAATAGGTTTTGAATGAAAAACATTAATTCATAAATATGTAAACTCATCCATACAAATCCACCATGTTCCTAACTACAAAGGGTTTTAGTCACACATTATAAAAGAAAAAATAGAAAAAACAGAATAGGATACCCTATCATAAACAATAAGGAATTACCTAAACTCTTCTCCTTGAATGAAGCACAAAATATGTAATCTCCCTTTTTCTCTAAAAGCTACTGAACCTAATGCTAAGACCTAGAATATATAGGAAAAACTAATCCTAAAACAAATCAATCTAAAATCTATCAGAATCCTCAAAAGTGAAATAAATACGCCCAACTCGCAGGCCCACGCGCCCAGGCGCAGCTCTCCCACGCCTAGGCGTGGGACCAGTTTCTTCAGCTCCTCTTCTCTACGTGTCTGTCACGCCTAGGCGCCCGATTCCTTGCATCTGGGCATGATCTTGCCTGAATTGGCTGAGTTTTTCTTCAATAAATTTTGACTTTTTGTACCCCAACTCTTGACATTTAAACCCCATCTTGGGCCACATTTAAGAACATTATTTCTCTCCATTCTAGCTCCAATCTTCAGGTCTTCAAAGCTCATTTCCATTCCAAAGCATAAATCATCATATTAAGCTTCTAATACCTGAAATCAAACCCAAAACGGATGAAAATGTTCAAGGATTCTAAATTACCTAACTTAACTAAAAACATAACAAAAACACAATACTTACTCAAGAAACAAGTCAAATACACAGTAAAAGGGAGTTAATTAATGCTCAAAAAAACTATATATCAGACCCAAATCAGTGATTCTCCAACCTAATTAAAGAGAGATATTTACCTCTCCAGCTAGCCAGCTTATCCTTCAAGACATCAATCACGGTTTGCCAAGAGCTAACTTTCCTCGGACTGATTTTATATGAATTTGAAAAAATTAATATACTCAACTAACTTTTTTAATAAGTGTGATTTCAAATACTTTTTCCTTATAATAGAGACCGTAAGGAGTACTCCCATCATTATTTAATTTTTGGTATTTAAGAATGATATACACATTTAAAAATGGCTTATTTATGTCTTTAGTCCCTGAAAGTTTGAGATGTTTTGGTTTTGGTCCCTAAAAGTTTTTTGACCTTGAGTCATCATAAATTGTTTTGAAAATTTGGTTTTAATCCCTGGCATCAGGAAAAATCTATTAACTACTAATGTGACTAATGGAATGCTACATCAACATACATGTGTGCAAGTATTGCATGCCACCGGTAGAATGACGTGGATGATCCGGATCAGTAGGAGCAAAAAAGTAAAACCCCAACCCAAATGTGTTTGTGGATTGGGCTTTGCTATATGTTTTGTCCAAAATATTCATATTCAATTTTTAATGAAAATTGTAGTAGTATTTAATTTTGACAAAACTGTCACTTTGATCCTCGACATTACAAGGTGGTTTCACTTTCGTCCTTGAGAATTTGAAATTTATTTCTCTTTAGTCCCTAGGATTGTAAAATGTTACCCATGTTAGTCCCTAAAAGGGATTTCGTTTAATTCCTCTTTATGTTTAATCTCTAACTTATAAATATGTAATTCAATTTGATCCCTAAGATTATAACATTTTACAACTTCAGGGACTAAAGAGGAATTTTCGAAATCTCGGGGACGAAAGTGAAACCGCCCAGCAATGTGGAGGACCAAAGTGATGGTTTTGTCATTTAATTTTTAGTATGAAGTGTGTTCATTAATTAATACCTCCATTTCTTATTATCTATACTTTTTGGAGAATTTTTTTTCTTATTTATCTTTCTCATTAGAAGTTCAAGAGTATTATAAATATTATTTTTCATGTTTGTCCCTATTTAATAAGGTATTAATTTATATAAGTAGTGCAATAAAGTAATTATTACATAGAGAGGGTATGTTAGGGAAAAATTAAATAATTTACTGAAAATCGAAGTAATCATTGCATTTATTAAAATATGTGTTGTTTTTGAAATAAGACAAATAAATGGAAATAAAGGGAGTAGTAGTTTAGGGATGAGAGAAAATATGTTATGTTCAAATAAGACAATGTCCTTGTTAAGGTTTTTTAGTCTGACAATAGAGAACTCTTGGTCATAAGTACCCATTCGAATCGTGTTCTAGGGATCAAGAATAAGTAGTTCTTACGAACAGGTTGATACTGTACATGGGAGAGATGTAGGAGACATTCAAGTTGTTCCTGAGAGAGTTCACTAATAAGCTCCCTCTCTTAGGAAGGTAGTTTAGCTAGCCTGTTTCCTTTGTATAATTATTCTAATTTAAATCGTTTTCACTAATTCAAATAATCTTTGCAGCGGAAAACTCATATAACAATGAAAACGATTATGCGGAAGCGTTGATAAAAACTATGAAAAATATAATAGTAACGCGCAGAACCAATTAAATCAATAAAAAAGAAAAACGTTACCGCTTGTTTATTAATTTAATATAAATAATATTTACGTTGTTGCGGAGATGAAAACGTTTTAAGAAAAACTTCGAAAAATTTTCCTTCTCTTTAAAAAACACTTTTGTATTTAAAACATTCTTCTTCAATAATTCTAAGTGTGGCCTATAACTAAAATGAATCAATTACCTAACCTTACATTGATTTCCTAATGAGAGAGGAGAGGTAATAACTTGAAGCTCTAGTTTGAAACTTGACTTGCATCTTGACTTAAATTGATACTTGTTTGGCATTATTAAAACTCTTCAACGTACTTCCACGTTGACTTCTAGCAGACCCCTCGATAATTCGCGTTTTTCTTGTGGTGGTATGAGCAAGTTGGGTTGGCCATTTCGGATCTCGAGACCGGAGCTCTCAATATTGTTTGCCATGGCCTTCGTGATGCTGTTGAGTCTCAACGATGGGTTGTTATCAACTACCACCATAAGGATGGGAAGAGATTGGTATTCTCTCTGTTGAATATTTCTTTCTTGGGAGTATTGGTGTATATCGTGTATACTCTCTAAGTATGAGCGAAATGGATGTACTTGTGTATTGATGATGGAATTGTATGTACTATATATTGTGTCGTAATTATGGTGTGTTCAACCCCCTACTTGATCTTGATATATTTTCTTTGGTAAATCTTCTATATTTGAGGATAATCGTCATGTGATCTTATCTTATTTAGATAAGCGGTAATCCCTTATAATTTTAGATAATCCAATATCGATCTTCTCCGATTAAGTTATTCTCTGCTGGAGACTGACTTCATGATTAGGTCTCGTGACCTACCCACGGGTTAAGTGTAACATCCAAAAATTTTCATACCATTTATTAATTATAAATATTTTTAGAGTTAGAAATATATTTTAGATAAATATACAATTAAGAAAATAAATATATTTAGTTATGGCTATGATGTATTTTCTAGCATAAAATATTATATTTATAGTAGGAATTATAGAACTTAAATATATTAAAGCTTTGGAATAAAATAACATAATAAAGTATCGCCTCATATGAGGAGATAAGTTGTCTACTTAAGCCAATTATATATTGCCATGTCTCTTTAATATTTTAAAGCTTTTTTTTAATTTAAAAAAAAATAAAAACTAAGCTAAACTAATTGGAAAGAGAAAAAAGTGTGGATTTGTATTAGAAAACAAAACGTAGAAGACATAGTCACGCACGGTGTTTGGTTGCTTTGCTTTGGGTTTGGTTGCCTTCACTGTAATTCAATTTCAGCACTGCATATGCTGAAATTGTTTCAAAATAATTTTCATCAATAATGTATGGAATTTTTGCTGTGTACATAGTACTATAGTACTAAGATCATTAATGTTTTAACTTTCAAGTGTGAGGCTTTGCAAGTGGTATGGTGGGTTCTGGGATTTTATTTGCCTTGACACATCTTTAATAATTACACAGCAAAGTTAATTCTGCTGGCGATGCCGTGGGTGGCGGTGGCTGGGAAGAGGGAAAATGTAGCGGTGACGATACCAAGCAACAAGGGTGGTGGGTGACGGGTCTGGCTGCACAGCGGTGGTTGATGATGATGACTTACGGCCCAACGGTGGTGGGTGACGGGACTGGCAAATGGAGCGGTGGTGGGTGACGGCGGCTGACAAACGCCATGGTTGGCGGTGGCTGACAATGAAGGGGGTGACGGCGGCCGACAAACGCAGCGGTGGAGGCAGGCCGCTGCGTTTTTTCTCCCCTCACTCTTTGCTGTGTTCTACGTTTTTTTTCTACACAGATCCACACGTTTTTTCTCTTTCCAATTAGTTTAGCTTAGTTTTTTTTAATTAAAAAAAGCTTTAAAATATTGAAGACACATGGCAATATATAATTGGCTTAAGTAGACAACTTATCTCCTCGTATGAGGAGATACTTTATTCTGATAAAATAATATACTATTTTATGAATATTTCACTGCCATAACCGGTTATATGAAACCCATGGTTGGTTATGCCTGAAATACATGCCCAAAATGTGGCTGAGAAATCCCGATAACTAGTTACAATTCTTCTGTAACCGGTTAGGATTGCAAATCAAACCCAGAAATGAAGGTGGAGCTGACCAAAACGTGTGGGATTTTCTTGGATTTCCACCTCCTGCTTCCTTTCTTGAGTCCTAGCTATAATCAAAGCCCTTACAGCAGAGAATGCAGCATAGTTGAATCTCTGAATTTTCATTACAAAAGTAGGGAGTAACCGTGTGCCAAAGTATTCCCAAAACTAGAACTGAATCCTGAAGTTATATTAGTTTTTCCATCACCCCTACTTTGCCTTTCTCGTTTGACTAGCCTAGGGAGATATAAACCATGATTCTTAGCTGCAATCAAAGTTCTCATGGAAGAGAACAAAACCAAATCAATTCCATGAATTTTCCTTGCAAGACCAACAAGTTATGGTGCACCAAAGTAGTCGAAAAATAAGCTTGAATCGTGAAATTTGATACTGTTATGGTGCAGTTTTTCTATTAGCCTAGGTTTGCAGTTAAATTTTGGTAAGCAAAACGTGTCCAAATCTCCATATTTTGGTTTCCTTAGAAAGTTCTCATGGAATAAAATAAATCCTATATGATCCCTTGTAATTTCTTTGCAAAACAATGACGAAATCTCTTGCCGAAGTTACCCAAAAACCATTTCGGTTTTGTTGTTGTCTGATCTAGTTTCAATATTGGTTTTGGAATTTTGATCTTTCAATGTATCAAAACAAGTATGGTATAAGTTATTCATATCACTAGGATTATAATTGATGGCTTCAAAGTGTAGTGCAAGCTACCATGAGCTTGTCGGAAAATACTTTGTAAATCATGACAAGATTACTTGACTTGGAGGTCAAGATAATTCATGATCATGCCAAACTTAATTGTGAATAATTATATGTTGAATTTTTGTATGTTAAACTTGGAAATGAATTAGCATGCTTGTGACTTACTTGTTTTATATATTATGTGCTTAATTGATTCATATGTAATAACATGCAATTAATGAATATATAATTACTTGTGAGCATTGTTATGTATGAGAAATTTACAATTGTATATGAATGTGAAGACTTGGATAAACTAGGAGTTAAGTTAGAAATGAAATCCCACGAAGAAACAAGTAATTTTGTAAGTTTTTGTTAGCATAACCAGTTAAGTCCTGAGTGTAGCTGGTTATCATATTTATCTTTGAATAATACTAAATCATTTTTGGACAACATCGAAGGATTAAGGCAAATACTTTATTATTGATTATGAATGATTAATTATTAGCCCTTTTTATTAGTAAATAAAATTTATTGAAAGTAACAGATGATGTCCAAGAGTTGTTAGAATAAAATAGTAAAATTTAATAATATTTGATTATTGGGATTTCAAGTCTAACTAAACTCCATGTGACTTATTCAAACATAATAAAGAAATTAACTTGATAATTCTAAAGTATGAAATGAAGAAAAAGAGTTTGCTCTTGTATGACTAGAGAATCAATTACCCGGTGATGATAACTGAATATCATGTCTAGAGTTTACAAGCATTGAGATTTTTATAATAATTAAGTAATGGTTTTGATAACCAGTTACCATGCCTAAAGTTTGAAGACTCGTTATGTGTTATGATAATTAACATCCCTTAGAAATATTAATTTAAAAGTTATGACAAAAGGTTGTCCATGCATTCATACATGGTGTAAAGTGATATCATGGACGACTGGGAAAAGATACATGAAAGATTCTGGGAATCTGGATTGAAAATGTTATAGAGGTTAGGTCTATGGTAGTGATTTGTCGAATGAGCCATGGGAATTATTATAGGTAGGATGGTCCTAAGATGGCTGGTCTAGCTAACCTCACTGGGATAGTCTTGCATTAACTATGATACATTCTATTGACCTCTTAGACATATTGTGATTGATCGAGGACAGTTCCTGGTATGACCATTGTCCCATGAGGATTGAGTCCTATGTGGATTAGACGATGTGAATTGTGTAATGGCATACAAGGGTACAAGACGTTAACTCTCAGTTGCTTTTTCCAAGTAAAGAGAATTGTGTAATATGAAGGGTTGTATTGATCATGAGCTCATACGTCATGTACGATCACGAAGAAGTGATGTTATTATTGGATCGAGGAAGATAAAGAGGGCATGACATAACATTAGAAAGTCCGGTGTGCTAGGATATTAATTGCTCTCATTCATCATGAGAATTATGATATGATATTTGTGATTGACAAAATTCCAGTCATTTCAATTATTATTTCAATTATGTGATATGAAAATGGCTTACTCGTTATCTTATATTGTTTGCTAGGTTTCTGAAGTATGGGTATTGAAGAGTCTGCTTCTTGTAGAAGTAATCTATCAAGTCAGGCGCTCAAGTTGAGGAAGGAAATATCTACAAAGATATTTTATAATTGTTCGGTTCCATTGTAACCTTGGAAGGAAATGTTATTTCAAAGAAAAATTTTATTCACTATTTTTATATAAAGAGAATTATTATTTCTCCGCTGCAAAAATATTCAAAGAAATTCTTTTATTCCCTTTATAAAATCCAGGGTGTTACATTAAGCCCATATCTGAGCTCTTCCAAGCTGGTTTAGGCTTTGAGCCCTTCGTTGAAGATCGTTTGAGCTTCGTTATTGTCTTAAGACCTTTCCCATAGATCACAGTGGGTCGTCCAAGGGCTATCATGTCGGGTAGGTGTCCTTAGCTCATGACAGATCTTCAACACAAGTCCCTATGTCGTTGCTCTGAAGTGTGCTTGGAGTTGCGAGCTATTCTAATATCCAGGATAGCCCTAAGTGTAATGTTGAAAATCGTTCCCGTTCCACCTTTGTCTGTAGGGTTTGGAGCATTTACGTCCCAACACCTCTTGGGTTCTCGATGTGCATATTTCAAATATCCTCCATAGCCGTTCTACCATGTTGTCAATCGTGTTGTTTTGGAAGTTGTGCACATTAACTCCCGTCTAATCATAATGTCTCTATGACGGCTGATGGGTTGAGTTGACAATTGCACCCTTTATTCATTCATTTTGTTGGCTTTAAATACCAACACATTTCATTTTATAAAGTTTTACTCTTATTCTTGAATGCTTGAAACTTATGATTGAGCTTCTCACGTTCCTTTCCAAACCGTAACTTTCAATTTCTTGTTCATCGAAATTCCTGATATAGAGTGTGTGTCTGGTGTTTATGCTTCCACTGATAGTGAAAAGGATGAAATTTGCCATAATGACTATGGATTTTTAATTGTGAAACTAGGTGAATCGTGTTTCTCAAACCCTAAGTTCCCAACCCTGGATGGTCTTCTAGAACTTTCTCAATTGCGGAACTTATTGAAAATGCACATTCTTTTAGGACGTTGTTACTCCAAAACTTTTCTTCTTCTTCTACCAAATTAGGAAAAATCAAGTTTAAAAAGAACTTGATTAAAGGACCAGACAACTAGAGGGATTTTGAATGGGTTCACAATAGTGTGTTGCATGCCAAATCGATTTTTATCCAGAGTTCTAAACATCACGATCTTATCATCAATGATGCATCCTCTTCGTCTCGTTTTCTTACTTTCATTCCGCTTCCTAATGATCAGGTATGCTCCAGTCACAACATGAACTCCTTCGAGCCCCTTTTACACAATGAGTATAGATTTCTTTTCTCTTACCTAGGGTTGAAACTTCCCCTAAATGCCATCTTCATAAATATCTTGAATGCTCTTTGCCTAGCCCTCATCCAACTTCACTATAACTCCTGGGATTTGTTGGCAGCCTTCAAAAAATTTTGGGGGGCCTGTTTCTTGAAACACAGGCCTCCTTCCATCGCCAAAAATTGTTCCAGCTAGTGCTCTCATCCTCTACCTCTTCCGAGTTTCAAATTTGATTGTTGAGGGTATTCATCCCAAAACGAGCTGAGTATTCTTAATTCCAAACACATCCCTCCCCCTTTTCTCCATAAAGGAATTTGATAGGGGTTCAAACATGAATTCTTCAAAATTTTCTTCTTGGGACTCTTTCAGTATTGTTCCTATGCTTTGTACGAGCTGGGTAAATAAAGTTTCAGACTCATGTCCTCCATGACTCCGACAACTAATTTGAGCAAGGTTGACTTGACTATGCTCCGAGCTTTAATGGATTGGACCCTGAAGTATGGGCCCCTTGATGATGAATCATGTATCAACACAGATATCATTGTCCTTCTTGGTTGTTTAGGTATTTGTAGTCTCTATTAGATTTTTTTTTTTTTGCAATCTCTATTGACTTTCTGATATTGAACTTTTGCTATGTTTTGCAGAAAACATGTCTAGTGCTTTGGACCGACTTCATTTCCTAGTAGCCAAAAAAGGCAGCTGGGTTCCATAATCAAATTCTCGGAGTGCTCGTTCGGGCTTCTTTGAAGCTCATCAAGGGAAACATCCTTTTTCTGATGACCGTGCGTGTTGGCTCACTTACAAGAAAACGTTTTTCCCAAGTTGTTGGTGGTTCTCCCAAACCTTTTGAAGTAAGGGCTCCTTCCTAGCCATAGCCACGTCGAACCATGATCTTCTTTTATCTCCCCATAATGTGGCATTGGTGGGCTTTCCCTCTGAAGAACATCAAGTTGCTGCTTCAATGCATCAATTTGAAGATGAAGAGTTCTGGTTGGGGTGACTAGGACCGCAGCGGTTCACGTGAGCAAAAACTGGCTGGAGTCTGTTACAGGGCAAATAACAAACTGAATATAAGTTTGAGGGCATAAACATTGCAAAAATTGGTCGGAATTTGTCACATGGGCAAATAGCAAGCCGGAGATAAGTTTGAGGTAAAAAAAATTGCAAAAACTGGCCGGAATCCGTCACAAGGCCAGATAACAAACCGAAGATAAGTTTGAGGGCATAAACATTGAAAAAGAAAATAAGTGTATCTAGCAAAAACACCCCAAATTTCAAAAACTTGTGACATAATTAAACCAAACATATTTTTACACATTAGCGGTTTCAAATTTACAAATCATATATTTATCAATAACGATCCGCTATTTAGCATAATTTTCATCTAAATTTAAATGTTATTATTAAATCGATGAAAATATATCACTATAAAATAAAAATTCCAAAATCATTTGTTTATATTTTCTTTATTTAATTACTAACGATGACAACACAACAATCACACTGCGGATTGATAAGCACAACATGATCCAACATAAGAATGTATCCGGTCATTACAATTTTAACAAAATAGGAACAAAACACAACAATGAGAATGCTCATGTCGAATGTTGTTTTCATCAAATTATTAGCTTAGACTTGGCAATGGTCTTGGACAGTAGAATAATTTTTCCTTTTTCCTGAAATAGGAATAGTCATTTCTTTTAGGCAAAATCCATTTTTGGATTCTTTAAGTTATTTTTCGTTTTTTAGTTTAGTTTTTTTGGTCATATAAGTAAATGTTTTTGGTTCTACATGTAATATTAAAATCCATTTTTTCATGATAAAATTAGGGGAAAAAAATGATGAGTGTATTTTCACTATTTTGTAGCTTTTTTCATTCTAAACTTAACAATAACAAGAAGTTGAAAATTAAGAGAATTACAAAGATGAAATTTAAAAAAGAGAAGAAAAATTTAAAAGACGAGATTTTATTGCTAAATTCTCTTCACACTTCACAGTTCACAGCCCAGCCATTATCCTAACCCGAGGCCTTCACCTCCAACAAACCACACACACTATCACCAGTTCACCACACTCGCCATGGCATCAGTGTCCATGAGCTTCAACCTAGCAGCAGCATTCAAAGGCCTCTCCTTATCCTCAAGCTCTTCCTCTTCCTTCTTCAATACCTCCTCCCTTCCCCTCCACTCCGGTCCCACCTCTTTCGTATCCCTTCCTCAGAGGGCCCCACTGACCATCCAGAACGCCCACAAGAAGGGTGCCGGTAGCACCAAGAACGGCCGTGATTCTTGCGGAAAGCGGCTCGGTGTCAAGATTTACGGTGACCAAGTTGCTAAGCCGGGTTCTATTATTGTTCGCCAGTGTGGTACCAAGGTTCTTAATTGTTTCCTCAATTTTCAATTTTTGGAAATGTCTTGTTTTTGTTTGATATGGGTGATGTTAAATGTTGGTGTTGTGGGGTGTTATCCCGCATGTACTGGTAAACCGGTTTGTTCGGACTAGGAACTTCGTCAGCTGAGTCAAGGTATTTGGGGTGATGTGTGCGCTGTACAGTATGTACAACGGGGGTTGACAGAGTTGTCCATACCTTGGCCACTACCTGTATTTGTAGTAGGGTTATGGGAAGGAGACATTGCGATACCGTTTGATAAATGATCATGATGAACAATGATGGGCCGTTTATGCACGTCATTGTATGTAATACTAGAGGTAACGGACCAATGGCTTGATGACGCTATTATGAGCTGTTATACCAGTTACTTGCAATTAATCGGTGCTTGTTGGTCCGTGGTACCGGAACTTATCGGCGTGAAACCAGTCGTTAATAGTTGGAAATTTTGATTTTAGAGTTTAGGATGAAATGTAATTTAACAAGCACAGAGAAGTACGGACATGAGATTAAGGTTACACAGGAACAATTTGTTTAGCTGATGATGATTTCATTGATTTGGTTGGGAGTTATTTGGTCAATATGGTTACATGAGAATGCATTTATTGTTTTTTACAAATGAGAAAGTTGAATGTTTGTAATCTGTATGACATGATTAAGGTTAGAACTTGTTCTTGATTTTAAAAGGTTTAGGTGTCTCTTTTGGACCGGTGTATGAGGTTGCTCTCTTGTTTAGGGAGGTTGCTCTCTTGTTTAGTGTTATTGTAAAGCGTCTAGTATCCCTTGTAATCGCATTAATCTATTCAATTTGCCTATTAAAAAACAAAAGATTACAGAAATGAGAGTATGGCAAATTTTAATAATCGTAGTGATAAGATGTAAGATTAGCATAAAATTCAAAAATCATACATTGAAAGAAGGAATTTTGAATTATAAATCTATAAATACCTAACATTTATTTGCTTACAGTGACATTTTCATCCATTATAGTATAAAATTTCAAAAAACAGAAGTAGTGTCTGTGAAGTGTTCGTGACAGTTATGTCTCACACATGAACATTGTAATGTCCGTGCTTCATTGGGTGGAATGATATTTGGGAGTGTAATTGAATTGCTGTTATGTGTTGAACATGGTGAATAAATAGTGTCTTAGGAATTAGATCCCTGGAGAATGTATGTTTTTCTGTAGACAGTTGCAAATAAATAATCATGGATTGTGCAGTTTAAGTATGATGAGTTGCAACACGGGTTGTCCTGTTTTAATACTATTTACTTGGAAGTGTAAAACTATTGGTTTGGTCTTTTGTCTTGGATTCTTTCAATGATGAATGGAACTGACAGTTATGAATAATGGCATGAGAATATTCTGGATTCGTGTGACTGAAAAGCTTGTGTAACATCAACAAGGTATTCTGACTAGTAGTTGCATTGTGCAATCAACAAAATTGCAACCATTTATTTTAACGGTTTCTCGACATGGTAGAGTTATTCCATAACATCTATGGTAGGTTGTACAGACTAGAAAAACTTCCTCGAGTGTACTATATGGAGAGTAATAATGCAATTGAGAAAGTAATGAGGGTGTCAAAGTTGCACTGGTGCAGTCTACTCTCTGTTTTATGCTTTTTTTACAATAGCTGCTACTCATCATTTTTTCATACATACTTTTGGAGTCCATAATGCCTTTCTCTCACTATTTTTAAGTTCTGATTATTTCTTTGCAATGTTTGAAGTTTCATGCAGGAAAGAATGTGGGGCTTGGTAAAGACTTTACCATCTTCTCCTTAATTGATGGAGTTGTAAAATTTGAGAAATACGGTCCAGACAGGAAAAAGGTTAGATGAAGTTTTTACAACTTGATGTGTGTGGCGTGTAATCGCTAGAGTGCAAATTAACATGCTATAAACTTGTTTGATTTGCAGGTGAGTGTTTACCCCCAAGAAGTACAGCCTGAGAACCCCAACAGCTATAGAGCAAGGAAGAGAGAGTACTTCAGGATGAGGCGCGAACGCAAGAAAGCTAGAGAGGAAGAAGCAATACTCAAATACGAGCAACTGCTGGCTGCTGCTACTGAGGCTGCAACCAACTAATCCAGTATACTTATTCTGCTTCCATCACTTCAATGTGTGAAGTCCCCCCCTCCCCCAATTTTATGTTGCTTTTTGTGTACCTGCTAAACATTTAACATTGTAATGTTGTATCAAGTTTTATTGTAAAATACTTCAAAGGTTTGTCTTGGTCTGGGAACCGTCAGCGGTTAAAAGCCATTCATTTTTTGTCTATAAACCAATTGGGAATATCACTTGATATTAGTTTAATTTCAAGAACTCGAGGACTTCACAGTTGATGAAGCAAAAGTATTTTGTTTGATAAGTGAAGTGGCAACTTTCTCCTCGGTAGTTAAGATATATCTATAAAACATTAACATCGGTACACATGCAGAATTGATATCTAGAATTTTGGATATATACATCTGTTTGTCTTATATGCAAATATTATAAGATAAGCTGATGTATTCATATACAATTCTGAATGTAGATATAACATCACTCTTAGGAATACTCACTTTGGCATGACATAGGATATCTATCCACGTGGCTGTGAGGGATTACACGTACTATCGGGGCATGGTTAAAAAATATACTCCTTTCTTACTAAAATATAAAATTTTCATGACACTTTTATTTTGTCTTTAATTATAAGACTTTATATCAATTTTTAATGACAATTAATTACTTTTTTCCATAAATATCCTTAATTACTTATCACTTTTTAGATTCTCAATATTATTAACAGGGGTAATTTTAAAAATACATATCAAATATTCACATTTCCAATATCATTAACTAAATTAATCAACTTTCTTAATGGACATGAAATCTATCAAAATGGTTTAGCTTATTTAATACTCCCTCCGATCTTGTTTATAAGACCCTTTTGATGCTTTTATTTTGGTCTTATTTATAAGATCTCATTTCAATTTTCAATAGCATTTAATTACCTTTTTTTCACAAACACCCCTATTAATTCTACACACTTTTTAGAGTTCCAATAATAATTATAGGGGTAGTTTTGAAAAAGTATATCAAACTTTCACATTTCTAATACATCAAACGGCAGCCAACGGTGAAAAAACTGAATACTAAGATCCATTTGAAATTTTTAATCTCTATTTATAATACCTTATATTAATTTTCAACGACAATAAATTACTACTTTTCATAAATACTTCTGTTTATTTAACACTTTTTAGATTCTCAATATTATTAATAAAGGTAATTATAAAAATACATATCAAATATTCATATTTCTAATGCGGTTAACTAAATTAACCAAATTTTTTAATAAACTTAAAATTTACGGAAAGAGTATTATATTTGGAGAGGGAGGGAGTATCTCTTTATTAAATGTGTGGCTGCTTCTAATATTACTACTATATTGCAAGGTGGGGTTGGCTTCGGGCCGGTAATGGCGATATACGCATTCTTGTTCATAGCTTTATATTAAATGAGTGATATGTGCATAGTTGTTCATTGCTTTATATTAAACTAGGAATGAAAAGAAAGAGAGAAAGCAACTTGTAGGCTTTGCCATTATCTGTTCACTATCCTTCTTCCTACTCTTTGTCTCTCTCTAATCAATAAGAGCTCTCATCTTCATCCACGTACCTGTCATAACTCCATATGTCTCAAGGTTGCACCAAGAGACAGAAAAAAGTGGAATTAAAATTAAAACAACTTACAAATCCAAAGTTTTTAAACCCACTGTACACGTTACTGTTTAGGACACGTGTCATTGTGTGGATTAGACAATTGACTTAGTGGCAACACAGTAAATAGAGGTAATATGCAAGCCTTTATGTTTTGTGCTCTGCCCGATGGTGACCTCTTCTACATCTGCCACTCCTTCCTCAATAAGCTTGCTCCCATTCCTTTGTTCTTCTTCATCTGCCACTTCACCGCCAACACATAACCCCTCACACCAATTGAATTTGCATTATAGATCTACACCACGCCACCGACTTAATCAATGGTGTTTGTTTGTGATTGTCAGCATGCCTGTGTGGTTCCGACGAGGAGTGGGTCAGCGATGTTGAAGAGGAGATGCTGCAGGTGTGTCGGCAACGGTTTTTTTCTGAACTTCAGGTTCTCTCATTCCTGATTATTTGCTTAAGTGATTTTAAGCTACTATTTTCTTTCTTTCTTTCTTTCTTTGACCATTTTTTACTAACAATATTCATATTTGTTTCAAGTTTTGAAGTAGTGTGTTGTTAATTTTTTTTATTGTTGGCCGTAGACCCTTGCTAGGCTTCTTTTAAATCATGACCATGAAGGAGAAATATTGGCTACATTTATCTGGGTTTACAATTTTGGAAGAATAAAAAAATAATGATATTTGTGCTTGATGTTTGCGGATTCAATGCTTTTTGCGCCAGTAAATAACATTACAGTATAACACATGACTTGTGAGGATAGAGTCGGAGCAAAGAGTGTAACAATGTTATTTATACATAATTGATGAAGCTTTGTTCTTTAAAACCTAATGCTTTTACAAGGCTTTTGGAACTGTTGCTGCACATCAATCCAACTTTATTTATGATTATGTTTTAAAATAGGTTAACCAAGCATTGTATTATATGTTGTTGTGGAATCAAATTAGCCAAGTGAAAGAAGAAATCATCCCAATTAAATGTCGCTGCTAGGTTTGCATTTGTATTAAATTTGATAGACTATCATATATGCTAATGATAGTTAATCTTTTTATTGCAGTGCCACTAATATGCAAAACTATACTTCAACGGTTGCTTGGTATTTATGACCAGCTTTGTAATAAAAAATGGTATTTTTTACAGTAATTCCTGGCCCTCATTTTCATACAAACAAACAAACCATTTTGTTTTTCATTATAAAAATAATTGCTTTTCACTTTTTTCATGTCACCCTTTTTTTATATTGTTTTGCAGGTATACTTAAGTTTGACAAAGTTGAACTTGATAAGAGAGTTGATGTTGTCTCTGAAGTCTGAACTCTAAGACCAAGCGGTATATTTCTTTGGATATGCATATCTTAATACAACATTTCATATTTTTTTGGTATTTGGTGGGGTTATCTGTTTATTATGATCCCTTTTCTATTTTATTGAAATCATGATACTGGTTTCGATGCTATGATAGTCTTTTTTTGCTTTTTTTGCAGCTTGATCCAGCTATTAAGGAAGCTTTCAATGTTGCCTACAACAATATATATGCATTCCATGCTGCTCAGAAGTCACCTAAGTAAAGTGTTGAGAATATGAAAGGATACTTGGGAAAAGTGTTGAGAATATGGAAGTATGTCTGCTCTGATTCTTGCTTTTGGCCTAGGTTGTATTGATAAACCATGGAGCTTAATGATTCAAAGATGAATTGACACTTATTTTAAATGTATTCTTGTGCATCATTAAGAAAAAAATTTGAAGATTGCTTAAGTCTCTAACTCCTGCGGTCAGATGAGAATTATTGGGTCAGTGTTCTTATAAGCTATATAAGCATGAACTCACCTCAGCATTAGCAATACCATTAGCTGTAAGTGATGGGTTGCTTCTTTTTTCAATATATTATGAATGACTTGGGCTATTCTTTGTAAATGCTTTCAGGTTGAGTTAGAATGATCACGCATCCTTTGTGAAATAATTAGCAGGCGGGAAAAAAATAAAGGTAAATTTTATAACAAAAAGTATTGAGTCAAGCCCATGACCTTTTCCACTATTGGAAACTATATTCTTGAGATTGTTTGATCTTATAATTATATTGCCTAAAAATAAAAAGTTCAAATGCTAGAGTAGTCGATCAAAACTTTGATCAGACCAGGTACAAGTTCTCTCATAGAAAAATGTGTTCAGTTTTATTACCCTCTTTCTTTTGGACTCAAACATTGGTAGCAGAGTCTCTGCAAGACACACCACAATTCACATGCAGCATTGCACCCCCATCTTGGCTATTACTTCACTCACACTTTAAATGGTGTGTATGCTCCCCATCTTGGATCTTCTATGTTTGTGTTACGTAATACTAATTTTCTTTGTTTTAATTGGTGTGTATGATCTTCAACTCTCAAAATGGAGTTTATGAGACTACCATTGCTTTGTATAAAACTTATCATGTGATTTGATTCTTGCTGTTTTGAATTATGGGTTTGAAACTGTAAGTCTAAATACACCCATAAAAGAATATCCACACCCATAGGTTTACAAACTTTGCACCCTCTAATTTATCTTCTTACATAATTTTTACAAAATTACATTTGTGGAAAATTATGAATATTATTTATCTGTTTTTATGCATTTGAAATGCACAAACGTGTTAATATTCTTAGTGTTTATTAATTTCTCTCTCATTTGCTGATATATCTTCACCTGTATTGAATGATGAGAGTGGTCAGAACTTGAACTCTTGATGAGTGTCAATGCTAGAGATTTTCAATGCGTGAATACTTGCAGGAATTGAGTATTAAGCATTCTAAACAAGTTTTGCTCCTTTTCTGCTGCTTTCTACAAATCTTCTTTCTTGATTTTTGAAGTTTTTGTTGCATGCAATTGAATGTGTAGGATGTCATATTTAACCCTTTCTCTAATCACCTCTAGCACCCGTAATCTTTCATTATTTTTGAAAGGCTTAATTATGTCACAAGTCCCTGAAGTTTGGGGTATTTCTTAGTTTGTCATATACCCCTACTACCAATTCCGGTCAATTTTGATAACATGTAACATCAGAATCGTAGTCAGACGCGGGAGGTTGGTCATGTGGTGCTGCGTGATGTCACATGGGCAAAGACGACCTCTCTCTTCAATCCTTTTTTTTTTATTTATCTTAAAATATAAAATATTAAGTTTTTTTTAGTTTTTTAATTTTTTAAAAAAAGGATCTTCGCCCACGGGGCACCATGTGCTTAACCTCCTGCGGATTCCGATGTTACATGTCAGAAAAATTGACCAGAATTAGTAGTAGGGGTATATGACAAACCAAGAAGTAACTTTGGGAAGACAGACATTGAAAAAAAAAGAATAAGAGTATCCGGCAAAAATACCCTAACGTTTGGGACTTGTGACATAATTAAACCTTTTTAAAAATATGAAACTACTTTTGCAACTGCTTAAATGCTTTGGAGAATTACACTGCATAAAAATCCTAAAAAATAAAAAATATAAAAGGTTGCTACAATCTGCATTCTCTTTCCCTTTTTTCGATTCAGGTCCCTCCACCATCATTCACATTCTCTGTTCTGATCTCCTGACTCGCTACTATCCAATCCCTTGATGAAGATGAGGATAATCTTTTTGCTTTGAGTTCTATAAAGATAAAATTTTCATTCATGTACTTTTTTGTTTGTAATCTCTCCCAAATCCTTTTCAATTTCTATTCATGTCCTTCTATTTTGTTTGGATGGAATCTTAATCAAAATTTGTCACCGAATATGATTCTGTCGGTATCCTTTTTTGGGGGCTTATTCATCACCTTTCTTACCTGAATGACAATGACTATCATTACTGCTCAGTTCCATGTTCGACAAGTTTGAATATGTATATGAATATGTATCTTTTACCTGAACAGGCTAGGAGGTATAGCTTGGATTCGGATTATAAGATGGATAGACATAGACACAGGCCTTACTTCTGACTCTTACCTGAATATGTATATGAATATGTATTAGTTTTAAATATGTTCCATAAATTCAATCCCATCTCTTTTTTCTGCACAATGTCTTCATCTTTACTTTATTTCACAATCAATAAGAAACAAGTGCTGAAATACCTTTCCTCTGCTCAGCCTCTCTGATTTTGGTTGGGTTCTGCAGAAATAAATCTAACTGATTGTTTATCCTTCATTCCAAGGTTCATTAGGGTATTTAAATCATATTTATTTCCCTTTCTTACTTTTCATTTTTTTTTAAATATTGTTTTAAAAGTAGAGCATGTAATGAATGGATTCTCTGGTGCATATATTACGTAGTTGTATCACAGGTTATCAGCAAGCACCAAATATAATATAATATGACAATGTTTAACTTCAATTGCCGATCATATTTGATGTTTAACTGAAAACATAACTTGGGTCTCAAATGCCATGGAACTCATCACTTTATCCATTTGATTTCCTTCATAATATTTTGGACTAACTACATTCACAATCTACCTATACTACCTATGATGACAGACTTATGCTTTGCGAGCATCATTCCCCCATGCTTCATTGAGTTCTTGCTTTTGGCAGATGATCGATATAGGCATTGCTATCCCTAGGTGTTAGTTTGAGGTATATGACAATTGAGGGTTCCGTCGTCTTGGTTGCATATTGCTTTTAGCTTTAAACGATAGAATAAGTTTCCCTTTTGGGGACTAGCCATTAAGTGTTCTTTCTACATTGCAAAACAGGATAGGAAAGAACACATTGAGATCAAGTTGGTTGGGCTCATGTGTTGATTTTGTGACAGCTTTGTAGTTAAAGTCGATTGAATCTTAATTTGATCTTGTGATTCATACTATTAATTTGTATTTTGGTTGAATAGATAAATGGTTACATTGAATTGAGCCTATGTCATCTCAATAAAATTTTGTAGCTTGAACTCGTGAGTAAATTAGTTGAGCATTTGCTGGAATTTCAAACCCACTTAAAGTATGGGATAACATGGGCTAAGGAATGCTCAACAAATATGCAATTATAGGATAACCATGAATTATTAAAATTGATTGTATTTCCAAATCCCTGAGATCACAAGGCTTTTGTTTGATTTACTGCCAATGAAGAAGAATAATAAGCTTTGCCAGGATCCGGATGTGTAAGCTAGGATCAAGGAACTGTGACATGTACAGGTTGCAGGGTTGCTGTATAATGTATATGTGTGTGTATTTTTAGCATATGGAAATTAATTGAAATTCAATATCAATTAACAAATGTTTCAGTTTTCTTTGATAATTTCATTTATTGATCAATCTCATGTTGTCAATTTGTACCACTATCAAAGGAAGCTAAGAAATCTTGGGTGCCATCTACAGATAAGATGGGAAGCTATTAGATGCCCAAGAGTCTTTTCAACCATAGATAAATTTCCTTTGTTGCTGAAAGCTAGAGTGTTGTCACATTAAAGGCTAATGTTCCAACAAGCATAATAGATATGAAAGCATGTTTTTTGGAAATTGCTGCCAAGCACACACGAAGGTGTTGTGCATAATTTGGATGCTACTTAGTAACGGGAGTTTTTGTTTACACTTTGCACAATAATTCATCAATCAAGTTCACTCTCTTCGTGTGTTTGTCATTAACAGTTCTTAATAAATGAACGATACTGCTAAATACTACAATTTTAAATGGCTAATTATATCATCAACGTATTGTGTTTGTGTCCCCAATATTACTCCATCCGTGCGTTGCACGGGCTTCATACACTAGTTTACAACAATGGAGGATCATGGTTCCCCTAAACTTGAGTCAGAAGCATCATCGAAGCTCAAATCAGAAACTCAATTATCCAAGAAAGGGTAGGCTAATACGTAAAGAAATTAGTTAGTTTATTGACATGGTTTATGATAAGGAATTATAATGTCATTTGATTTATGTAGCTGATTCTATCTGAAGAGAAAATGCTTGGCTGTTTTTGTTTTGATGAACTAAGATGTCATGTTGCAGGAAAATGGTTCAGAAAAAAGTTGTCATGGTGAGGGTAGGAGAGAATGTTAGCAAGCTGAAAAATGAAGGGATGCATTCTGATTTTTTGTCATGGAGGAAATATGGACAAAAACCAATAAAAGGGTCTCCATATCCAAGGTTTACTATTACATTCTTTCTTCTACATGATGATCATGCTCTGTTCTTCATCCATATGGACCTAAAGTCCTATGTTCATAGTCTTTGTCCTTCCCCACAATTCCAAACCTACTTACAAATTATATTTTAGAAAGACAAGTGATCAGTTTTATGCTTAGTTTTTGTTAGTATTGATAGCATTTCAGTCACGTAGAACTAATTCGGTACACATCTAATACAATCAAAAGGGAATTTACTGTCTTCTTATTTATACATCAAGTTTAAAATGATTCTTCAACTTGAAACAAAATGTTTAGTGCCCGGACAGAAGAGATGGAACAAGACGTTCAGTTCCATGACTTCTATCCTCTTTGTTTGTGAAGCCAAAATGTCGTAGTTTTAATCTTTTCACGTCTTCTGTTCTGCTCATAGAATACATTAATCTTAAAACACACCTACTATATTACGTTCCATTCTATTCTAACATATTTATCAAATGCTATCACAGTTTGCTCATTCTTGCTACTATTCTGCAGGGGCTATTACAGGTGCAGCACAGGCAAGGGCTGTTCAGCGAAAAAGCAAGTAGAGAGATGTAAGACAGATGCTACAATGTTGATTGTCACATATACCTCTAACCATAACCATCCAGTCCCTGTGGTCCTCTCCACCACAGATTCAGTTCAACAACCAAAAGAATCCGAATCCGAAACCGAAACCAAGGAAGACCTCCCAGCTACCTCAAAGGTAGACGACCAAGAATGGATAGAAGAACAAATGAATCATGATCTCGGCATAAACTGTCATCAAGCTACAAACGACGAAAACTTTCATTACTTGCGATCTCCAATATGCTGCTCTGAATATGTTATTATAGACCAAGATGATCCTTTCAAACTAAACATAGAGAACCCTCTCTTAGAGGAAGAGCCCCTTTGTTCTGCACATCTCAAGAACTTCTCAATCCCTAAACCAGAAGAGCTAGACATTTTTGATGAGCTTGAGGAGCTACCCATGTCTTCAACTTTCTTAAACTTTACAATGAGCAATTTTTTAAATGAAAGGATTCCCGTTGCCCCTTTTTAATTCTAGTTTTTTTTTTTTTTTCCTTTCAAGTGTTTTCCACCTTTGTTGAAGAATGTAACTACAGTATTGTTCATATAGCTAGTTTTTAAAATAAATTGAGGACAAAGGGTGATTCTCAAGCATGTAAAATTCGGCCAACTCTATTTGTACCTGTATTTTTTGCTGCTCACAATTGGTTTCAATTTTCAGATAAGTCATCCGAAAATGTATTTTTAAAATTTTTGCACTCATATGGGCCATTAGACAAGTGTAGGCAACAGAAACATGGGTGCCAATAGAGTTGATCATAAAGTTCACCATCGAGGTTGGAGTTGGAACTTGGAAAACACACTGAGAATTAAGGAAGTGGGATATTGCCATTTATTTAATTAAAAGATGGATTTTCTTAACCTTTTATTGATTCTTTTAATATAATATTTTGATATTTTCCTATAAAACTTATATTTTTTAGGTTCTTACCTTAAGAAAACCTTTAAAACATAATACAAGGTTCAAAAGTTAGTGCTCATAATCTTTGCAGCACTTAGAAGGAAGAGGTCATTCTTTCTTTTGGGTCGTTTCAAGGAATAGAAATAACAGTTTCTTTTGGGATTTAACTTTTTGCAAGTGCCACATACTTGGAACTTAGTTGAATATTTTTTTTAGGACTAACTAGGTGACCACTATATTTTTGAAGGACTAATTGATGTTTTACTAAAAAATACTGTCAGTACTATCCTAAAACCTCCCACAATTTATTAGGAGCCATACAATCAAAATCTTAAATAGCAAGGTTGGTTTTGAAACATGCATTAATGCTCATACAAAACTTAGATGTTGTTTTCTAGGTATTGGTGGTATTTTTTGGTTTCTAGATTATTCTTCCCACGGATAGGTAAGATAATAATACCAAGGTACAACCAGACGCTAAAGCAAGAGCACCTCAAAACTATACACACGAATCTAGAAATTGAAGTTTTAGGATACAAGTTGGTATCCAAGTGCGCCAATACAAGTTGGTAGGTATTGGTAGTGCTGTTTTCCAATGAAAACATGAAATGTATAAAAACTCATCCAAGAAAATTTAACTACAATTATACATATTCTAATTTTCTTGAAAAAGAGCTGCAGAACACACAACAAAAGAATAGCACCATAATTTTGTCCCTTAATGCCTGGTTACTACAAAAGCGACATTTGCTTCTCCCTTTCAGTATTATTACTAGCCCTGAAATGGTTCAAGACCTGATTCCATGAATCAGCCACTCATAAAAATCGGCTTAGAGCTTTTTGGGATGGCACCCATCAAATAATGAAGTACATGCCTAAGAATAAATCCAATTACAAAATAAGAATACTCCTCACAATAAAATAAAAATAAAAATAGAAAAGGTTGCTTGAGGGGAAGAGGGAAAAAAGCACACAATTCAATTTTACGTCAATTTTTGGTTACATGGTGGTAAAATGGATCAACATCGCAGGTTACAGTTAAACTCATCAACCAAAACTGTCAGTCTTATTTAACACTACTTTTACAGTTTACCTGTGGCATGAAAATGAAGCAATACTCTAAAGTTCAAATGCTAGCCCGATCTAAACCCTCTTCTGCAGCCGCCAATGGCTGGAGAGCTTTGAGAGGATTCATAATGACACCATCTATGAGTCCATACTCTTTGGCTTCTTTTGCGCCCATGAAAAAATCACGATCTGTATCCTGGTTAATCTTTTCTAAACTTTGGCCGGTGTGATAGGAGAGATATCCATTCAGGTTTGCCTTATGATGCAGCATTTCATTTGCCTGAGGATCAAGACTGATAAAGTTATTTTTAACAAAAAGAATTGGGATAGTTAAAAGGCAATAAAACTAGCAAATGCATCAGGTCATCCTTGGTGAAGCCATTAGTGGCATGATACATGTAAATACGTTCAAAATAAATCAGAATCCAATGCAACCAAAATCCTACTAAAACGAAACAATATATTATAGGGAATGAAAAACAAGTGAATATTAGGTACTACAGAGCTTCCTTAATGATTTTATTACATATTCCAAACTCCGATTATCCAATATTAGATTGGATTATTTCATTTGACCACTGAAAAATTGGAATTATAAGATTAGTTTGTGTTCGGGCTGTGATCATTAACTGTAGGGACTAAAAGTCCTTGTTTTCCTTCTTCCATGTGTATCAACTTTAGGCACACACATTTTAGTAGATCATTCTACATTACTAGCACCTTATGCTTCTGCTGTTACACCAGTTGTATGTGTAGAAGGCAATACCTATTGGATTGCTTAGAAGAGATTTTTCACGAATTGATTTGGATGGTGAAAATGCCAGAACTGTGCCAAACTATCCGGTTGAACAGCCTCAGGTAATATTTTTAATTTTAAAAGACTTTCTCAGACTAAAATATTCTGGAACAAGACATAACAGTGTTTTAACCCATCTTAGCACAGCTTACTAGACAATATGGAATATAACTCTAGCACAAAAATACTGCTAGTTGCAGATGGCAGAAATTAACCCAAATCCTCTACAAGGACTTTCTCTCTATTATGGAGACCAACACGGTCCATTGGGCATTGCCTACAATTGTGGAAATATGGATTTCCCCTATGCCTAGTGCATTGTGTATATACATCGTCCATTATATATTCTTTATGTGTTAACTGACTTGGGCGTTGGAGATACCCTCTTGCAGGATATTGGAGTCTCTGGTTGATGCTAAGGTTAATTGTATTTTATTTATATCTTATGTGCATCAATTCAGGGGGAGACATTCATTGATATTCCTATGTGTGAGGGGGAGATATATTTTATGCTATGCATACTGCTTTAACTCTTGTCTTGCAGAGAATAGGTTTGACATCAACAAAAAGGGAGAGTGTTAGAAGTCAACGTGGAAGTACGTTGAAGTTTTGATGATGCCAAACAAAGACCAAACAAAGTCAAGATGCAAGTCAAGTGTCAAGCAAGAAGCTTCATGTGGTTTCCTCCCTTCCCTCATTAGGAATCAATGTAAGGCTAGAATAATTGTGCCACTATTGTTTAGGCCCTTATTTAGAGTTGTTGGAGAAGAACGTTTTAAATCTCAAAATGTTTTAATTGCAAAAAGAGTTTTTCTAAAAACGTGTTTTTAATATCTTAATTGATTCACTGTGAAAATATATCTTGACAACCTCTAGCTGGATTTCTCTAAGTTGTGAAAATCTGTTTTAACAAGTTTTGACAGAGATAATCGATTACTCTTTCAAGATAATCGATTACTTATGTTGCATCATAGAAAATCTAGAGAGTTTGTAATCGAGTATTTGAACCTGGCTAATCCATTACTTTTTGTATGAAAGTAATCGATTACTTGGCACAGATAATCGATTACTGGAGTTGCATCATATATTTTTCAGAGGCTGTGTAATCGATTATTTGACCAGTGATAATCGATTATATTAGTTGCATCATATATTAAACAGAAGTGAAGTAATCGATTACATGCATGTGATAATCCATTACTGATTTTTCAAATGAATTTCAAAGTTTCTATCTTTAAAGGGATAATCGATTACCTCCCTGAAGTAATCGATTACCTCAAGTTTTATTGAAAAACGTGTCAGAATCATTTTGATTTATTTCCAAATTTGTTTTTACATAATTGATTCTGATTTATTTTCAAAATTCGAATTTGATTTTATTTTTGAAAATATTCCTTTTTGGTTTAAGATTCAAATCTTTTATTTTATTTTTTAAATCTATTTGATTTGGTTTTGATTTTAAAAACTTATTTTATTTTATTTCCAAAATCGTTTTTGATTTGTTTTTGATTTTGAATTTGAATTATTTCCAAAATTGTTTTTTGATTTGATTCTGTTTTTAATTTTGAAATTCAAATTCAAATCTTCAAAATCTTTTTATAAGAAAGTTTTTCTCTCTTTTCATTTTTAACTTTCTTATCAAAATTCTGTTTTCACGTTCTGCTCTTCTTCTTCTTCTCCAACTCTAAGTTTTGGCCTATGCTATAGTGAAACCTTTATCCATAGCCATTAGAACGTAATTGTTGTATTCGTGTTATTTAGAACACATTTTTGTTAGAAGCCTATATTGTTGTATCAGCACTATTGAGAGTGCATTATAGGTCTTGTACCAATCATTCATATCATAACCGTGTTGTAAAGGGGTGTGTAACCCTTAGTGACTAAGGAGTGGATCTCCTAGTGCGGACGTGCTGTGTTCGTGGTTGTAGGGTGAGGAACCCTTCTTATTGGGTAGTGCTAGACGAACGGTGGGGCACCTAGTAGTTAGGCTATCTGGTTGTTGTTGAGGTCCCTGGCGAAAGGAGGTTCCTAGTTGTTGTTGAGGTCCCTGGCGAAAGGAGGTTCCTAGTAGCTTGCGGGGCGCTCTGGTTGTACTTGGGGACGCGAGGCGTCTTTGGTTTAGTGAAAAGCTCAAGCGGGTCGCTTGGGGACTGGAGTAGGCCGGGTTTGCCGAACCAGGATAAAATCTCCGGTGCAATCTCTTCTATCCCTTATCTCTTTTATTTATTGTTGCGCATATTTTTATTGTGTTAATTATCTCATTCGCAACGTAAATAAATATTATTAATTTAATTATTTTAAATTAATCAACGCGCGTTAGACCTTTCGTTGTTATAGTGTTTCTTATCTTCGTGCGTAATATTAATCGTTGTTATTATTGTTTGCTTCCGCTTGCATAATCGTTTTCATCGTTTTTAAGAGTTTTCCGCTGCAAAGTTTATCTATTTTATTGAAAACGATTTAATTCGAATATTTTTCAATGTTTTTGTAAACACCCAATTCACCCCTCTCTTAGGTGACGGTTGCCAATCCTATCAATTATTCTAACACCTACTTCAGTCCTTGGAATTTCATCAACCTCAATGATGAAACTTGAGTATTTCAAAATGCCAGAATAATACGTATTCAACTTCAACTACCTAGATAGACTTTATTTTTCAATAGTAATCAGTAAAGAATATAAACTTTTAGAAGCAAACAAGAGGATTATGCAATAGAAATAAAATGAGGAAAATAGGGTTATACCTGAATATCTATGTCAGTTTGTCCTCCTTGAGCTCCACCAAGCGGTTGGTGAATCATTATCCTTGAATTTGGCAAGCTGTATCTCTTACCTTCAGAAGCAACAAAGGGATATAAAGTTAGTAATGAGCATTTTTTTTTTTACAAAGAAAACAGGAAAATGAGATGCACCAAAAATAAAAATATGAAACAAAATAGATATAATGATTGCAAGAGTTTTAAAGGAATCATTTACCTTTAGTCCCTGCGCTAAGCAGAAAAGCACCCATACTGCCATGAGAAGGTCAATATATATAAGGACAGACAGGTGATAAATTTATCCAAAAGCCAAAAGTAACAAGCAAGCAATCTATTATCAATCAATTTAAGCGCCAAAATATCAATTCTATACAGAAATTTAAATTCTTGGAACTATTCCATGTATATATCATCATAGAACATCAAACTCACAAATATAGTGAGGAAAGAAAGTTCTTAAGATAATTAATAATAGATCATATTAATTCTCCTAGCATTCAGCAAATATATAAGAATAATTTATTTTCGCACACACTAAGATCAAGACATGATAAAGCTTTTACTGGTGAATTCTCATGAAAATTAAGGATATCCTACCCAGAAGCAGAATTGAACATTACCTAGCTGCTAATCCAACACAAACAGTGGACACATCAGGTCGGATATGCCTCATTGTATCAAATACTGCCATCCCTAACAAAAATAAAAGAAAAGTGAAGCACATCAGTTTTTCATGTAAAATATTACACTCCTCTTTCACGTATTTGTGTAGATTTCAATAAAACTGTTACAAGGTAGATTTATGTAAGATAGTCATTACCAGCTGTAACTGATCCTCCTGGAGAATTTACGTACATGACAATATCCTGATCAACATATCGCAAAATTAGTAGCTGATTAAGTGCTTGCACTGCAAAAATTGAGTTTTCCAAATACTAGCAAAGATTCAAGACAGAATCAAGGGTAATAATAATATCAAAGCAAGGATAAACAAATATTTAAATATTGAATGCCAAACACCAGAAATGCAAAGGATTACTTTAAATGGACTGAGGCACAAGAATATAAACTGTGAGTACAAAAAACAAACCTTGTTTGGATCAACAGCATCGAGGTAAAGAAGCTGAGCAACAATGATGTTTGCCATATCATCATCAACTGCTCCACCGCATCAAATTATTCTCTAAATGCCAAAACATATTATTAAATGTTGAAATACTAAACAGCAGCTGAATACACGACCTTAAGAGCGGGAAAAAAAAAGGCTTAATTATGTCACAAGTCAAATCCCTGAAGTTTGAGGTACTTTTGCCAGATACCCTTATTTTTTTTTTTTTCCAATGTCTGACTCCCCGAAGTTACTTCTGATTTTGTCATATACCCTTACTAACAATTCTGGCCAATTTTGCCGAGAATCCTGATCAGACGCAGGAGGTTGGTCATGTGATGTCGAGTGATGTCACACGTGCGAAGACGACCTCTCTCTTCAATTCTTTTTTATTTTTTTTATTTAACTAAAAATATAAAAATATTAAGTTTTTTAGTTTTTTAAATTCTTTAAAAAAAGGATCTTCGACCACGGGGCATCATGTGCTTAACCTCCTGCATCTAATCAGGATTCCAATGTTACATATCAGCAAAATTGGCCAGAATTGATAGTAGGGGTATATGACAAACTCAGAAGTAACTTCGGGGAGTCAGACATTGGAAGAAAAAAAAAAACAAAAGTACCCCAAACTTTAGAGACATGTGACATAATTAAGCCAAAAAAAAATATAGAATGACCTACATATTGAAATAACTGACTAATAACACTCCCGAAACGCTCCTGCACCATCGGAGGTGGCCCTTGTCCTTGTGCATAGGCAGGGAAATAAGGGGAAGATGGGACTTGCAAATCATCCCTTCAAATGCATTAAAAAGCAAGTCAATATATATATGTATAACAATGCGATAAAAGTTCAATGGCTAAAACTAATAACAATACAAAATAAACACCTTATGGACCAAATTCCCCGCTGTGAACCCGGTGCCCAAAATTCATTATCATACTCAGCCTTCACAGCAGATTTTTGAGTAATCTTTCTATATCCTACAAATTTCCTGCAAATCATAGCAGGGTTTCATCCTCCTGATCAAGCATAGAATTTGTAGCACAAATAATGAATGAATACTCAAACTCATCTTTGAGGGGAAAAAACATGTGCCCCCAAATCCATGAGAAAAGTAAAATCATGAAAAATCTCAACTTGTTCCTCAAGAATCTCAAGTGACAGCTAAAAATTTGTCATTTTCCGGACAAATTTAAATAAAAAAATTGAGGTCATTTTTTTTTTCCTGGGGGTCGAATTTGGGTCATTTTCTAAATAAATAAACCCTAAACCTCACATATCTAAAAGGAAATTGAATTCAAGTGTTTTTTTTTTATTATTTTTAAGATGAATTCAATTCAAGTGTTTTTCTTTAGATAAAATTGAAGTGTCAAACAGCGAAGTAGAGAATGCAGATAAGTAAAAGAAAATGTAAAAGAGTTTATAAGAAATGGAAATAAGTTGAAATGAGTATAACAAAAACAAGGGAAAAATTTTGAGCTTACGAGGAGACGGGGGAAGGAAAAGAAAGGTTGTGAGTGTGATAGGTAGCAGAAGAAGAAGAAGAAGAAGAAGTAGGGTTGGAGGAAAGAAGAAAGGAGTTGAATCGAAGAGAGGATGTGTGTGTCAGTGTCATTTCTTCAATTGGCTTTGCTACGTTCAACAACCAACACTGTCAATTTTTATTTTTTGCTTTTCTTTTAGTCTTCGCCATGAAGACCATGATCCTGTTCTTTTTTTTGCTTAACCATATCACAAGTTTATGAAATTTGGATTATTTTGTAAGATATTCTTACATTTTTTTCAATGTTTAATTTTCCAAAATTATTTCTGCATTTTTTATATATCCTTACTATTAATTTTGGTCAATTTTGCCAACATGTAACATAGAAATCCTAGTCAAACGCAGGAGGTTAGACACGTGGTGTCACCTGGCGAATATATATTTTTTAATTAAAAAACTAAAAAACTTAATATTTTTATATTTTTAGTTTAAAAAAAATGAAGAGATAGGTCGTCATCGCCCGTGTAACATCACACAGTATCACATGGCCAACCTCCTACCTCTAACTAAGACTCTGATATTACATGTGTCAGCAAAATTGGTCATAATTGATAGTAGGAGTATATAACAAATTTTGAACTTGATCAAGTGTGAAGGCATGTTTGGTTCCGCGTCAGAGAATCAATTCCGACCCTAAAATCACGTTGGAACAGAAGCAACTATTACTAGCTTTGACATTCCACAATTAATTCTGGATTAACTCACCGCAGAAAAAAGATATACTGAGTCATGGTGCTGCTAAACAGAAGAACAATCACAAGTCAAAAAAACAATTTCAAAGCATGAAAAGACGAACAATGACAACCATAGATAACTAGATGCTCATGAAGTTAAAAAACATTTGTACGAATATAGAAATCAATTTCTAAAGGTCCATCCATCAGTGCTCAACGCATGTGGCGATCGACCTCGCTTAAGTCAACAGTTGAGATCATATAAGATGTGGGGTCAGAGATTTTATCTACCCAACCAGTATGAAGCAAATTAAAGGAATGACACCAAACGAACTCCTGGAGGATATTTTATAGTACTCATGTTTAAACCCCTTGTCAAACTCTTTCATTCGGAAGAAGGGAAGTGAATAATTTGGGAGGAAGACCGTCCAACTCATTTTACGACGAGTGCCCTCAATAATTAAGTTTGAAGATCAGGGTAGAGGTGAAGGAATAAACCACGAACAACTTTTGTGAATGGAAGGAGGCCTTCGTTGAAGAAAGCAAGCCTACCAGAGTTTCTTAAAGGTCGCCGACAACTCCCAAGAGTTGGGATGAAGTTGACTGGGAGTAGAACTGTCAAAATGGGCCGGTCCAATCGGGGGGCGGGCCAAAAAGCCCGAAAAATTATAGGGCTTGGGTTTCATAATTTGGGGCATTTATGCAATCCGGGCTATTCAGCCCGGTCCGGCCGGGTTTTAAAAAAACCGGACTCGGGTCGGGTAAGCCCGGCCGGGTTCGGGCCTAATAAAATAAAAAAAAAACTTTATTTTCCGGTTTTCCCAATGCCTTCACCGGTTCCCCAAGTCCAACGGCCCAGTGCAATAGTCCTCCACTCCTCCAAAGTCCAAACACATGTTAATTGTCTTAGTGAAAGAGTGAAATTGTCTACTGCAGTATAGCGCCTACTGTACTGAAAGAGTGAAATTGTCTTGGTGAATAAGTGATAATGAGTCACTTCTCTCCTCTTAGTTTTTTTTTTTATAAATTCTGGGGTATTATTATTTTTTTTAAAAAAAAGGATGCGAGTGTTGAAACTGAGTGTTGAACTCATGTGTTTCTCTCTCAGTGTTTTGATGATGACACAACAACATCAATTATGAATATTTGCTTAACAGGTTCAGGTACAAATGAAGATTGCAAAGGCTTGTTTTGTGTTAGATCTAGCCTTAGGCTTAGAAGTCTTTGTAAGGCAATTTAATTTTCTTAAAGCACTTAGAATTATAGTCTATGTGATGATGATCATGTTTTTATTTGAAAATCTTAGAAGAAGCATTTTTATAAAACCTTTGCTCCAGGACTTTATTTGTGAAAAATGTTTTGCGAAAACCTTTAGTTACAATCTTTTTCATGAAAATCAATTTTTACTGTTGAGTAATCGATTAACCCTTCTGGTATAATCAATTATTTAATGCAACTTGTAACCAGAGAGCATGTAATGGATTATTTAGGTTCTTATAATGGATTACTTCCTTGAACTGGACATTTGGGAGTAAGTAATCGATTATCAGAAACTAGTAATCGATTATATGTTAATGCTGCAACTTTTATGGAAAACCTGAGAGCTTGTAATCGATTATTTTAATTCAAATTTTGAAAAACGTGCTGAAATCAATCTGATTCCCAGAATGATTTGTTTCCATTTTTGGAGGATCACGAATTGATTGTTTGGCTGCTTCTTCTCCCTCTTTAAAACTCTTTTTCATTTTTGAAAATTAAGAGACTCTTCTTCTTCTTCTCTTTTCTCTATTTTTTTTTTATAATCTTTTTAGAGAAGAAAAAGTTCATCATCATCATCATAGTGCTATAAACCTTGGGCTTTGCTTTAGGTTATTAATATTGTCACAGGTCTTGATTGTTGTATCCACTCTATCTAGAGAGCATATTGTTAGTTGTACAAATTCTTTTGTGCATATTCTTATTATTGTAAGGGGTGTGACAACCTTAGTGTTAAGGAGTGTTATTCCTTAGGATTGAACGTGTGTCGCGTTCATAGGGTGAGATAACCCTTGTTGTTTGGGTAGCGCTATACGAACGGTGGGATTCCTAGTAGTTAGGCTATTTTTTGAGTTTCGAGGTCCCTTGCGAACGGTGGGATTCCTAGTAGCTTGCGGGGCGCTCTGGATGTACTCGGGGACGCAGTTGCGTCTTGGCTTAGTGAAAAAGCTCAAGCGAGTCGCTTGGGGACTGGACTAGGCTGGGTTTGCCGAACCAGGATAAATTCGCCTGCGTACAATTTCTCTATCCCTTATCTTTTACTTTCCGCACGCTTAAATTGTTTTAATCATATTTTCGTGCATAAAAACTATTTTCAAGTTTTTAAATTATATCACACGAGAATTGTGGTTTTCATACTGATCTTTTAAATCAATCTCGTGTATAATATGTTTTCAATATTCATATAATAATATTTCTATTTCGTACTTAAAAACGTTTTAAATCGTTCTTTAAGTCTTCCGCTCTATTTAATCTCTGATATTTTTCAAAAGAACGTTTTAATTCGATTATTTTTCTAAGTTTTCTAAACACCCAATTCACCCCCCCCCCTCTTGGGTGATTCTTGCCAATTACACCGTTTATTCCAACAATTGGTATCAGAGCTTCGTGCTCTGGTAACAAGCTTAACCGCTTGAGTTAAAGATCCTTGGTTAATTGGCTTTGGGATTTTGTGTTTTTAATTTTAAAATGGAGGGTAATTCATTCGATGAAGCACCAATTTTCAATGGAGAAAATTATTCATATTAGAGTGCTAGAATGAAATTTTATTTACGGTCGATGAATTATCGTTTATGGAGTATTGTGCAAAATGGTTTTGATCTAAATCCAAAAAATGTTTTAAATGATTTTGATAAAAAATGTTTTGCCTTGAACATTCAAGCAATGCATATTTTAAGGAATGCCTTAAATGATGACGCATATGCTAAAATCAAGGATTGTATTAATGCTAAAAATATTTGGGAAACCTTACACACTTGTTATGCTACTAATGATCTTTTGGAAAGTGTAAGTGTTCACAGATGTTTTCAAGATACTCACGAAGGGAAAAACTCAAAGAACGAATGGACTAGCTCTCTTGACAAAGTTTTAAATGATGACACTCATAGCATGAAGAGGAGTTCATTAGATGAAAGAGATGATGATGATCTAGAAAGACTGTTTGAAGCTTTCTTGGAAACTCTTGAGGAATCAAGTTCTTCAGATGAGGAGTCAGTAGAAAACGGAAATGCATCACATTTATTTACTCCTCACAAGGTAACCTTGATTAATTTCAATGTCCAAAACCCTCATAGTACTAATAATATTTTGAGAGAAGATTTGAAAAACAATTTTGAAAATAGCACCTCTACTAGTAATGAAAAATGTATTTCTATTAAAAACTCTGTTGAGGCTGCTTCGTGTGACCCTCATTGTATTTCAAAATCTGTTTGTTCAAACTCTTTTCTTGACAATTCAAATACGAATGTGGAAATTCAAAAGTCAAGCAAAGAGGTTAGCAAATGTGATTCTGAATACGAAGATCACAAGTTTCGCAAAAATGATTTTATAAAATCCAAAACCTCTCCCAAAATCATTATTTGTAATTATTGTGGGCGTTCTGGTCATATTTCTCATTTATGCATATTCAAGAAAAATCAATACTTGAGAAATAAAATGAAATGGGTTCCAAAAGTCTCCGAGAAATCTAAAATTAACCCCCGTGGACCCAACATGAGATGGGTACCAAAAACTTCTGCGTGTAACAGGAAAGAAGATTATTTTCTACCCAAGGAAAAACCAAGAAGAATTCTAAGAGACAATCTCACCACTTGGACACCTTGGATATCTGAGACAAGATGGAATAACCAAAGAAGATCAGTTCCATTTAAGTCAAAAATGTCACATGGAAGAAATGAAAATCACCTATGGACAAAAATTCGTAGAAAGAATCATTGGCATAAAGGAAGTGACAAAAAGAAACATCGGCAAAATTCAAAATTTCCATGGCATGCAAAAATTGAGGTAAACAGATCATATAACTCTTATAATTATGATTATTCAAGAACGTACTTTGATTATTCCAAGCTAAACTATTTTTGAAAAATAAATCGTGTGTTGCTAGTTTTATCTTCACATGATCATCAATTCTTGGAAAAATCAAAGATCTTCATAAAATGTCATTTAGTACAAACTTGATGAAATCAAGATAGTATCAAATGCTTATTATGATTAATCTTGATATATTTCATAATTATGATAGGCATATGATTTGTTACATTATTGTTATTGATTTATTCAAATAAAGCTCATTGTGATTATCATGAATATTATCTAACTTGAGCGTTGGAGATAGCCAAATTTATTTGTTTTGTAGGAAACAGGATTTTTAAAGGTATGTTGACCACAAGCTTAACGTCACTAAACGGATTCAGGCATCAAGGTTCATGTATCAGAAAGGATTGGGTTGTATCAGTCAGAAAAGGAAGAATTTTGGAAATTTGTGCAGAAGTAATCGATTACTCTGCAACAGTAATCGATTACCAAGTGGATTTTTTTGAATCAGTTATGAAGAAATAATGGATTAGAAGATCAGAATAATGGATTATATTTGTAGCATCATTCAACTCATCAGAGGAGAGATAATCGATTATGGAAGTCAGTATAATCGATTATACAGGTTGCATCAGTTCTGACCAGAGAAGAGAGAATCGATTAAATGGATTGTAGTAATCGATTATGTGCAGAAGTAATCGATTACAACAAGGGAATAATCGATTAATTGCTACAGTATCAGAAAAAAAAAGGGAAAAAGTGCAGAAGATCGTGTGGGCCTTTGACCCATGTTTGACCAAGTGTGGACCACTAATTATAATAATAACCCTAGCCACACATTCTTACACACACACTCTCTCTCTTCCCTCTCAAAATACACGGCCTCCTCCTTCTCTCTCTCTTCCACGACTTCTTCTTCTTCTTCTTCTCTTCATCTTCTTCAAACCTTCAACACCCACAAACCTCCATAACCACTCACAACCTTCACCATACTCACTCATACTACTTCTCTCTCTCATAAACCTTCACCCTTTCCACTTCAGTTAACCCAAAACCGCCCCTATCTCTCTCCTTCCTCACCATTCGGTTTTTCACTCACAACCACCATAACCACCATTAAACCTCTTGCTCTTGCTTCACATTGTCCAAAACCTTCTCTTCATACTTGGTTAAACTTGGTGTTCACAAGGATTTCATGCTTCATGCCTCTTGATCTTCAAGTTTCAGATCCGGTTCATGCATGTTGATGAAGATGTTGGTTCACTGGTTTGAGCATTCGGTTTGCTGATCAGAATATCACTCGGTTCATTGGTCCGGTTCATTTTTCTGCTTGGTTCAGATTCTTGGTTCTCCGGTTCAGTCTTGGTTCTGGTTTACTGGTCTGGTTTGGCTTCTGGTTTGCTCGGGTTGATGTGTGTTGTTCATTGTTCGGTTCATTGCTTCGGTTCAGTTGATAGCTTCTCCGGTTCAGGTTCACAGTATCTTGGTTATGCATTATCAGTATCTTCATGCTTACTATTTTTGATATGAAGTTATTCTATCATTGATTCTGTGAAGTTGAAACTGCTGAACTGTGTTTTTGGTAATCTGAGTTATATTCTGTGCTGTGCTGCATTCTGGTTGGAAAAGTTAGTTGGTTCAGAATTCAGAATTTCTTTTGAGATAGTTGTGCTGTGCTGCATTCAGTTGAGTTGATTTGGTTGTTATTATCTGTGCTACAATCATGTCTCGTCACTCTAAAAGGCGTATGGTAATTGAGGAATCAGAGGATGATGAGCCTTCACCCCCTATTGTTCAAAGAAGGGCTCAACCTTCATCTAGTCGAGTTCCTAGACCGCCAAGGTCACGTCAAAGCGATGCAGGTCCTTCAGCTCCACCTCCACCGGTTCATCAGCCGATAGCAGTAGAAAAGCTAAATCGTTGGTTCTCTAATCCTGCTCAAATAATGGATTATGAAAAATACTTTGCTGCTTGTTCCGTTATTTCACCAAGATTTCTCGATGCTGAAACATTTGAAGGTGATGATTGTAATCTTCCGGCTGTTGTTCTGTTGAAAGAAAAAGGACTTTATGAGTTCAGTACCATTGGAGGAGATTATTATGAGGACTTGGTCAGAGTGTTCTACTCGAACCTGGTTTGGAATGCGGAAGAACAAACTCTTTATTCCGAGGTCAAAGGAAAAGTGATCAAAATTAGCTTGTCAACTTGGACTAACATGACTCACTTGCCCACTGATGGAGTTACTTTCACTGGTTCTGGTTCTGAAAGTCTTTGGGGTGATGAGTACGACAAGAAAGCTGCAAAAGAGGAATTTATTGATGATCGCATTCCTGCCGGAAAGGCAATGACTTCTGGGAACTTGAAATTTGTGTACCGTGTTCTTCATTTCATTCTGACTCGCTGTTTGCTTCCAAGGCAAGGAAACTATTTCAGAGTTCTTGAGTCCGACTACATTATATTTTGGGCGTGGTATCATAATAAACCAATTAATTGGGGTTGGTTTATATTGAATCATATGATTGAGACTGCTGCTAAGGTTCATCGGTCTATTAATGAGGATATGAAGAATAAGACGACGAAGCTTCCATATGCTACTGTGATCACCAGAATTCTCAGGCGATTCAGAGTTCTTGTGAATGGCGAAGCTAGAACAGCTCCTAATGCAGATATGCGCATGGACTCGAACTTCTTGGGAAACATGGGATGGATCAACATGGAAGGCACCGGTTGGAGACCAAAAGCACAAAGACGTGAGCGCAAGTCCAACCACAATTATGATCCTGATGAAGATGATCAGCAGCAGCAACCACCACAGCCTGATAGTGTACCGGTTCAGGATTCAGATTATGTTCCGCTACAAGCTCTTTATCCTCCTGAGCACATTACTCCATACATGCAGTTATTCATGGATGATGTTCGAGGGTATATGAGGAGATCTGATGAGCACATGTATTCGGTTGACACCTCTCTTGCTCAACTCACATCCGGCATGGAGCAGATGCGCATGGATATGGAGTCAATGCAACAAGAGATTTACCATCTGCGACATCAGAATCGTCCTCCGTTCCAGTGATTGTCGAGCTTGTGGCACCACAACTCTCTTCACCGCACCTCATCTATCTTTATCTATTTCAGTTATTTGGATTATGATAATTGGATATTTTGTTTATGCTTGCTCTTAACCCCTAGTATTTCTATTTGCCTGACTTGTTCCTGGATTTAAGTTTGTTTTCCCTTAGTTGTTCGAACTGATTATGATGCTTATGACAATTATTTCTTTGGTGTGCTTATTTTATGCGTTGTCATTTGCTTTCCATTATGCCTTTTCACCTTTTTGATGATGTCAAAAGGGGGAGAAAAAGGAGAAGAATGAGAAAACAGGTTACACAGGTTACAGGTTATTTTGTTCATGAGATATCATGAATTCAGGGGGAGCTTAGCTTAATGAGCTCAATGTTATGAGCTTGAGTATTTGTTGTGATACTCTTATGAGAATTGCTTTAATATGTTATATTCGTACTAACCCTTGTTTTGCAGGAGTGTTTGTCATCATCAAAAAGGGGGAGTGTTGAAACTGAGTGTTGAACTCATGTGTTTCTCTCTCAGTGTTTTGATGATGACACAACAACATCAATTATGAATATTTGCTTAACAGGTTCAGGTACAAATGAAGATTGCAAAGGCTTGTTTTGTGTTAGATCTAGCCTTAGGCTTAGAAGTCTTTGTAAGGCAATTTAATTTTCTTAAAGCACTTAGAATTATAGTCTATGTGATGATGATCATGTTTTTATTTGAAAATCTTAGAAGAAGCATTTTTATAAAACCTTTGCTCCAGGACTTTATTTGTGAAAAATGTTTTGCGAAAACCTTTGGTTACAATCTTTTTCATGAAAATCAATTTTTACTGTTGAGTAATCGATTAACCCTTCCGGTATAATCGATTATTTAATGCAACTTGTAACCAGAGAGCATGTAATGGATTATTTAGGTTCTTATAATGGATTACTTCCTTGAACTGGACATTTGGGAGTAAGTAATCGATTATCAGAAACTAGTAATCGATTATATGTTAATGCTGCAACTTTTATGGAAAACCTGAGAGCTTGAAATCGATTATGGCTGTCCAATGTAATCGATTATTTTAATTCAAATTTTGAAAAACGTGCTGAAATCAATCTGATTCCCAGAATGATTTGTTTCCATTTTTGGAGGATCACGAATTGATTGTTTGGCTGCTTCTTCTCCCTCTTTAAAACTCTTTTTCATTTTGAAAATTAAGAGACTCTTCTTCTTCTCTTTTCTCTATTTTTTTTATAATCTTTTTAGAGAAGAAAAAGTTCATCATCATCATCATAGTGCTATAAACCTTGGGCTTTGCTTTAGATTATTAATATTGTCACATGTCTTGATTGTTGTATCCGCTCTATCTAGAGAGCATATTGTTAGTTGCACAAATTCTTTCGTGCATATTCTTATTATTGTAAGGGGTGTGACAACCTTAGTGTTAAGGAGTGTTATTCCTTAGGATTGAACGTGTGTCGCGTTCATAGGGTGAGATAACCCTTGTTGTTTGGGTAGCGCTATACGAACGGTGGGATTCCTAGTAGTTAGGCTATTTTTTGAGTTTCGAGGTCCCTTGCGAACGGTGGGATTCCTAGTAGCTTGCGGGGCGCTCTGGATGTACTCGGGGACGCAGTTGCGTCTTGGCTTAGTGAAAAAGCTCAAGCGAGTCGCTTGGGGACTGGACTAGGCTGGGTTTGCCGAACCAGGATAAATTCGCCTGCGTACAATTTCTCTATCCCTTATCTTTTACTTTCCGCACGCTTAAATTGTTTTAATCATATTTTCGTGCATAAAAACTATTTTCAAGTTTTTAAATTATATCACACGAGAATTGTGGTTTTCATGTATTGATCTTTTAAATCAATCTCGTGTATAATATGTTTTCAATATTCATATAATAATATTTCTATTTCGTACTTAAAAACGTTTTAAATCGTTCTTTAAGTCTTCCGCTCTATTTAATCTCTGATATTTTTCAAAAGAACGTTTTAATTCGATTATTTTTCTAAGTTTTCTAAACACCCAATTCACCCCCCCCCCCTCTTGGGTGATTCTTGCCAATTACACCGTTTATTCCAACAGCGGGCTGGCCCGCACAAGCCCGTGGCCCGCTTAGGGCGGATTTGGGCTTAACATTTGTGTACTCAATTAACAACCGGGCTTTTGGGTCCGAGCCCGGTTTGGCCCGAACCCGAAGCGGGTTGGCCCGAACCCGGCCGGGCAGCCCGTTTTGACAGCTCTAACTGGGAGCTAGATGAATGTATTTAGAGGAAGCTTCAACCCTAAGAATGTAAAAAGAAATGAGTAATATGTGAGATTGGTCCTTGACTTTGTAGGCACTGATCAATTTTGTCCTTGAGATTTTCAAAATTTCTAATTGGTCCCTGAGATAGAAAAGCGTGAGTCATATTAGTCCCTGACGTTAATTGACATTAGTTGTCCTTAACGTGGACTAACAAAATGGTCAAAACAATGTTGTTAGTTGTCCTTAACAAAGACCGTTAACTATCGATCAAATTAGTCATTGAGATTGTGAACATCAGTCATATTAGTTCCTGGCTTTTTGGTCCACTAATGGTAGTGACTAACATGACACACTTTTTTGTATCTCGGGAACTGATTTGGATTTTTGACTCACTTTTAGTCAAAATTGATTTGGCATGCAACGTGATATTGCATACATATTTATAAGATTCCTAATTTTTCGGTTTTTCTGTCAAGTTCCTCTTGAACTTGATTCTCCCTAATACTACGAAAGAAAAAGGGTATAATTTAGAATAACAAAGCCTAAGAGGATGTACATCATCAAACTATTTTTAACCTCTAGAAGGCCATTTGGAGTCAAGAATTTGGGATTTGAAGAGCAAGATTCACCTTATTCTACCATTGAGAGACCAAGGTCATTGTGGCACATTTCTGACGTTTCGCTATCGGTAGAAGCGTATAAGCCAAATTCATACCCAGTATCAGACATTGTGAAAAGATTAAATGAGGAAAGGGCGTACCTCAACAAGATTGATGAACAAAAAACAAGTTAGGGTTATAGAAGAAACGCAAGAGTTCACTCATAAAATTCGAACAGAAAGAATATTAGAAGTAAAACTTTCTAAAGTGGAAGAAGTTGATATTTAAAGGCCCGAGACTGTGCAGACAAAAGGTACAGTTGTCAAATTTTAGCCGTCACGGAGACAAAATGATTAGATGGGGTTTAATGTGAACAACTTCCAAGACATCACAATTGATAACATGGGGGAATGAATATGAGTGAAATTTGAAATATGCACAAGAACCTAACAGACAAGTTTGGAAGAAGAACGATTTCAACATCAAACATGGAGCTATCCGAGATCCTAGAATAACTCGCAGCTCGAATTTCACTTGAGAGCAACAACTTAAGGACTTATGTTCTAGACCTGTCGCAAGTTATTAAAGATAACCTTTTTTTTTTAATTAAATAATATAACGTGCGTTCAACAACGATAACAATTTACATGTCAAAAAAACAATGATAACAATTTAATTATGGTATCAATATTTTTATTCATTCATAATGGTGTGATATTTCACCACCTTTTGTAGCATATCGAGAAAATGCATATGTTCCTAACTCCCAATAAAGTTATGGATTTTCAATATTGGTCTTTAGAATTAAGAATAAATATTCAAAAGTAGAATTATTAACTTAAAAAATAAACACCTAAATTTTTTACTTCTGAAATTCATAATTTTATTTGAAATCCATCTACTTTTGGAAGTTTGGTTAAGAAACCCTACATTATATCGAAGCATCAATTTGCATGTTTTGGCCACTTTACAATAATATCACCCCCGCGAAAACCATCATCACTATTTCCATATAGAGCTTCGTTCCAAACCTCCCAATAGCATTGAGTTCCACATCGTTCATGATCTCTTTTAAAATTATAAAGTTCATATGTGATTGATGCATCTCTCCATGATATACCACAAAAAAATAGTGTTGTGCCAAAAATGTTAGGCCTGAAACTCCATTGATATGGTGTGTGGCGAAACAAAGCGTTGGGCACCACTTGAACTCCGATATCATCGTTTTTGGATTTGCAGTGAATTGTGAAATTCAAACTATCATACAAATAATTTTTTACATAAACAGTTACTCTACTCCTACCTGACACCACAGGAGCAGCTTCCCAAAATGCAATGACCAATGCTAGTAAGAAAACTTGCTTCCTTGAAAGAAACATCATGACTTAACAGTTAACACTATAAGTAGTAGAATTTGAGAAAAACGTAGCAATGTAGTATCAGGAAATTGCCTATGTGATTGAAAGAACTTGATCAAAATGGATAGATTTTATAGGACCAAGGAGTAATCAAGTACCTAAATCCACGAAAGGAACTGTCATAAATAGATTACATGGTCTTGGTAATTTTACAAAGAAAGTGTTTTTGTTTACAAGATTACTAGGAAAGTTTGCTTTGACCGTATCAATTTTTTCCAAATATTGAATGTACTACTCCTAATATTGAGTTTATCTAATATTACAAGGAGATTTTGGATTTATCTAATATTACAAGGAAATTTTGGGTTTATCTAATATTTCACCAGCTATTTTTTCTAAATTATGATAAATAGATCTACAAATTAAATCATCGTACAAACATGCCTATACTGTAAGAAAGTGACACACTTGTTAATCAATCAATAATAAACCAGTGACACATGTGACTTCCTTTATGGTGTAAACTTATTTATTTGTAAGTTGATTTTCTAGATTAATTAATCATTTTTGTTTCTTTTATAGGCAAAGTTATTTTCTCAATTTTTTTTAGGTAATTGATGGAATATACTAAGAGATAAAAATTTTCATTAAACATACGTTCATGTCAAATTTTGGTACAGGACCACCGTTGAATTCATTAAGCAGTTTTTTAGAAAGAAATTTTATAACAAGGATGTGTCTAATTTGCTCCTCCCAACAAGTGGAGCATTTTATGTTCCCCTTGAAAAACAAGTTTTGTTAAAATGCTCCCCTTTATGAAAGTCGTTGGATCAATGCCAAAAAGTATCAACGGTCCAAATTAAATACAGGTAACCTTAAGTATAGGTTATAGTATTTTAACTTCAAAAATTCATAATTTTCAAATCATAAGTCCGAAAATTATAAATTTTATATCAAAACGATCGTATTGAAACATGCAATTTAAAAATGTAAAAATTTTATTTTTTATGGGTTAGTCTATACATGAAATTGTTTTTTGGGTATTTAAATAAACAAATTTCTTTCTCTGGTCCTATTTTCAATGACATTAATTACTTCTTTTTCACAAACACCCTTTTCTACTCAACACTTTTTAGATTTTCAATAATAATTAATGTAAAAAAGAACAGTTTTTGTTCCGATGAAAGCAGGTTTTTTTTCCATGTATTAGAAAATAAATAGTTTCAGTTAAAAAAAGTCACAATTAAAAAAATAGTTTCGGTAAAAAAAAATATAATTATTGCAATAACATTTAATTAATTTTTTTATATGCATCATTACTAACTCCGCACTTTTTATACTCCCAACAAAAATTATTGCGGTCCTTTAGAAAATATATATCAAATTTTCACATTTCCACTGCCATTCAAAATTTTCAACATTCCTCGGTGGAAGACTAAAACCGCGAAAAAAATGTTATAATTAAGACCGGGGAGTTGTGAAAAACATACTTCCTCCGGTCCCTATTAAAAGCACCATTTGACCAATTTCACTCCATTTAAGAAAGTTAATTAATATTTTAGTGGTATTGGAAATGTAAAGTTAATTAATTATGTAGAATCTAATTTGTTTTCTAATTTTATTTAGTAGTAATATTTAATTTAAATTTAAACTTCTTTGATTTGTTGTCTTTTAATTTACGGTTAATTAGATAGTTTTTAGATTATCACAAAGTCTAACAATGCTCACAATATTAATAATTTTAACCTTCATGCTCCGCTTTTTATTAGTCCCACTTTATATCTCATTGTGATATTAATATATTGTGTAATTTTATGTTTATGTTTTTCGTCATTTACTCCCTTCGGTGTCATTTTTAATAAAAAATAATTAAATTTACATTTATTAAAAATATTAGTTGAATGTATTTAATTTTCTCATATTTATAAAAAAAAATAGATTGCTTTAATAAATTTGTATTAGGAATAAAAAAAAATTACTCCCTCCTTCAATATTGAATTGAGCCTTAAAACTTGGTATTCTTTTGTGACTATTGGAAACTTACTCATTGTTGAGACTAAGAATAGTTGGTACACTATTATGGCTTAGCTTATTTATTATTGGTTCCGAATGACTTTGTTGAGTTTTCTCACTTTGATTCTTTTTCTGATTTCTGATAGTTGTTATAGTGTTGCTTAGGAGTGTGGTTTCCCATTCCAATTGGGACTAAGATCTACAACTTCATGAAATGACAATTTAATGATTCAAATTCTCAATGCAATCTTTCATTGGGATCTGCTGGACCACTTTCTGCTACACACCGAGCATATTTCTTTGAATTTTTTACTTTTAAATTTTTTAAACATTTGTATGGAACGAAGGAAGTAATATAAATGATGGATTATTTTGACTAATTTTCAATTTTAATGAAATCATTCCTGAAATATTTTTTTTAGTTTAATTGGGTTATTTAAATTTTATTTCTACCTAATATAAATTCACTAATGTAATCTAATTTTTTTAAGAATTTGGAGAAATTATGTTATTCAACAGTTACGATTAGGTGTACAGTAATTAATTGTTGTCTATTCAATGGTTGAATTAGTTCATAGTGTGTGCCGTGAAGACAATTGGTAAATTATATTTTTTTTTATATAGGGTAAACAAAATTACATAATCGCAATGTGTCAAGATTAACAGTCACCGTAATTCATATTTTAAATATAAATTTTATGTAACATCAAACTGTAATTTAATTTAAATGCACAGGTACCGTACTAGTAATCTAACAAATACATCCGATTAATCACTAACTCATGGTCTGAAAAATTAAAAAAAAAATAAATTAAAAAATAAAAAATTTATGGATACGAAGCTAAGAAACCTCGTTTACCAATTAGTAATAAATGTCTTCTCAAATTTTCATCTTTTCTCTCTTCACATTCTTCTTTATAGAATTCCCTATTACCTCTTCGGTTACGGAACCATGAATCATGTCATAGCATTTGGAACCAACCAGAAAGCAAAGATGTGCATCAACAGTAACAAACTGAACCTTCTCCAATCTCAATTGGCGTCTCCAATACCAAAAATAACATCTCTTCCCTCCATCGCTAGCGTACCACTCCACCTTCTTCTTCTTCTTCTGCGGCCTCGCAACTTCGAATTCCTTCCCCAACACCTTCACAGCCACCTTGTCCAAATTGTAACGCCCCACATCCAATACTACCTCTTCTTCTTCCTCCTCGTCCATGCACTTATCCTTCTTCTTCTTCATCAAAGTCTCGTAAACTAAAGCGCGAAGGTCAATGGCGTTCTTGATCTTGATCCCATGGTGGCGCTCCATCCTCTCGCAAGCAACATCCATATTCATCCCCACCGCGGCGATCTTAGGGTTTTCGAGGAAATCGCGGAGGGTCTTGTTGGTTAAGTTGCGTGGACCATACTCGCTATGGCGCGTGTCGAAGTGGTAGACGATGCATTGGGAGCCGACGCAGAGGGTGACGATGTCGTAGGGGAGATCCTTGACGCCGCGTTTGGTGTAGCGAACGACGTCGTATTCGGCGGAGAAGCCGACGAGGATGGGGTTGTGGTTGGGGGTGCCCTTGGCGGTGGATTTAAGGAGGTCGGTGAGCCACTTGGAGAGGGTTTTGGGGGAGGTAGTGACGACGGTGAGGATGCGGCGGTGGTCAGCGGTAAAGTAATAAGGGTAGTGTGTGATAAGGGTAGTTTGCGTGCTGGTAAAGTAATGTGAAGAGATAGATAGGAGAAATCTTTAACCCTTTTATTTTGTTCATATCTATAAGATCCAAATCCAAATCTGTATCCAATGCTCCTCCGTTTTTTTTAACATTTTTATTTTGTTTTTATCTATAAAATCTTTTATCAATTTTCAATGATCATTAATTACTTTTTTTTTTCACAAACACCGCTACTTATTTACCACTTTTTAGATTCTCAATAATATTAATAGGGGTAATTTTGAAAATACATATCAAAAGCACATTTTCCAATACAATTAACTAAATTATTCAATTTTCCTAATGGACTTGAAATCTTCTAAATGGGTTCTATATTTAGGGACGGAAGGAGTATCGATTATCATGAAAGGAAGGTACGGAGAGATTGGATTGCATATAAACGATCAACATGGGTTGGGAGGATTAGTAAGCGGCTCGGTTCGGTCTTGCTCAAGCAAGGTCTTGGGTTCGATTCCTTGTGATGTAGAAAATTCATATTGGGAGACTCAATTGTCATAGTTAGGCACGTGAATCGGGTCGGATCCGAATGTACCTAGTAGTACTTGGGAACTGAATGTGCAAAAAAAAAAAAAAATCCAAATTCAAAATTTATTTTATAAATTTTCTAAATATAAACATTAGTTTTTGGACTTATTTTAATTTACAATGATACTAGCAATGTCGCTTTGCAAACATTCGTATTTTTAGTTTCTTGAATCTAAGCTTGATAATAATTATCGTTGTATTATTTTACTTGGTAATAGTTTCTTAAATCTTGAGATAATAATTATAGTTGTATTCCTTTTGTCTTTTATTATAAGTCACTTTTATATTAATTCACGCAGATTAAAAAAAATAATTATTGCTCTCAAATTTATCAAAAAATATGTTATCATAGCAAAGTATGGAAAGTTTCATCAATAAAAACTAAAATCAAAATAACACGGAACCCTAAAACAAAAAAAAATATAAAACAAAAATCGGAATAATATATACTGTACATACATACATAAACAAATAACATAATTAATTTTTTTCCTTCAAAGAATGAGTATATGACTTTTTCAAATGTTAACATCCTAATATTATGGTTGATCGGAAGTGGATGGTAATAAATAATTTTAAATTAATTTTTAGCCCATGTAATATATAAGTTTTTAATATTTTAAATAATTTTATATTAAATATTCTTTTAAGGTTAAAATTATTATTAAACAACAGTTAAAGTAAAAGTTATACAAAATTCCCCAGCTTGAAACCAAACCTTGTGTTAAAAAAAGTTTTTATTTAAGAAAGTATGTTTTCATTTAGATAAAATGCTAAAGAAAACTTAAAACTTTTGTTATGAACTAATTTATTATGAGCTCAAATGTTAAATGTTAAATTTAATTTATTCTTATTGATTTTGTAAGTGAATTTTGTATTTCCTCTTATGTATCAAAATTTTTTTTTTCATTTTTTTTTGGTAAATAAAATTTTTTGTTACCAACAAGCAAATTCAAAACCAAACAAACACTCTATGTTCTTGTCACCTTCTTCACGAACAATAGAGGAAAAAAGAAATCACAATCAGTTACAAACCAACCGATTGCAAAAATCAAAGTTCACTACAAATTCTATGGACTAGAGCCTTATTATCCCATCTTCTAAAGTTCTTAATACATGCAAAAATGAATCCTAAAAGCAATATCATGCTTGATCAAAGAGAATTAGTAATCAAGAGGTCTTCTTTGATCCTTAAAAATGCGATTGTTATGTTCCTGCCAAATATGGTATATACCTACCGCCCAAACTGCTGCAATGCTTCTTTTCCTGTTTTGATTCCCAAAGCCATGGATTATCCACCTAGTCCAATTTGTGTACTTAACAAGCCATAAATCAATCCTAATCCAATTTGCACATAAAGTCATAAGGGCCTTACTCCAAGAGCATTCAAAGAATAAGTCTTGAATAGACTCTGTTGCTGCATAACACAGACAGCAAATACCAAACCATTCTATCGGCCAAGGTTTGAAGTTTGCCTTGAGCCACAAGCCAAAAAATGAACCTGTGCTTTGGAACATTAACCTTATTCCATACCACAGAATGCATAGGGAAACGAATTGCTCTCCCTTGATTAGCTTATACCCAGACTGAATTGAGTATATGTCATCTAAAGAAGCTGTCCAATAATGACCATTTATCCAACCTGCTGCAATCAAATCCCTGACCTTCAAGATCTACTTCCAATGCCAAATATCACCTTGATTCACAAAACAATCCCAAACTGACTGATCTTTTAAATAATAAGCATGGATCCACCTCACCCAAAGACAGTCTTTCTTTGTAGCCAAATCCCATACTTGTTTGCCTACGGCAGCAGCATTCCAGCTAACACAATCTCTAATGTTCAGGCCTCCAAATTTCCTAGCACTGCAAACCTTACTCCAAGCCACTTTTGCACTATAAGTTCCAGAGTCTTTTGAGTTCCAAAGAAAAGTCCTACAAATCTTCTCTATTTCCTTGATAACAACTTTAGGCAGAATGAAAGCAGATGCCCAGTAAGTGTGCAAGCTCATCAACACGGAGTTGATCAAACAAACTTTGGCTTGGTAAGAAAGATTTCTTGATTTCCAAGACTGGATCCTTTTAGTCACCTTCTCAACAAGCACTTGACAGTACTAGTGTTCCACTTCCTTGTAGAAATAGGAATACCTATGTATTTACAAGGAAAGAAGCCTTTTTGATAACCTGTTATTTCCAATATGCAATTCTCAGTTTCCTGATTGATTCCAGCCAATTAAATTGATGACTTCATAATATTTGCTTTGAGACCAATCCAGCCTGCAAATTCATTTACAGCATGCTGCATAATCCTTACACTTGCTAGATGAGCTTTGCAAAAAAGCATCAGATCATCAGCAAAAGCAAGGGGCTAAAAGCTCAGTGTCTTTACAATAAGGATGGTATCTGAAATTTATGTCCAAGCTAGCTAACTGCAGGTTTCTAGTTAGCATTTCCATGGCTAAAACAAAAATCAAAGGGGACATGGGGTCCCCTTGCCTTAAGCCTCTGTTGCCTCTGAACCTGTCACCTTGTTGGCCATTCATAACCAGATGATAAGAAACTGAACTGATGCAGGCCATTATCCAGCTAATGAATTTGGTTGGAAATTTTAAAGCTAAAAGCATATCTTCAACAAACTGCCATTCAAGGGTATCATAGGCTTTCATGATATCTATCTTCATCATACATCTTGGGGATATCCTTCTTCTACCATAGAATCTAAGGAGCTATTGAGTCAGTAAAACATTATGTAGAATATTCCTATCCTTGACAAAAGCATTCTGATTATCTTGGACTAAATCAGATATCACTGAACTCAGTCTACTGCATATAACCTTAGCAATGATTTTATAAATGGTTGAACAACATGCAATAGGCCTAAATTCATTCACCCTAGAAGGCATTACAGTTTTAGGAATCAAGACAAGATTAGTAACATTCACCTCTCTGAGAAGATGACCTGACTTAAAGAAATCATGCACAACATTACAAAGATCAGGCCCAACAATCTCCCAGGCATCTCTGAAAAAACCAGCACCATAACCATATACTCCTGGAGTTTTGTCAATTCCAATTGAAAATAAAGCCAGTCTGATCTCCTCATCTGAGATAGGTTTAATCAGACTCAATTGTTGATCTCTATTAAGCACCTTGCCCTGATTAACCACCTCTTGTGAAAAAGTGGTGCCTTGATTACTGCTGCAAAAAAGGTTTTTGTAAAACTCTTCAAAAAGCTTCACTACCCCTTCCTGACCAGTGATCACATCACCCTCTTCCTTTTCAAGTCTCAAGACTCTATTCTGATATTGCCTCTTCTTAATGGAGTTGTGAAACAACCTGGAATTTGAGTCACCTTCTTTAAGCCAGTCCAATTTAGCCTTCTGCCTCAAGAAAGAGAAAGCAGCCTGTTTAATGTTGTTATAGTGAACGTAATTTCATTCTCAACCTTATGCAATTCATAATTCAAAGGATCAAGGACTAGTTGATTCTGAATCTCATTCAATTTATTCTTGAGATCAATCTCTCTACTATCAATACCATAAAACTGCTCTTTATTTAGCCTACTAAAATGGCCCTTTAGGGCATGAAGTTTCCTGCATAACTTGAACATGTTGCTGCCAAAAAACTCCTTATTCCAAACTGATTGGACAATAGCTTTAAATTCAACATGAGAAGACCACATATTAAAATATTTAAAGCTAGTCTTCCTCCTTATTTCATCCTTACCCCAATCGATTATCACTGGACTATGTTTAGGCAATCCAGGATTCAGGAAATCAGCCACAGAAAGAGGCCAGGTATCACACCACTTGAGATTAACAAGAGCTCTATCTAATTTACAACTGATCCTTGCTTCACCAACTTGCTTATTACTCAAGGTAAACCAACAAACTTTCTATTGCATATCATCCAGTTCACAATAATAATATCAAGAGGTATACCTCCTATCTTTTCTTGTTGATCAAGACATGTGTTGAAATCCCCCAATAATAACCAAGGAAGCTGTATCAAAGGCTTGATAGCAGACAGAACATGCCAAAGCTCCTTCCTCTCAATCATATCATTAGAAGCATACACATAAGTAACATAACAGTTTTCCTAAGTTTGCCTCATTGTCACAAGGTAGTGAACATACTGATGTGATCTAGCAATCACAAAAACATCAAAGATGTCCTTCCTCCAAATAAGCCAGATTCTACCAATAGGACAACAATCTAGGTTGGAATAGGATCCCCAGCCATAAGCTACTCTATCATATACATGTTGAAAATTACTACTCCTCAACTTATTTTCCAAAATACCAAGCATACCTACATTATTCTGCATGTACAAATCTTGAACCTCTTTTTTGTTTTTGAGGGTAGTTCATCCCTCTTATATTCCATGAACTGATTCTATCCATCAGGGTGATGATGAGATGACTCGCCCCTTTGCTCCATATGTAATCCTCAATTGAGCTCTACTCCTAGTTTGAACCACAATCCATGGTGCTTCAGCATTTGTTTCCTTCCGCTTATCATTTTCTGGTTGTTTGCTTACTGTCAGATCAGTGATGACTGCTTCTACAACCTGTCTAGCAGATTCAACATTTTCCTGAGGTACTACACCCTCATCAATACTCTTCTACAATTTGAGGGCATCATCCAATTTTAGTACCTCTTCTAACTATTTACTATTATTATTCCTCATTTTTATTTTTACCTTTGAGTAAAATTAGTTAGACTTGTGTAGAGGATTGTTTTAATTATTCCATAAAATAAATAAAAAAGTGAAGGATGCATTCAATGTATACCGGTGGATTTTTGTTTGTAATATAGAATTGCCATAAATTAAAAATTATTATGTGATTGAATCTTATTAAATCAATAATAATAGTAAATAGTTAGAGCAAAATAATAATAATAATAATAATAATAATAATAATAATAGATTCATTAATTTGTCCATGTGTATTGAGGACAAAGTTGGTTTGGATTTCTTTATGGACTGGTTGGATGCCACCATGAATGTAACACATTTTAGTTCCCAAACCTCACACTTTAGCCTCAACCCTCATTTTAAAAGTAAAATGCCTAAAAAATTCTTCATTTTTGTTCTTCCCTTTAAACCCCAAATTTCCTCATCTTCCTCTTCATGTACTGGTATATTTGAAGTAGTTGTTTTGTGTTCAAATTAAAATAGTTATATCTTTGTATATAATTTACTTAGGAAGCCAAGGAGGATTTAAACACAATGAATCTTGATTGGAAAATAATGGAACGATTTACTTGTTGACTATTGCATTCTCAGAGATTCAAAATTAAGGAAAAAAAACCCTAGACATGCTTATTTGCACATGACACTAGGCAGTGAACCTTTAAATTGTTGCCTTAAACTAAATATTCATGCATTCAGTATTCTTTTGATATTTGCTAATCATTCTTCCCGTATTCATTCTGCACAAACGTTTATTTCTATTTTTAAGTGAGAGGGAGGTTGATGTGAGAAAAATTGGAAGATGAAGGGAAAGTGGGGTTTGGGGTTTAGAGGGCGAAAATTTTGTTTTGAAAATAAGGGTAAAAATGGTATAAAATAAAAAAAATGGGATTTGGGGCTAATGTATGAGGTTTGGGGATTAAAATTCTGTAGTAATATTTCTATTTTATTATTACCAAAAGTAATATTTTACATTATATATTCAAAATATTTGATTGTAAGCTTGTTACATAAAATCTATTCATACTTTCCCAAAATATACATACATGTAGTAATATCTACTCAGTCCAGAGTCAATGGTTACAATCCAAATACTTAGTCCATAATGGACTAAACTTATAACATCCCTCAAATTTTAATAGTATTTATTAAACAAGAATAAATAATTTGAAACTAAAAATAGAATATTTGAAAAATAAATATATTATTTATATATTTGTTTGTAAATATATTATTTGATCAAATCAAAACCCTCACTCAAAAATTTCCCCTACCTCTATCTATAGTAAAAAAAATTTCAAAAATGACAAGATTTAGTATTTTATTAGAAAAATAGGAGAATAAAGGAGTTTTATGAAGGCTATTGATTATTCTTAGCATTTACACCTATTTGAATATATGATAGAATGATGATTTGCAAATTTATTTTACCAAAGGAAAGCTCAAACAAGATTTAGAAAATACAAAATACTCGTGACAAGATAGAATAAGGCCAGAACACACATTTATTGATATAAACTCGAATAATCACTTATGTGTGTTCTATCAACTAAGCTTTTTGTTTTTGTTTTTTTGTTTTTTTTTTTAATTTATCAACTAAGCTGACTCCATGGGACATCATAGATCGTAATTTTAAATTTTAAACACAACTTAAAATTACTTCAGTCTAGAAATTCTAAAGGCAAAATTACATGCATTATCCATTTCCAGTCAACTGGGTACCAATATAAAAAAAAACAAAAAAAAAACTCTTATACTAGCAAATGAATAGTAGAAAATAACATATTTATCCCAAAAACACACATATATAGTAAAAGTAAATCAGGATTGTATCATAGATTGATCATTTGTATCATTAGGATTAATTCCCTATAAATGTATTACATATTTGTAGTCGTTCTATATGGTATAAATATCATATATGTGGTCTACTCTAGACACGCAACATGTTATTGTTAGCTTCTATTATTTTATATCGTATCATATAGGGTTCCTTCCTAATTTGTGCATCCGGCCCTAATTTCCAAACAAAATCATTTCACTATACAAGCAGCCCTAATCTCTATACCCTACTATCGCACGCTTCCTTTCGCAGTGTGCCCCAACCACCTAGCACAGAGACCGTCCGTGACCCCACAATCACTGTCATCATCCCTCTCGTCGTCGCTTGCGCTTCCATGTGTGCTTTTTTTCTCGACGCATGAGCTTCATGTTCCTACTAATTTCGACGCGTGAACCCTTATCCGGCCACACCCATCTGCCAGCGACCTAATCCCCATTGTCCATGGCCTCATTTCAACATGTCTTCTGATCCCCCATCGCCACTGCAGTCACTTTCGCCAACGTCCTACTCATTCCCTATGATAAACTCACTAGGTCAACCAACTATGCCACCTAGTAAGTCGTTGTCTAGCTTTGGTTCATCAAACAAGGACGCGAAGAACACCTTCTCAAGCAATTGAAGGACATATCTTAAAAAGACCAAACTCGTTCGAAACAAATTGATGATCCTTGTGTGGAGAGAGGTGAAGAATGATGGTGATGAAATCATTGGATTTCCTTCTTTTTCATATCCTTACCTCTCTATTCTCCTCCCTCTCTCTCTCTCTCTCTCACTCACTTTCTATGTTCTCTTTTTCTTTCTGTCTTTTTTTTTAAAAAAAAACAATATATTTTTATTAGTTTGTATTAATTTTTCATTTAATTTTATTTTTGAATTAAAATATATAAAAAAAAGAATTGATTTTAGGTGTTGAGCATGTGACATATCCCTCAACTTTAGATACAATTCGAGTAATTAATAACCAAATTGACCATTAAAACCAAACTCTCAAGACTAAATGTCTAAACAAGAATCTCTCCCAAAATGTATTTTCTCATCCACTTTACATAAATATCTTGAAACTTTCCTCTCTCAACACTACTAAACTTCAAAAAATATCTTATTTGGTCCAACCAAAAAAATCATAATCAATATTTTCCAAAAAATTCCCCTACCGGCTCTACTTTTATTGAAAAAATGACGAGATTTAGAGCTTTATTGGAACAGCAGAAAAAATGAATTTTATAAAAGCTGTTGATTATTCTTTGCCTTCACACCTATTTTAATATATGATAAAATTATAGTTTGCAAATTTTTTTACCTCAAACAAGCTTTATAAAATACAAAATACAAGGGACAGGGGAGAATAAGGTCAGAATACATATTTAGAGATATAAACTCGAATAGTCACTTATGTCTCGCAGCTCTAGCTCAGTTAACTTAGATGACTCCATACGACAAGATGGATTATAATTTTAAATTTTAAACACAACTTAAAATTACTGCGGTCTACTACTTCTAAAAGCAAACTACATGCAGTATCCATTTCCAATCAACCGGATACCATTTTCAGTTATCACATAAAACTCTTATACCAGCAAATGAACAAACCTTCATGAGATCTCTGCTATAACTCATAAACCATCAAGGGTTCCATAAAACTGGCAAAAACCAGTTATAGAGAGTGATTCACAACATCAGGAGGTAGTTTCATCAGCCGCCATCTTCTCTTAGACACTAGTTTCATCAGCAGCCACCTTCTCGACAGCTTTGTAGCATTGGAGACAGCAAATAGGAAGCTTCAACTTTGAATGCCGAGACTTAGATGTATTGGTGCAAGATGGATTGGCACACTTCTCACGAGGTGGAGGATAACTGAAACAAAACTCAGATATCATTAGTAGAGAGAGAAAGTTGGGATGTTTCGAGCATCGTTTCTTGTTGTCAAGATCAGGAAAAATGCTAAAGCCAAAGCCAAACTCTCGGATTTCTTTTTCATAAACAGAAAAAAATTTAAATATCAATTTTCATTCTTCTCAATTTATTTCTCCCTTATTTTATCTGCCAAACATATCTTAAAAAGTTCACAGGAAGACAGTAGAATAGCCAAAGCCAATCCGATAAAAACAAAAAAAAGGGAAAAACCAAAGCCAAAGTCAAGGCAAGCACTCAGATTTATTTCATCGGTAATTAAGGATTGTATTATATCCATTTGCACTCTTTATCTTTTTCTATTTGTCACACATCTAAACAACTAAACAAGTTATTAGAAAGACAATCAGTATAGCTTGATACCTGACGGGTGGTTGGTTGAATATGCTAGGGAACCCCATTTCCTTAGGAAAAGTCATAGTTGTTCCATTAGGACCCATCGTGGTTCGGATGGTGTTTGGTGGAAGCATATTTGCATTCGCTGCCTTCTCCTGCACAGAATAATTCAATGAAAACTGCAAGCTGAATAAACAAATTAAAATAATAGTGTGGGAAATTCATTTAATGCCACAAAACCAGTGCTAGTTCTTCTTGGCGCTTCTTCATTTTCTCTTCTTTCTTCTTCCTGCCGGAGCCTTGGCCAAGTATTTTTCTGATAGCTTTAGCCTACAAAAAAGGGAATCCTTAGAGACAAGAACTGGAAATGAAGGTAAAGGTTAGAGGATCAAGAACCAAAATCCTTAGGTGGTAAAGAATTGGAAAATAGGTAAGCGAAACCAAAGTGGGAAACAATCATTGATGTAGCTGTGGTGGAGGATAAATCCAATCAGTCATTGTCAAGAGAGAAACAGCAGAAAGACAGTGGAGAAGATGGACCACGATAGTATCCTCTGGGTAATAACGTAACAGACACCAGACGTGTAAGTTTGATAGAATTAATGGACTAGGAAACGATAAAAGTATTTGTAGAACAATACAAACTGAATTCAGTCTTGTAGGATATTCAAGTGATCCTACCCCTCTCCCAAGTGCCCAACTCTTTCCAAATGAATAGTCGCCACCCACTGACCATCCATCCTTTAATATGCAACTCTTTGCAATTACAATTCACCATTCTTATGTCAGGTAACAGTTCAAACAGAGCTAGTTCCTAAGAGGATCAAATGGGCTTGCATTCTGTGTAAAATCTAACACCACAAGAAAGAGAGTTGAAACTTGGAGAGAACATAAATAAACCTGAGTTTCCTTGGCAGCCTCCTCATGTTGCATTTTACGCTTCCGGGCAGCCTCTGCTCTCCTTAGTTGCTGTTCCATTTCTGAAAGCTTTCCCTTTGAATCTATAGTAAAGATATTATTAAGATATAATGTCATGAATTAAGCTACATGATTAACAACTTAGTGTGAAATGGATAACAGTTATTAAGTACAGATAAATGCTCACTGCTGCTAGGTGGGGCAGATGGTAACCGATTGGGAAACTCAATAAAACTTGCACCAGATGCAAAGGCATCTTTGCTAGACCGAATGGCCTGTTGATGTGTTGGAAGTGTCGTTTCACAGTTGTTGTCCATCAATGCAGAAACTTTTGATGTTGTCATCTCTTCCAAGTACCCAACCGGTGCAAAGTTGTGTCCTTGCTCAGTTCGCGGATTATCATCTGAATTACTCTGCGATAACGCATGTTGGTGACAGCAATCAAATTGGATTCTATGAAGATAAAAAGAAAAGAGGAAATATATTTTTTTTATAGATAAGCAATCAAGAGCAGAAATATTTTTCCATAAATACTAGATATCATCCTCACAAACAATTCAGGTAAAATATGGCTCAATTAATATCATGAAATAACACTAGCAAGAAATTGATACGTGCTAATGATTAATTCAGAAAAGGCAAATATAATATGACCAATAACCGTATATGGACCAACGGAGCCCAAAGGTGGAGGCACAAGAACGGTTTAACCATTTGAGAGCTTGTTGAGCTTGAAACATGGACAACGCACATGCCCATTTTACTCTATTATAAAATTTAATTTGATTTAATTATGCTGAAGATCAACAAGGATGAAATTCTCTTCTCCTGAAAGTTTAGTGTTTGCACTTGAATAGCTTTATATCCCTATTATCTAACATTATCACAAATGTTGAGTAGCAAGAAATACCTTTTGTTTTTTGTGTCGTCTAGAGTCTAATGAATGAGAGCTCTTCGCAGTCAATCCACTTTCAGAAGCCATGTTACATGTAGGGTTGGCATGAATAGTATATGTCGCACCTCCAAACTTGAGCGTCAGCTTTTTAACCTTTGTCTCGTTCCCCATTCCATCCTGAGAAACACCAGATTGCCTCGGACCCTCTGAATTCCTCCCATCGTTCATACCTACATTTTGCGAAGAATGAGAGATACCAAGTTTAAGATCGAAATTAGCATCACCGCTAGCATTCTTGGGACTAGAGGCCTGGCTAGCATCCTCGAAGGATAGTGTTGACGACAAGGGGTAAAGGCCACAACCTTCAAAAGCAGGCAGCGGATCAGTACGGGGCCTTCCTGAAGTCCGACTCCTCTTCCTCCTAACATCATTGCTTAGACCATCGAACCAGGCACCACCTTGATCCTCCATTTTATTACAGCACAGCACGATCTTCTGGTGCTCCTACAACTTTAGCTGAAGGAAAACCTTCGTAAACCACTATTATTTCTGCTGCAACACAGTCAAATAAAACTATTAGTAAACACATTGATCAATCCTAAAGACAAACCCTACCATTTCTGATGTAACCTAACTGCTCTCTTCTACAGCAAAATAAAAAATATTAACTTAAAGTTGAATTCAATTCATTTTAACCTGATTGAATTAAGATTATCAGTTGTCCATCGTCATAAATTAACTTCACACAGTCGATGCAGCATATGTTTATCAAGTCGCCATTCTATCACAATCAAATTCAACAGATGCAAAATTCAAACTTCATTCTTTTACAATTGATGAAATAAAAGATCGAAACCTAAGAATGAGTCAGGAGTATAAAAAGTAAAGTGAAAACATGCAGCACAGAAATTAAGTAAAATTTCGAAGATGAATCGTTTATCAGGTTAAAATCTCAGTGATGGTGCAAATATTTTACCTCTCTTTACTGATGTCACTGCTCCGAATCGAAGCGAAATGGGATTAGGGTTTGATGAAAGCAGAAGAAGGTGTTGATAAGAGCAAGGGTTCCTTGTTTCTTGTCTGCAATTCGAGGGAATTGGGGTTTGGTGCAGCGAGAGCACCAATGTAGTGTTTTTTGTTCTGTGCGGCACAGTACCAACAGATGAAGATTTGTGCTTTTTATACAACCCTATGAGGGTTTCATCTTGGGTGAATTCTTCACAAACAGCCATATTAGGAAGAAACATAAGTGCAGTTCATGCATTAGCATTTATTTCCATGTATTAAAAAAAATTTAAAAATAAATGAAAAGAAAGGATTTTTCATAGATTTTTTGTATATTAATAATGTAGTAGCACCTTCAATCCACCATAAAAAAAAATAAAAATAAAAATAATGAATGGGTGCTTTTTGAGCATCCAACATCTCCTCCTGAATCTTGTGCTTGTTCCTTTTTTGCATTTCTTGGCACGCTCGCTTGCAGATTTCAGCATCAACATTACCAACAAATACAATCATCATCCTACACCTAAACATAAATAAATTGCGAAGAACAAAGCATAAGCTATTCACTTGCAATTTATATTTAACATGAATCAAAAAACAGAACACCCAAGGCCAAGCTCTAACAAAGTAACGATTGGAAATAGCATAAAGGAATGAAGGTTATACCTGTTCGTGGAGAATATAATCGGAGCCACCGTTTCAAGGTCATCGTCGTCGCCGTCTTGGTCTCCGCCCAAAATGAAGCCAATCGGAATAGCAGCGCCTTCATCACATCCCATGCCATACCGATGGTGATGGAGAGTTGTGCCTTGTTTTATAGTGTTCTACTTTGTATTTCTGAGTGAGCTTCAAAGAGGTGGATCGATGTTAGTTTAGTGGACTCTTCATTCCTCCATGTATCCAACTTCTACCTTGGTTCTTGGGATTTGGAAATATAAAATAAAGAATTGTATTTGAAATTATCAAAAACTATTGGTGCAACTGAACATGGAACAGGTGAAACTCATGGAACTAACGTGACAGTTTACTTGCATGGAGACGCAAAAACACGTTGTTGGAAATAGGGAGTTTGATTGTCAAGGACTGTTCGAGGATTACTCCTTTATCGTTTTCTAGGATGATACCAATTTTGCCACCTTTTTATTTATTGATCCGTCGGTGTAGAATGATTACTAATGCCAGAGCTAACTTCTCGATCTTTTGATAATTTTTAGCTGCTCCTTGCATGAATTTAATTACGAAGTAGATGGGTTCTTAATCCTTGATAGTTTCTCGGACTAGAACGAAACTCAAAACCGTATTAGTTATAGCTAAGTAAAGGTATAGTATTTCACCTGGTTCTGGTCTGATAAGGATAGGGGGAGCAAGTTATGTTTTAAACTGTTGAAATGCTTTCTCACAATCTTGGGTCCATTGAAAATCATTTGCTTTCTTCAAGGCTTTGTAGAGTGAACTTGCTTTTTTGGTAGAAGCCGATAGAAAACGGGTCAAAGTAACTATTCTTCCGATCAGTTGTTGGACTTCTTTGATTGTTGAGGGACTCTTCATATCAATGCCTACTTTACATTTGTCAAGGTTGGCTTCTATTCCCCTCCTTGTGAGCCTGTATCCTAAGAATTTTTTTGCTTGAGTGCCAAAAGTGCATTTCGTTAGGTTTAATCATAGTGTGTGTTATCGAAGTTTTTGAAAGACTTGTTCAAGATCTTCAATATGATCTCCTATCTGTGTAGTTTTGACGATCATGTCATCCATTTACACTTCCATGATTTTTTTATTAGGTATTGAAAAACTTTGTTCATCATTCTCTGGTACGTTGCTCCGACGTCATGCAGACCAGATGGCATTATTTTGTAATAGTAGATCGCATCTTCTGTGATAAACACAATCTTCTCTTGGTCTAGGCCCTATACCGGTATTTGGTTGTACCTGAAATAGGCATTGAGGAAGGATAGGAGGTGATACTTAGAGGAACTGTTAGCTAATTCATTAATATTTGGGGAGAGGATATAGGTCCTTTGGGCATGCAGTGTTGAGATCTATGTAATCCATGCACATTCTCCACTTCTTATTACTTTTCTTGATGTTTTGTTCGTATCAGACAGACGTCCCTTTTTAAGGATAAGTGTCCTTGTGAAGGATTTTTAGGCTGACAAGAGTGAACTCTCGATCCTACGTACTCGTTCAAACTAGGTTTTGGGGATCAAGACTACATAGTTCTATTAAGCACGTATAAGTAGTGCACCAAGTGGAGAACGAGACTAACCAGTGTTGTCCTTGAGAGTAGCAAGCGATATGCCCCCTACTCTTAGGGAGGTCTGTGTGGTCAAGGAACTTCTTCAAAGATGGAAAGGCTCACTACTAGGGCAATGAGCTTCTGATGGTTGATGAACCTTCATGGTGGGGTTGGATGCAACTGACATCATCTCTATGCAATAAGAGCATGATTCTCCTAACATTAAATTGCTCTCTGAAGAGTGTTGATAATGCTTTATGCGAGTACGTGTATACAATGTATTTTTGGAGCTATATACTGTTTATAGTGATCAATTATGAGGTGCCTCAGCCCTTTGCATGTGACTGGTATTTATAGGATTAGGATGGTTTCCTAGTCTGATGTATTCTCTTGATAAATCGTCTATATCTTAGAGCAACCTTCGTTGTGATTTTATCTCTAATGAAACAAACAATAATTTTATATAATTGATGATAATCCTATGATAATCTGCCATTAATCTTCAACAATGAGCTACTTATGTTCTGGAGATTGACTTCACAAATAAGTCTTGCGACTTATACGTTGATCAGGGCTTCTTCCGAGCTCCTCAAAACTACTCAAGACTCAAAGCTTTACGTTGTAGGACATTCAAGCTTGGTTCACATTATTAGGGTCCCCCTACAGGTTGTAGTAGGTCTTCCATAGGTCATCTTGTAGGATGGGTGTCCTTAGTTTGTGACAGAATCGAAACATTAGCCTGTAGGTTGTTGCTCTGATGGTAACTTTGAGTTACGAGCTAATCAATCGCTTCTGATAACCCTTAGTGTAATCATAGGGTTGATTCTGCTTCCAACGTCATCATTTGGGATGTGCTTGTCATAAATCTTTGACTCATGGGTTCCCCCAAACAGTTTCTTCACTTTCACAATTGCCCGCTTTATATTTGTAAGTTATGCATATTAAAATTCATCTAATCATCATGTCTCTGCGACGACTAAGATCGTGATAACTGCACTTTCTTATCTGCTCCCCCTCCAGACTTTAAATACACAATCATTCCATTTTGGAATTTTTCAGTTTCGTTTTTTATCATTTAATCTCAAACTCCTGGTCTCTTAAGCGCATTTCTTCTAAAATCCTAATCAATCTAGCGACCCTTCAATTTTCTCTGAGGTACTCGTTCTTTTCCTTGCTTTCTTCACAATGTTTGATTTTAAGTACAAGTCTGGATTTTATGCCTCTACCAATAATGATTCCTCCGACTCTTGTCCTAATGACTCTAGCTTCTCTAAAGTAGAAACAAATGAATCTCACTTTTCTAGCCCCAAATTCTTAACTATGAGGGGTCTTGGTGAAATAAGAAACAATTTGATGATGGACATCCTCCTAGGTCGTCGATTTTCAAAAACTTACCCCAAATCTGTTAGAACGTTGAGGAAAATTAGGTTGAACATAAAATTTACCAAGAAGCCAAGGAATCGAGAATCCTTTGAATGGGTGTGCAATAATGCCTTGCGTGCCCAGTCGATTTTTCGCTCTGCCACCGATCTTCATAATCTTTTTATCTGCAGTGATCCCTATGCCACTCGCTTTCGAATCTCTGTTCCTTCTTCTGATGTTAGGATATTTTCTAGTCGGGATGCTGATTCCTTTGAACCTCAATACACAATGATGTACAAATTTGTTTACTCATACTTAGGAGTTACTCTTCCCTTAGAAGTCTTCTATGTCAATATTTTGAACAGATTTCACATAGCCCCTAGCCAACTCCATCCTGATTCTTGGGAGTTGTTGGCAGCTTTCAAAAAAAATAAAATTGGGAAGCATGCTTTCTCCATCGTAGGCATCCTACCATCGTAAAAACTTGTTCCTCTCCATTGTTTCGGCATCTGTACAGTGCTTCTCATTGTATTCTCAAGGGTTCCAAGAGTAAGACCAGTTGGATGGTTTTTACTCCTAATAATGATATTCTCTTGTTTTCCCTTAAGGAGTTTCACAAGGGATTCAAACATGAGTTCTTCAAAATTTCTTAGTAGGGATCATTTGGTGCTACCATACCTCGTCATATGGGTTGGGTAGACAAAACTTCTGATCCTATACACATCAATTATTAGTCTTTGTTTCTCAAAATTATCATGGTATAAAACCAAATATTCTAAACACAAACACAAAACATGGTCGTGACACCTCTAATGTGTAAAATATGAAAATACAAACATAAATGAGTTATTTTATAATTTTCAATGAAAACAAAGAAGAATGGAGGAAGAATAGGTAAGGTTTAACGAAAACTAGCCAAGTGAACCATGCTGTAGTTTTCTGGACTTCATAGCACATTAGTCAATGAATAAAAACATGCATCATTGTTTACACTTTTATGAATGTCAAATCTATAACAGTCAACTATACTTATGCAAACGTGTTAGCATATTTTATTTTTGGTTTTCTTCGTAGATTAAAAAAAAATTGTTCATGCCTTTATTATAGGTCACCTAAAAATTATAAAGTGATTAATAAAAACCATATAGATTATGAAAAATGCATAGGGACTTATAATAGGAACCGGAGATATTATAAGGTTAATTTTTAAAAATACATCAAATATTGATGATGTCCCCCCTCCCCACCCCGGATCGGACTCTTAAAAGATTAAAAAACTATTTGCCTATAAAAAAAATTTATCAACGGGAAGAAGAACAAATATGGGAACGGATAACTTAATTTAGTCAAATATGGGTCAAAGTGTGAGTTAAACTCATATTGGGTCTTACAATGATCAAAGCATGAGTTAACCACTACTTGGGTGTTAGAAGGGTCAAAGCACGAGTTATACTCTCATTACTGTCTAACATGGGTGATGGGTCAAAGAGTGGGCTATTCTCTCATTCTATCTAACATAGGGTCAAAGCATGAGCTAACCTTTTCGTTGGATGTAACATGGGTCAAAGCATGAGTCGACATATTGCCAGGTCTTATATGGGTCAAAGCATGAGTAAACCAGTCCTATCGGTCAAATATGGGTCAAAGCCTGAGTTAACCTTTCGTTGGATCTAATATGGGTGAAAACATAGATTAAGCTCTCATTGGTTATAGCATTGGTCAAAGCATGAGTTAACCACTAGGTGGGTCAAAGCATGACTTATCCGCGCATTTTGGTCTACAATGCGTCAAAGCATTAGTTAAACTCCCATTGGGTCTAACATGGGTCATAGCATGAGTTATCCACTTGTTTTGGTCTAATATGGGTGAAAGCATGAGTCAACCTCTCATCGGGTTGTAAAAGGGTTAAAGAATGAGTAAGCTACTGATCTGTTTGATATGGGTCAAAGCATGAATTAATCTCTAATTGGACCTTGTATGGGTCAAAGCATGAGTTATCCAATCATTATCTAACATGGGCCAATGCATGATAACCTCTCATTTTTGGTCTTAGTCCTCAAACCCCGTTTTTAGTCCCCAAACCCCATTTTTTTTGATGGGGTTCTGTCAGAATATTTTTCGATACCCCCGAGTCTCTTATTTAAAAAATTCATTTTAAAGTCGAAAAATGCAATTTTTCCGACTCGGGGGTATCGGAAAATATTCCGACAGAACCCCATCGAAAAAAATGGGGTTTGGGGACTAAAAACGGAGGTTTGGGGACTAAAAACGGGGTTTGAGGACTAATTACCCTCATTTTTTACTTAGATGGGTCCAAGCATGAGTAAACAACTTATTTCGATTTGATATGGGTTGAAGATTGTGTTAACCTCCCATTTTATGCATAGATGTGTGAAAGAACGAGTAAACGTCATTTTGATCTAATATTGGTCTATGCATGAATTAACCTCTCATTGGGCCTTAGATGGGTCAAAGCATGAGCTATCCGCTCATTTTAGTCTAACATGGGTTGACTAAATCACTCATTTCAATCTAATATGTTTATAATCATAATTAACCACTATCTTCAGTCTTAGATGTAGGCATGGCAAAAAAAACCAGAACCGCGGGCACCCGCTCGAACCCGATCCGCCATTAGCGGGGAAAAACCGTTCTAATCGGGTATCGGGGCGGGGGCGGGGAAAACCCGCTTTTTCAATCACGGGGCGGGGGCGGGTGTGGTAATTATACCATCCGCCCCGCACCCGGCTCCGAAACCGACCCGCTCACACTATATATGCATATTATATTATATATTATATATAATTTATAATAATAGTAATAAAAAAATATTAAAAATAATGTTTTGACTCTTAATAAAAATCACTTGTGAAAAATACTCTTTTAAAAAAGCTGTTTTTAAAAGAAAAAGTTGATATATTATAAAAGAAAAGCTCTTTTAGAAAAGTTGTTTTTAAAAGAAAAGCGGGGGCGGGTACGGTGCGGTTTTACCCGACCCCCGACAGGGGCGGGGGCGGGTGGGCTTTTATGATACCCGGCGGAGGACGGGGGCGGGGGCGGGGGCAATTTTTTGAGACGGGGGCGGGTGTGGGAAGTGCATAATCCGCCCTCGCCCCGCCCCGTTGCCATGCCTACTTAGATGGTCAAAGTATGTGGTGACCACCCATTGGGCCGTATATGGGTGAAAGCACAAGTTAACTACAATTTACTACTCCCTCCGGTCCTATATATAAGATATACTTAACTATATTCCTCGGACCAAGAAAAGTAGTTAACTTTATGAATTCTATGAGATTATATTGTAACATTACAATTTTACCCTCTCAACTTTTCTTGAAAAATTCACACTCATTAATGAACAACAAAAAACACATGCATTTAATAAGGACAAAAAAGAGAAAAAGCAATAAATGATGCATAGAAAATACAAAATGTCTTATATATAGGACCAAAGATTGCTTCTAGAATATGTCCTATATATAGGACCGGAGGGAGTAACTTCATTAGTAGAGATAGTAGTAACACATCCACAAAATCCATAATCAGTATTTGTTAACTAACTCCATGTTTGATCATGGGCAATATGATAATACCATAATATCCATAATACATGTCATTTATATCATAATTACCTACACTAACTTCTTCAGATGTTTCATACAATTGCCTCCTATACATGCTTAGTTCCCCACCTGTTGTACCTAAACAAGCATACCTAAATCTCACCTTTATTTAAACCTTTATCAACCTCATTAACTTCTCTCTCTACATTAGTTATCGATCCATCATTTCATGGTTATCCTTGATATTAGTTATCAATCCAAAACCCTTTAATAAAAAGTGCCTTGTAAATAAAAATAGATGGAGTACATAACTTGCACTATTTAATTTTTATTTTAATTTGAAAAAAACATAAAATATTCATAAATTACATAAACAAATTGAACCATAAATATTTTGTAGATTGGATCAGATCGATTTTGATATTTTAAGTGAACTGAAGCACAAGTAACCTTTTTGTTTGAATTAGATGCCTTTATTGCTTCAAAATTGATCCAAACCTACCCACAAGAACTTTTTATTTTATTAAAACTTTTGTAATTACATGCTTCATTTTTAATTCAATAATTTTATTATTATTATTATTATTATTATTATTATGTGATGTATTTGAGATGTTCAAAGTCCTATTATTAATCAAGATATAATTAAAAATATTATTTATTTTAATTTAAATTGTTCATGAAAACAAAAAATTTTAATCTTCACTATCTTTGTTCATATTTATTTATTCCGTGGGACAATTTTTTTTTTGTTTTTATTTATTTCACACACACAGCACACACGCGCACGCACCCGCCACACACCCACACATGCACGCACCCACGTGGTATCGACAAGATCAATACATTTCGAAGTTAATAAGCAGACTTTTTGTGCAAGAATATCCGACCAAATATTCTGAGCATGTGCTCTATGATGATAGCTAGTGACATACATTGTGTCCTTGATTATTTTGAGTGGTCAAATATGAGAGTCATTGATATTTATGTTTCATTAGACGTTACGGGTAGTTCCACTGCCCTAACGGTAACACGTGCAAATAAAATGGAGAATGATTTTACAGAAAGCGATGATCATAATGGGTTGATGACATACCAAACTCACGATATAAAAAGCTTAGCACAACCGATCCGCAACTATATTTTTTTGCTTCTTCGAGGTCTTCTAGAGTGGTTTGCGAACATAACACCTCCAAGTAATCTTAGTATGAAGGTCTGTGTATAAATTAACTTGGTATACTCATTATGCTCATGACCCTCAGGAAAGTTGCCAAAATTTGCCTCCAGCCAAGCCATCATCAGTCCACTAACACTCAAAGCATCAGCTGGTGGACGCATGCCTAGTAGGTGCTCAACAGGTGATGGCCAATCATTACATGTACGACCAACCATTGCTCTTCCTTCTACTCAGATACCGAGTAAAATCGCAACATCCTCTAACGTGATTGTGCATTCTCCAAAAGGCATGTGAAACGTGTGTGTTTCAGGCCTTCATCACTCGACTAATACATAAATTAGCTTATGATCAACTTGAAATAACATCATTTTGGCAACTCAATAAAATCAACTACGCTTTAAATTTTCTACCAAAGCTGGATGAATATCAGCACTTTTTTTTTTTTACTTTGACTGCCCCATTTTTTTTAAATAGTTTTGTTGATTGTCCCATTTTATGTAAATAGTTTAAAAACTACCCATTTTTTTGTAAATTGTTTGTAAAACCACCCCACTTAAGTAAAAAAACCAAAAGTTCAAGGTGTAATAATTGTTATTTTTCATATCTAGGCTTATTCAATACTTTTTTTTGTCTGTACTCTTTGGCCAGTACCACAGGTTTTCTCAAGAGCACCTTTAATACCAAAGCGAGGTGTGTTAACCAGGAATCGGACCTGAGACTTCTTAGTCTCAAGCCCCATTCTCAAGTTCTCTAGTTGGCAGGATCGCACCACTTGAGTCAACCCCGTTGGTTATTCATTAGTATTTTGATTTACATAAGTAGTGGCAAAAATTAATCATCCAAAAAAGAGAAAGGACATATTAGGAAATAACATAATTAATTTATTAGAAATCAACAAAATCATTACATTTCTTAAATGACATATTTTCGCGTAACGGGACAAATATATTAGAAATTAAGAACCGGAGGAGTATTCACAAGATTTTTAAAATAAAAAAAAATCACTTTCTTAATTCACCATGGCTAACTAGCTTTCTGCCCAACTTTATGCCTAACATGCACCACGAAGAACATACACCGCTTGGGCCACCAACAATTAAAAATAAGGGTTTTCTTAACCTCATTTTCTCAGCCCTTAGGACTGAGGATAAGCACCCCAAAGTGGTTATTATTTCTCAATTCTCACGAAAATTCCCACGAAAATTCTTTTTTCGTCGCGGAAATCCGGAAGTTTTCGCTTAAAATTTTCTCTCTCTTTTGAAACTCTTCTCTCTCCTTCTCTTCCTCCTTCTAACCCCACCCATCATCAACTCCATCGATTTGTTACATCTAATTTGTCACTCCATCCACTCTATTTTGATATCCTTTCCTTTTTCACTTCTAATTTATTTTTGTTAAACAATAGGAACCAAACAATCTTGATGAAAGAAAAGATTATGTTACTGCAATTTTAATTGCTGGTAGATCGAATGTTGGCAAAAGTAGCATCTAGTAACGAAACTTTTAGTTTATATCTTATAGAATACTTGACAAATTGGTAATAGACCTTTTAGGTTGTCATAAGGAACTTTTTAAAAATTTAAAATGAGCTTTTTGTTATTTGGATATCTTTTTCTCTTAAGGATATCCTGGTTTAGTAACCTTTAAGTAAATGTTTCGCATTAAATTTTCAGGTAACTATGATGAGGTTGTAGGTGTGGAGTTGGCAATGGATTGAGAAATAAGTTTGCATTTACTTTAGCATTGTAGCTTTAGAGGAATTTTGTGTGATATTGTATTTCATTATATTTTTTCATCTCTAGGTTAATCTTCTAAAAGGATATGAAAATGTGCAATTCAAGACAAGGGAGGGTGCTAAAAGAGCATTATTGTTTATGAATAGCGTATGTGTTTGTGGACTGAGTAGAACTAATTTCCATACAAAGTTTGCTGGCTATTGCACTTGGAAATTGAAGCTACTCTTTTTTTATATTTATAATGCAGGCAGAAATAGATAACAACATCATTAAGGCAAAATTTACTCTACTTCCCCGACAGAAATAGTCCCCACCCCCAAAGGCTTCAGTAGTTGCACCAAAGAGAGATGCACCTAGTACAAATGCTGAAAAGAAGATTTTTGTAACACTCTCACATTTATTAGGTAATTTTAGGTTTTATTAAAATTGGTACTAGAAAATTTCTTTTTAAACTTGATTACTTATAAAAACTTTTTACGAAAATCCGGCAGAGTTTACTCTATTTTCCGGACTTCCCAAAATTTTCTTCTTTAAACCTGTCAGTCCAGAAATATTCAAAATCATAAAACATAGTAGTTCTACAGCCAGTTCAAATCCTAACGCCCGATTAATATAAGCCTCAGGGCATACGACTATTACAAATTCTAAAATTATAAAAATAACTGTCCACTCATAATAATAAATATACATTCCACGTGGTGGAATGAAAATCCTGCTCGGTCAGGTCCTATGTAAGCTCCACTTCAGTACCTACAAAATATAGCAAGAAGGGTAGCATTACACAGAACTTAAAAAGATAAATTCTACAAGAGACATAGCAATAAACTAAGCCTACATTATTATTAACCTACGTTACTCATAAATTTCCAAACATTTAATTTTCATTAGTTCTTCTCTTATTCTCACATTCTTTTAATTTTTAATTTACTATTCAATTTACCTCATGCACTCATTTATTTCCATTCTTAGTCCTCTGATTATTTCTACATTCTCTTTTCTTTTCTTTTTCTTCTTCTCTTCCTTTTCTTTTTCTTTTTCTCTTTCTTTATCTTTTCCTTTTTCTTTTTCTTTCTTTTTCTTTTTCATTTCACTTTTATCATTTGGCCACAGGGTCACCACGACCAACCTACGCCATTCATCTCTTATTTTTATTAGGCCACAGGGTCACCACGACCAACCTGCGCCGTTCATCTTTTATTTTTATTTGGCCACAGGGTCACCACCACCAACCTGTGCCACTTACCTTTTACTAGGCCACAGGGCCACCACGACCAACCTGCGCCGTTTACCTTTTAATAGGCCACAGGGTCACCACGACCAACCTGCACCGTTTACTTTTTACTTTTATTAGGCCACAGGGTCACCACGACCAACCTGCGCCATTTACCCTTTTATTTTTATTAGGCCACAGGGTCACCACGACCAACCTGCGTCATTTATCTTTTATTTTCTTCCTCATCATTAATTCATCTTAGTCTTTTTTTCTTTACTTTTAGTTCCTTAGTTCTCTTTAATTCTTTCAGTTTCTTGACCCTTCTTTTATCTTTTTCTATTTAAGTGTTTCTCTTTACTAATGTTATTCTTACTCTTAACTAACCCTTAGCTTGATCATATACTCTATATTTTAACTCTCATTACTAGCTATTAGTTATCTCCTTGTTTCCCTTATCTCACATTTTTATTTACTTATTATTCCTATTCCATTACTCTATTTTGATTAACTACCCTTTTTAACTTAGCTTAGTTCCCACATCTTATTACAACATTTTATTTAACTTCCCTAACAACGTACTCTCTCTTTACTTTAGTATCTTTTTATTAATTTCTTTTACTGGTTATCTATTGTCCTTCACATCTAATTCGCTATTTTGTTTCTATTCCCATATTCGACTCCGCACGTATTCCTTATTCCACATTCTAATCCCTCTTTTATTCTTTTACTCCCAAGTTTAGTTGGTTTATCCTTAAATTCTCCCTTGTGTTACAGAGTATACTTTCCTACATTTTCGTTCAATATTAGCCAATTAATATCCTACATATGCTCATTCGTTCCGGACCTTGTCCTACACGTACATATTCTATTCCCTAAGGTGTGATTTCCATTAATAATTCTAAATATTTCATTTATGCCAGCAGGGACTACCCTAAGGTTCATTAACATATTACCATATTCTTAGTCACCACTATAGCATCCTAGAATTTACTTCTCAAGTAGAGGTAACACAACCCTTCTTACCTCAACCAACAAAGAGAGAGAAGGGAGTACCAAATCCTTGCTTTATGGCTTACCAATTGAAACCGGATGAATCAAGAGTGACAGTGATGGAGAGCGATCAAGAGACAAGCCAGATAGTGATAATAAACAATGATAATGTGGGGTGGATGAGTTCACCACCCTCTCCTTGAAAGAGAGGAAAGGAGAAACCCCAAGAGAGAGAAAGGGCCAATAAAACCCTAACACACAAAGAGAGAGACAAGAGTTAGAGATGAGGATGATTAGCTCTTACAATGGAAGAAATAGGAGGAAGAGAACTTGTTCTCACATACCTAGGACTTGATGGGAGTGTTGGAGCTAGAGAGGGAGGAAGCCATGGAGAGAGAGAAGCACCAAAAGAGAGGGAGAAGAGAGGATGACACTTGGGACCTTGAGGATGATAATGGGTGGCCACAATAGCTTGAGGTTTTAGGGTCTCAAGGCATGGAATAAGTGTTCTTGGGGTGGGGGAAGAAGAAGGGACGAATTGGGGATGAAACGGGGCTTGATTCCCTTTTATTTTTTTTCAATTCTGATGCGTGTTAATCGATTAACAACTCAGTTAATCGATTAACCCCCTGTAATTTGGCCAAAGATCAGCAATAGCCTTAATCGATTAATTTTTTGCACACATTCTGGCCTTAATCGATTAGCCAATAGGTTAATCGATTAACCTGCAGAATTTTGCATTATTCAGTACTTTGAAAGGCCATATCTTCTTCGTTACCCGTCGGATCTTGCTCAAATTTGAAAGCAAGCTTCCTTACATACTAACCTTGATATCCAACGGTGGAATTTGTGTTTAGAGATGTAAATATTTTATTTTGAATTTCCTAATATAGGGTGTTTATAACACCGAAAACATCGATTTTTAACACTCGTTTGGTCTTCTTTAAATTTCCTTTCTGATGCCAGTGCTCCTTGACTCCTTTATGGCACTCAAAGAGCTCCTAAACCATCATTTAAATCCTTTTTAGAATAATCCTTACTTCCAAATCTTATCATTATTTTAATTACTCTTAGAATTAAAATTCGTGATGTTACAATTCTCCCCCACTTATTAGAATTTTGTCTCCGAAATTCCGTTGAGTTTCGTAATTGGAGAACCATCCCATTAGTAAAGCTTCTGACTACGGTTTTCACTTCCCTTCGGTTTTTATTTCCCGCTCCAGGTGTGGTTAGGGTCATTCCTATCTCAATGCTTGTCCTCTAATACAATGTATCATCTCTATCTGGACAAGATCGTTAGTTTTCTTATTATTAAAGTTCCATCTCCCATTCCTTGGATTGAAATCCTCCCCCACTTGGCATTGACATACTTGATTATATCCATGCTAGGGGGTATGCTCACTCGTTGCTTAGAATAGAGCACATAGGTTCCCGACTATGTCAATTAATTCCTCCGGTTCCATTCTTCCATTGCAGGAATTCCTAAGGGGAAAGTTCGTCGGTATACTTACTTGTCTCCTATGGGGTTTATCTCGGTCAACCGGGGTCCTGTCAAATGCACAGAGTCCCAAAAGACTTAGATTATCATTTGCGGTGTTCCGACATAACATCTTAATTGAGATTCCACTTCACAACTTCAATTTTATCCCGTTCACCTTTTACTCCTTCAAGTGAGTCTAGAAAAGTCACTCTTAAAATCAATCTCCACCACACTCGCATTCTACTTCGATGCTACTTCCTTCCCGTTCGTTTAATAATTTCAATTCGGTATAGAAATTCCTAAAGATCGATTTCGCTTGAGGGCCAAGGTCAAGGTCTAGTTGTTATTTCTCAATTCGGTTTTATTTTGGGGAGGTCTTGTTTTATCCCTAGTTTAACTCTCATTTGATCCCCCGCGAAGCGTGTGGAATTATCTATTTAGTAGTCCTATGGCTTATGGTATGACTACTAGTTATTGTCGCTCGGATAGGATCCGAATTGAGTCGTCAAGTCTCCCCCCCACTTAGTATCAACATACCTGAGTAAGTCGAAGGCAGGGAGGAAACTGGGTTGATTCCCATAATTGATTAGCCAGGTTCTTAAATTGGTTGGCGAGGTGGTACATGGGATTAAGTTGACTGCTAATCGGTATTATTGGTGTTGTTTCGAATTTTCTATGATATGATGGCTCTTCATACCTATGTGTACGGCTAAGTTCTCATACAAGTTAGAGGGGTGGTTCGATCATTTAGTTGAATGTTCTCGGTGGAAATATAGAATAAGAGTGTCTTAAATGGGGTTGGTTTGCGAATCACTGTTTATGAGTCTTAGTAAAGATCCTATAGGATTAAAGTTCAATCGGGCTTTCGACAGGGATAGAATTCCTAGATGGTTTATTTGGATCTCAACTAGATGATTGCAATAATATAGCATGTCAATAAACGCGAAGACCGAGGTGGTCAGTCCCAATCTCACATTTATCAACTGTACATCACTGCGTTATTGAATGATAGCATTATCTCTTAACAGATGCAAGAGAAAGGATGACCAATCCTGACCTTACACTCTATTAGAGGACGACACTATCACAAGGTTTTTGGGTTAGGTCTCTTGTTACGGTCTTATAACTAAGTAAGGTTTTTCCTACGTGTTCCATTAGATGGTACTCAAGATTGGATTGAAGATGAGTATTTCTTAGGTTTCACAACATCTAGAAATACAGGATTAGGAATTTAAAATTCCAAGAGAATTGATTTAGGATGTTTTACACTGAAACTTAATAGAGATGCAGATTGAAAGTACCTAAAATGTTTATCTAAATTTTTGAATCGTCTCGTACCTTTTGTTGGTTTGGCCCTGATCTCCTTAAGTAGCTGTACCGCAGACCTCAAGGGTGTGGACTAGGAAACTGATATTGTCGGAATGTAAGGTTGAGACGTCCAAGATGAAGTCCTGTGTCATTGAGTAATCCCTCTGGAGCTGTGTCTGGTATGATTGCCAACACACCATGAAAGATGTGACGAGACTCGTCACCGAATATTAATACATCACCCGATCCCAAGATAATTCTTTCTGCTCTCCTTGGATCTCTCTGGTATCCATAGAGAAACTCAGTCGAGTCACCAATGCAGAATGATACTACAGGTATCCCTCTTTGCAGGCTTCCAACACTTTCGTCACGGTCCTGATGAAGACCAAGCTTTCCGTTTTCTTCATAGAAATTGACAATGCAAACATCAGGGGACATGGAAGGGAGTATGTCCTCCACTTCACTTACACCGCATTCCTTCTCAATCAAAGATTGTGCTTCTTGCATCGCTTCCATAACCAGCTGAATGAAATGATCAGGAATATTGGGCGGTTCGCTTCCATCAATTACCCTTTTGTGTCCATATACTTGGGTTTGAGGATTCCAGTCTAAGCCAAGGCACATCATTTTCAGTCGGAGTCTGGCTCCACTTGTAAAGCCTGGTTGATAAAAGGCCGAGGAAAACTGCTCTGATACCAAAATGTAACACTCACATTTATTAGTAATTTTAGGTTTTATTAAAATTGGTACTAGAAAATTTCTTTTTAAACTTGATTACTTATAAAAACTTTTTACGAAAATTCGGCAGAGTTTCCTCTGTTTTCCGGACTTCCCAAAATTTTCTTCTTTAAACTTGTCAGTCCAGAAATATTCAAAATCATAAAACATAGTAGTTCTACAACCAGTTCAAATCCTAACGCCCGATTAATATAAGCCTCAGAGCATACGACTATTACAAATTCTAAAATTATAAAAATAACTGTCCACTCATAATAATAAATATACATTCCATGTGGTGGAATGAAAATCCTGCTCGGCCAGGTCCTATGTAAGCTCCACTTCAGTACCTGCAAAATATAGCAAGAAGGGTAGCATTACACAGAACTTAAAAAGATAAATTCTACAAGAGACATAGCAATAAACTAAGCCTACATTATTATTAACCTACGTTACTCATAAATTTCCATACATTTAATTTCCATTAGTTCTTCTCTTATTCTCACATTCTTTTAATTTTTAATTTACTATTCAATTTACCTCATTCACTCATTTATTTCCATTCTTAGTCCTCTGATTATTTCTACATTCTCTTTTCTTTTCTTTTTCTTCTTCTCCTCCTTTTCTTTTTCTTTTTCTCTTTCTTTATCTTTTCCTTTTCCTTTTTCTTTCTTTTTCTTTTTCATTTCACTTTTATCATTTGGCCACAGGGTCACCACGACCAACCTGCGTCATTCATCTCTTATTTTTATTAGGCCACAGGGTCACCACGACCAACCTGCGCCGTTCATCTTTTATTTTTATTTGGCCACAGAGTCACCACGACCAACCTGTGCCACTTACCTTTTACTAGGCCACAGGGTCACCACGACCAACCTGCGCCGTTTACCTTTTAATAGGCCACAGGGTCACCACGACCAACCTGTGCCGTTTGTCTTTTATTATTATTAGGCCACAGGGTCACCACGACCAACCTGAGTCATTTATCTTTTATTTTCTTCCTCATCATTAATTCATCTTAGTCTTTTTTCTTTACTTTTAGTTCCTTAGTTCTCTTTAATTCTTTCAGTTTCTTGACCCTTCTTTTATCTTTTTCTATTTAAGTGTTTCTCTTTACTAATGTTATTCTTACTCTTAACTAACCCTTAGCTTGATCATATACTCTATATTTTAACTCTCGTTACTAGCTATTAGTTATCTCCTTGTTTCCCTTATCTCACATTTTTATTTACTTATTATTCCTATTCCATTACTCTATTTTGATTAACTACCCTTTTTAACTTGGCTTAGTTCCCACATCTTATTATAACATTTTATTTAACTTTCCTAACAACGTACTCTCTCTTTACTTTAGTATCTTTTTATTAATTTCTTTTACCGGTTATCTATTGTCCTTCACATCTAATTCGCTATTTTGTTTCTATTCCCATATTCGACTCCGCACTTATTCCTTATTCCACATTCTAATCCCTCTTTAATTCTTTTACTCCCAAGTTTAGTTGGTTTATCCTTAAATTCTCCCTTGTGTTACAGAGTATACTTTCCTACATTTTCGTTCAATATTAGCCAATTAATATCCTACATATGCTCATTCGTTCCGGACCTTGTCCTACACGTACATATTCTATTCCCTAAGGTGTGATTTCCATTAATAATTCTAAATATTTCATTTATGCCAGCAGGGACTACCCTAAGGTTCATTAACATATTACCCTATTCTTAGTCACCACTATAGCATCCTAGAATTTACTTCTCAAGTAGAGGTAACACAACCCTTCTTACCTCAACCAATAAAGAGAGAGAAGGGAGTACCAAATCCTTGCTTTATGGCTTACCAATTGAAACCGGATGAATCAAGAGTGGCAGTGATGGAGAGCGATCGAGAGACAAGCCAGATAGTGATAATAGACAATGATAATGTGGGGTGGATGAGTTCACCACCCTCTCCTTGAAAGAGAGGAAAGGAGAAACCCCAAGAGAGAGAAAGGGCCAATAAAACCCTAACACACAAAGAGAGAGACAAGAGTTAGAGATGAGGATGATTAGCTCTTACAATGGAAGAAATAGGAGGAAGAGAACTTGTTCTCACATACCTAGGACTTGATGGGAGTGTTGGAGCTAGAGAGGGAGGAAGCCATGGAGAGAGAGAGAAGCACCAAAAGATAGGGAGAAGAGAGGATGACACTTGGGACCTTGAGGATGATAATGGATGGCCACAATAGCTTGAGGTTTTAGGGTCTCAAGGCATGGAATAAGTGTTCTTGGGGTGGGGGAAGAAGAAGGGACGAATTGGGGATGAAATGGGGCTTGATTCCCTTTTATTTTTTTTCAATTCTGATGCATGTTAATCGATTAACAGCTCATTTAATCGATTAACCCCCTGTAATTTGGCCAAAGATCAGCAATAGCCTTAATCGATTAATTTTTTGCACACATTCTGGCCTTAATCGATTAGCCAATAGGTTAATCGATTAACCTGCAGAATTTTGCATTATTCAGTACTTTGAAAGGCCATATCTTCTTCGTTACCCGTCAGATCTTGCTCAAATTTGAAAGCAAGCTTCCTTACATACTAACCTTGATATCCAACGGTGGAATTTGTGTTTAGAGATGTAAATATTTTATTTTGAATTTCCTAATATAGGGTGTTTATAACACCGAAAACATCGATTTTTAACACTCGTTTGGTCTTCTTTAAATTTCCTTTCCGATGCCAGTGCTCCTTGACTCCTTTATGGCACTCAAAGAGCTCCTAAACCATCATTTAAATCCTTTTTAGAATAATCCTTACTTCCAAATCTTATCATTATTTTAATTACTCTTAGAATTAAAATTCGTGATGTTACAATTTCTGCCATTTGATCCATCAGCCCAAGCATCTGGTCATATTTGTAAATCATGAGAAAACCTGACAAAATTCTAGGATTAGGTAGATGTGAATGAAAACCCGGTAAATAACTTGTTGAAGGCTGCAAAGGATGATGCACACTTTGTTGTGATTGCTGCAATTGAGTCACCAATTGGGATGGTGGTAGTGATAGAAGAAAGAATAGAAAGAGAGAGAAGAGTTTTAGGGGAGTGAGAAAATTTCCAGCTAAAATTTTCAGATTTCGGTGATGGGAAAGGAATCTCCGATGGGAATCGGGTATATATTTGGTGAATTTTAACAGCGTTGTGACGGAAGGACAACATTGATAAATGCCATAAAAATAGAGGACTAAATTTGACTCTTTTAAAAGTTAGATGACCAATTGAAACCTAATTAAAAATAAGATAAAGGACAAAAAGAATATTTAAGCCTTTTTTTAAACTAGTGGAAACTAGCAAAAATGGTAAGGGATTTGTTTCTACTTAAGCAAGTGGTTGGGGGTTCAATTCTTGACTCTTATGAATGTAGGAGCCCTTGTTGAGAGACAACCCACGAAAGGGCTCGACATTGCCGAAAGAATTAATTAAGATATTAATTAAGTTTCTTTATTGTTATGAAATATTTGAGCTTTATATTTAGTTTTATACATTTTAATTTTTTTTCTGTAATTTTATAAAAATAGATAAGGATCTTGTGGATCCTTAGGACATGGGGATGCAGAGAAAAATCTCCTCAAAACAAGAATAGGGATGCGGAATAAAAATAGAGATGGGGATGAGGACAAAAAAAAAATACTCCCCGCATATTTTCCTTCCTTCTGTCCTCCATAATCCACAAAAAAACAAGCATAGCTGGGAATCAATCTTCAAACTTCAACTCACTTCCTCGCATTTCACATAAGCCTACTAGCTAGGCCAAACAAATTTTTGTGATATATTCTTGAAACAAAAATATTTATTATATTTTAGTTTAAGTTTTCAAAAAAATTTGTTAGATTTTTTATTTCATAAATACATTTTACCCTAATATATATATATATATATATATATATATATATATATATATATATAATTCATCAATCTATAATTTAATTAGTGACTCTTTAATTAAACCATTAAACCACTACACCACTAATTCAATACTCTTACCTGATATAGTTTTAATAACATTGTTAGTTCGTGGGAATAAGCCTATGCTTATGCGATAATCCTACTTAGACATGTTTAAATCATATATAAACATGTAGTCCCACCAAGTGTTTGCATTTTGATTTTAACCTCATATCCATAATGACTAAATTATAAGTAACTCAAAATCTCTTATTTTCCAATGCATTTCTCATAAGTTCTCCCGGCATCCTATTATGTTTCCAAAGCCAAAGAAAACTAAGTGTAGATCTTTTAAATTCCTTATATACTTATCCATCAAGCCCCAAACAAAGTATATCACTTTGAAAGGCAAAAAAAAAAAAAAAAACAAAATATGTTACTTTCATGTTTGATCTCTTAAATGTAAAACCAAATAGGTTCTCTGAACTCTAATCTCTTTTCTAAATATTCTTTCAATTATTCTATCCAATTATTTAATAATAAAACTCTAGTTTTAATCTCTTATATATTATCACATGTTCCTACATATAAGGACCAAGGCAAACGTGGTTGACCCAATTGTAAAAAATTGACTCATAACTTACAAGATCGTGAGTTCAAATCTTGCTATGAAGTGAGAATCTCGTCAGTGAATAATCGTAAATACATCTTTATACATTTAAAAAATCGTGAAACTTGGGTTGAACCACGAAATTCGCTCCCATGATCCAATTTTCCTAAGCTTCTATCTTACCAACAAGAATTAAGGATAAAAGCTTTCTTCCATTAATTTAGCATTTCATTAGATCACAATATCTCTACAACATTCAATAAAAGAATATAATAATCAAACCTTTCATAGCAAAAATCCCTCTACCTCTACCTACATTGAAAGTTTTAAATGGTTAATTTCATTTTAAAATATGATCAGATTTAGATTTTACGAGAAGAACCGGAGAAAAATAAGAATTTCTAGAAAGATGCTTAAGATGAACATCACAATTGTGATTAATCTTAGATCCTAACACTTGCACCTACTTTAAATATATGATACATTAATGGTTTGTGTCTTTAAAATTTTAAATGATAATTAAAATGACTTATGTTTGGTATTGCTACTTAAAAAGTCAGAGTTAATAACAACAACAAAACAGATCTGTCTCCATGCCCTATCCATTTCTCATCAATTGGATACTTTAAAAAAAAAAAAAAACACCTCTGGTTCTAGCATTAACAAGAAAGTAAAATTCAGGAAAGAAACAAATCCTCAAATCATCTTTTTGCCAAATGCCAAACAAAAACCATGAAAGATTCCATATAACTAGTAATTTAATTGGCATAAAACTAGTGATAGAGGAACATCCATAACCTCAAGAGGAAGTTTTATCAACCTCCATATTCTCCTCCACAGCCTTGTAGCATTGAAGGCTACAAAGAGGAACCTTCAATTTTGAATGCCTGTACTTATATGGAATGCTTCAAGATGGACCGGCGCACTCCTCACGAGGTGGAGGATAATTGAAACAATACCCAATGATGTCATGTCATTAGAAGAGAAAGAAAGTTATGTTGTATTTTCCAAACAACAAACTTGCATCAATAGTTTCTAACTTCAGAGCTTTCTTGTTTTCAAGATCAGTCGAAAAGGCAACCACTCAGATTTCTTTTTCACAAATAGCATGACATTTAAATAAAAAATTTCCTTCTTCTCAATCTATGTTTTTCCCTCCTTAATATATTTGGCAAACATATCTTAAAAGATCAAAGACAGTCTAACAGGTTTGATATATTAAATTATCTAAGAATGAGACCTTACATGCACGAGTACCTAACTCCTGGTCATTGTTGTTTTCATATCAAAATCATGGAAACAACTAAAGCCAAAGGCAAGCTCTCAGATTTCTTGTATTGGAAAATAAGGTTTTTGTTTTATAAAAAATTGAAATCAAGCAAATAGTCTAACAAATACCACTAGGGGTGTAAGTGGGTCAGAATTAACCCGCGAACCCGATGAACCCAACCCAACCCAACCCATATTTGACGGGTTGGGTCGATTTAACGGGTTGGGTTGGTTTTTTATTTTGTAACCCAATCAAGTATGGGTTGGGGCACGGGTTTATTATCTTAAAAACCGATTAACCCAACCCAATCCACTAATATAAATATATTTTATTTATTTATTTATTTCTAACATATTTTATGCTTAATTTATCATAATTTGATGAAAAATTGTGTAACTGTATAGTTTATGGATAATATGGTTCATAATTATGTAATTTGGTTGATTTGGATAATATTTAATTACTTATTTATGTGATTTTTGTTCTATTTTTAATTTTATTTTTATATTTACTTAGATTTTTTTAGTTTTTATTTTATAAAAATCAAAATACATAAACTCAATCACCCAACCCAACCCAACCCGAATTTTCATGAGTTGGGTTGAGTCGGTTTTAACACTCAAATTAAGAATAACCCAACCCAACCCAACCCAATTTATTTTGGTTGGGTTGGGTGTTAAACCTCATCAAAACCCAACCCGACCCGACCCGTTACACCCCTGAATACCACACACCAAATCAGCATAGCCTAATACCTGAGGGGTGGTAATTTCAATATACCAGGGATCCCCATGTCCTTAGAAAATGTTACAATTGTCCCAGTGGGGCCCATCACAGTTCTAATGGTGTTCAGTGGGAGCATATGTGCATTTGCTGCCTTCTCCTGCACAAAATAAATCAATAAAAACTACATGCTAAACAAAAAAAATTAAAAGCAGTGTGGGAAATTATGTTGGAAGTGAAACTTTTCCAAGGACTTCAAGTGCAATTTTTATATGGTTTTGATGATAACAAACTCAAGTTTCTCAAGTTCATATCAAGTGCAATCATAAGCTCTTCAACCTTCAAGTCCAAGCTTCATGTTGAAGAATCAAGCAAATGAAGTTGAAGATTCAAGCAAATGAAGACTTTTTAGCCCTTTCCCTTAGGACATCATGTAAGGTAATGAAGTCAAGGTTTATATTATGTTAAAAGGCCAATATAAGTTTTTCTAAATATATTTTTCATAATTAAGGAGAAGAAAAAGAAGTTTTGTGAAAATCAGTTTTCATATCTTAGTTTTGGTGAAAATAATTGATGTTACAAAACTCTGAATATTTTTATGTATACAAGAAGGAGTAATCGATTACCTGCTTAAAGTAATCGATTAACTTTGTTGCATCATAGAAAAATCAGAGAGGTTGTAATCGATTAAGTGAACTTTGCTAATCCATTACTTTCTTATGAGAGTAATCGATTACATAGCTCAAGTAATCGATTAAAATTGTTGCATCATATATTTTCCTGAGACATAGTAATCGATTACATGTTGTGTAGTAATCGATTACATGATGTTGCATCATACAATTATCAGAGGCTCTGTAATCGATTATTAGAATAGTGGTAATCGATTATATGAGTTGCATCATATATTAAACAGAAGTGAAGTAATCGATTACATGCATGTGATAATCGATTACTGGTTTTTAAAATGAATTTCAAAGTTTCTATTTTTAAAGGGATAATCGATTACCTCCCTCAAGTAATCGATTACCTCAAGTTTTATTGAAAAACGTGTCAGAATCATTTTTATTATTTCCTGATTTGTTTTTATATATATAAGATTCTGATTTATTTTATAAAATTCGAAAATGATTTTAAATTTGAATTATTTCCTTTTTTGTTTTAAGAATAAATCTTTGTTTTATTTTCTAAATCTTTTTTATTTGGTTTTGATTTTAAAACTTAAATTATTTTATTTCCAAAATCGTTTTTGATTTGATTCTGATTCTATTTTTCAAATTTCAAATATTTTCAAATCTTTGGTTTTAATTCTTAAATCTTTTATTTTATCTTTTGATTTCAAAAACAAACTCTATTTATTTGTATTTAAAAATCTGTAACACTTCTACATTCAAGAACTCTGATCATCACGTTTCTTCTTCTCTGGTTTTCACGCTCAATCTTTTTGAAAAAAAAACAAAACCTTGTATTGGCCTGATAACACTTTCTTTTGACTTCAATGCTATGGAGCTATATTGTTGTATCTGTGTTGCTTAGAACACATAATTGTTAGAGTGGCCTATTATTGTTGTATTTGCACTATTAAGAGTGCACTATAGGTCTTGTACCAATCACTCATACCATAACCAGTGTTGTAAGGGGTGTGTAACCCTTAGAGACTAGGGAGTGAGTCTCCTAGTGCGGACGTGCGGCGTTCGTGGTTGTAGGGTGAGGAACTCTTTGTTGTGTTGGGTAGTGCTAGACGAACGGTGGGTCACCTAGTAGTTAGGCTATCTGGAAATCTAGGAAAGGTTTTCCTAGTTGTATTTCGAGGTCCCTAGCAAAAGGAGGTTCCTAGTAGCTTGCGGGGCGCTCTGGTTGTACTTGGGGACGCGAGGCGTCTTTGGTTAGTGAAAAACTCAAGCGGGTTGCTTGGGGACTGGATGTAGGCCGGGTTTGCCGAATGTAACATCCCAAAAATTCATGTGTTATAATTTTATTCTTGTAGTTATTATTATTATATATTATTATTATAAGATAAGGTAGTATTAGATATTATTTTATTTACATTATTCTATTTTATCTTTACCAATATTAGTTTTTGATAATAGTTGTGACTAAAAGGATAAGTTAGAATAATTGATTTAAAATAAATAAAAAATAATAATTTAAGATTAGATAGGTTAGTTTCATTCTAAAAAAAACCTAGCCTCCATTAAGAGAACCAGAGGGAGAAAACGTACAAGAGAAAGAAGAAGAAAAAGAAGAAGAGGGAATCCCCATTAAGGTAACACTATAACCCAATTAAACCTCCATAAAAATAATAATGATAAGGGATTAGATGTTTATATTGAATTTGAAAGTCAGGGTCGTTATTCAATGTTTATGATATGCCGCAAGTATTCGTATACACATGTGTTATGCCGCCAGTATTCTCAATGGGTTATATCTCAAAAGCCTTGATTTATTATATGTGCTACGCTGCAAATTCCTAACTACTGCAGGTGGCTTATTTATAGTTATATACTTTTATATATATATATATATATATATATATATATATATATTGCTACGATAGTAATGCTTAAGTACAGCCATGATTTACGTTTTTTTTAAATATTATATTCTGAATATTAATTTCAATTTATTATATGTATTAGTAATTGGTGTTTATATATATATATATATATATATATATATATATATATTTATGTACTTGGCTAAATTCTTTTTAGTATTATGTTTTGAACACCAACCATATTCAAAGGACTGACTTAAACGCGAGTGTAAGTCATCCGAACCCGGGGTGCCGGGCAAGGGATAGGCACCTCTAGCAGGCGTGCTGTGTGCAAGAGAAAATATTGGTTGGGAATGCATAGTTACAGCTTTATTATTATAATATATAAGTTATTAATCCATCATTCAGAGGACTGACTCGGACGCGAGTGTAAGTCATCCGAACCCGGGACGTCGGGCGAGGGGTAGGCACCTTCAGCAGGCGTGCTGTGTGTAAGATAACGAAAACTTAATAATTAGAGAACTTAATAATTAGAGCTCTAATGATTTAAGACCTTAAATGCAGATTTTCTTGTTCATGTGTTGTAATTAGTCGTTATTATGTTTAAATTCAACTTGTTTACATTTTCATTATTAGTTATTTATTAAATTATGACAAGATTATTGGAATTTATTATTTCTATTTTTTTCATTATTATTATGAATGGAGATTTTCCGTACTTGAGACGGCTAGAATGGTCATATTTGTTTTATTTTATATAGTGTTACTGAGATGTTTATCTCACTATGCTTGGGTTTTCTTGACAATTCTAGGTTCTCCTAAAGAGTGAACAATTAGCTGGTAGAGGATCGCGATCAAGCAAATATATGATTTGATATATTATCATAGTTAAATTCTTATGCTGTTTTGTTTTATGGATACATGTATTTATTTGAGGATAATTTAAGACTTCGTTCTTATCCTCCATAGACATTGCCCAGTCCAATACGTTGATTTAAGTTATAAGTATGTTCCTTTATATTTGAAATAATTGACGTCTTGATACATTTTTTTTCGTTGTTATGAGGAAATTTAAATAGTGGACTCCAATTTTTTTTATATTTGCTTATTTAATTTATTTTCCGCTAGAAAATGTTAGTCGTAACTTGATGTTACATTTTTATGATGTAAGGTAAAAGCCTTAGTCCCACATCGGCTGGTAAGGTGAACGAAGCATGCCTTATATAGGGTGTGGATACCTTACCTCACGTGGACGCGTTTTGGGGCTCACTGTTAGTGTGAGACCAAGAGCAAAACCGTGAGGGTGAAGGATGCCCAAAGCGGACAATATCCACGTGGCGGTGCGCTGGCCCCAATGCCCAGTACTGTACGGCTGGGGCTGGGCTGTTACATTTGGTATCAGAGCCAGGGCCGGGTCGGTGTGCCAACGAGGGCGTTGGGCCTCCAAGGGGGGGTGGATGTAAGGTAAAAGCCTTAGTCCCACATCGGCTGGTAAGGTGAACGAAGCATGCCTTATATAGGGTGTGGATACCTTACCTCACGTGGACGCGTTTTGGGGCTCGCTCACTGTTAGTGTGAGACCAAGAGCAAAACCGTGAGGGTGAAGGATGCCCAAAGCGGACAATATCCACGTGGCGGTGCGCTGGGCCCCAGTGCCCAGTACCATACGGCTGGCTGGGGCTGGGCTGTTACACCGAACCAGGATAAAATCTCTGGTGCAATCTCTTCTATCCCTATCTTTTTTATTTTCTGTTGTTTTATTTATTGTTGCGCATCATAACATCTATTTTCATAATAATCTATTTTAAGAGAATTTAAAATAATAATCGCGGTAACGGTTTTCGTTGCTCTTATTTTAATTCGTATCCGCGCATATTAGTTTTTCTATTATTATTAATATTATTTGCTTTCGCGCAATCGTTTTCATCGTTATAATTGTTTTCCGCTGCAAAATCTCTTTAAGTTTGTTGAAAACGTTTTAAAGCGAATATTTTCCAATGTTTTCGTAAACACCCAATTCACCCCCCTCTTGGGTGACGGCTGCTAATCCTATCAATAATTCTAACAATTGGTATTAAAGCTTTGTGCTCTTGTAAAGGCCTAACAGCTTGAGTTAAAGATCCTTGTAGATTGGCAGCGTTGGGATATTTATTTTTTGTTTTAATATGGAGGGATTTTCATTCGATGATGCACCATTTTTTGATGGAAATAATTTTCACTATTGGAGTGCGAGAATGAAAATATTTTTACAATCTATCAGCATTCGTCTATGGAATGTCGTTTTACATGGTTTTGATGAAAAATCTTCTTCCTTGAATTTTTAAGCTATGCATGTTTTTAAAAATGCTTTGAACCATGATGCATTTGCTATTATTGAAAATTGTGAAAATTCTAAGGATATTTGGGACACTTTACATCTACACTATGCTACTAATGATCTTGTTGAAAGTGTAAGTGTCCACAGGAAAGAGGAGAAGGAACAACAAGAAGTTGCTATAGAACGTGAAAGGACCAACTCCCTAGACGAAGATTTTGATGATGAAAGTAAAAACGTGGGGAGTAACTCGACAAGCGACTGTGATGACTTAGAGAGGATATTTGAAACCTTTATGGACTCACTGAAGGAATCAAGTGACTCGGATGCGGAATCAATGGCAGATGAAATTAAAACATCCGACTACTTGGATCATGAGGACCATGAGGTAATTTCAATTAGTCCTTGTTCTAAATTTCTACAATTTGCATATAATGATTTGAATGATGGTTTGATAAATTTGGAAAATAGAAACTTGGACTCTTTACAAAAATTATCTCAAATTGAAAATAAAATTGATATTTTGAAAAATGGAGATATTTTTGATAAAGAGATGTTTTTAGAAAATAGCTCCTCAACTATTTTTGAAAATTGCATTAATATTGAAAAACAAGTTGAGGATGCACTATTTGAATATAGTAACATTGAAAAATCCATTTGTTCAAATTCTTTGCTTGAATGTGAAATTGAAAATGATGTTGATATTCAAAAATCAAGCAAAGTGTTTGACATTGAAATTTTTCAATGTGAAGTTAAAAATTCCAAGTTTCATGAAAATAATTTTGAAAAAGTCATATCATCAACCAAATCCATTATTTGCAATTATTGTGGTTGTTTAGGACATATTTCTCATATGTGCTTTTATCGTAAAAATTATAACATGACAAATAATGTGCAATGGGTTCCAAAGACTTCTAAGGAACCTATGACTAAACCCCAAGGACCCAAGATGAAATGGGTACCAAAAGGTTCTCCTTGTGTTATAAGTGTGCAGGAAATTAAATCAAAGGGTGAACCAATGGGACAACATAAGGGGAAGTCAAAGAGTCATTGGCACACGAACAAGCATTATGGACAAAGGAGGAAAATGCTCCCAACCAAAGCTTCTCGCGTGCAAAAAGGTGAAATCATAAGGTTGAGGACTTCAAGGAAGAAGCAATGGCATAAACCTAGTAGAGGAGAAAAGGAGAAATTATCAAGGGTGGTACCTAAGAGGACAAAAACTAAATGGGTCGATCAAAGGAGAAAGATGCCTACCAACACCAAAGTTTCACATGAGAAAAATGGAAGAACCAATCAAAAGGTGAAGCAATGGGTAAAGGCAAGAACTTCCTTGATCAACAAACCTAAGGTATCTATCTCTTATTCCTCTTATATCAATGACTATACAAAGGTATATTTGGACTATTCTAAATTCTGTTCATACTAAGGTGGATCATGAGTGCTAAATTTTTTTTAAATATTTTTAATTATCATGACCACTCCTTAGTTGAATTAAATCATGTGTGCTTTATACCTTTTTGAAAATTCTTTTTAGCACATGATTATTAGGGTATAGTCCTAGATACCTGTTACATATAGTGTGGTATATCATGTGTCGTTAAAAATTCTGTTATCTTATATCACATGATTACACTCTATATGTGATGGTGTAATAGTGCATTGATATATAAGGCATGCTGAATTTATTTTGAATATCTTACATAAAGCATGACATTGTTATTATGATTAGTGCATATGCTTCAAATTGTTTATTCATATTTTTTACCTTCACAATATCTTTGATATTTGTGAGGAAATGTAACTAATCATAAAGGATCCAAGTCTTTGGATACCAAAAGAAAAATTCTTAAGTAGTTTTACAGGTATCTCTACTAGTGCCAAGCATTGGAGTTTTCAATACGAGAATGTACGCACTATAGAGTTAAATGAAAAGATACCAAAGAAGGACATGAACATAATCAAGGAAAATGTGACATGATTAGACACAAGTGGAGCTCTTATCATGATGTCCAACAAGGACGAGAGACGTAAAGGAAGAACTCCACAAGTGCACAAACAATCCCTATTACATGTGAAAAATCAACGCTTACGATAAGTATCACCGCACTTATTTTATTTACTATATGATATTTATCTTTGTGTCACACATGTTTATCGTGGTGCTGAAATTGTATTTATTCCTTCTTCGATATGTTGGTACAAATTTTTTTTTTGAAGAATAAATTATTTTTCAGCATACACTATATTCATGTGTTACTAATTCCTAAGGATCCAATTAACTTGGATACCAAGAGATACATGTGCTAATTAGTTTTGCAGGTATTCCAACAAGTATCAGTATGCAACGTCCTCTACAAACTTGGTTAATGGATTCAAATGAAAAGAGAACTGGGCAATACTCAAATACTTGAAGGTGATACGGCAATATCAAGATGATCTCTTGGAATGAGAAAAAGTTCAACACATTGAATAAGAGGAGACCATCCTTCAAAATGCTACATGATAAAATTATCAATAGAAGGAACTCCAAAGTTTTCAATCATCACTATAAGTATCACTGATCTTTTATTTATTTTAATCATTTTATGATGCTTCTTCTTATGATATGTGCTACATGATATTTTGTGTTAAAGTGCATTGAATATTTTTTGTCAAGGCATATAGGACTCTCAAATTTTTGTGATGATAGTAAGCATACACATGTTTTAATGATGCATTAGATCTCCCTTTAAAATGTGCTTGGTTGAATCATTCTTTTAGAAAGGGGGAGAAAAACTTTTTCAAATCTGCATAAAATCATGTTTCGCTTTTTCACTCTATCTTGACATCATGCGTCTCTTTAACTATGTATTGGGATAAAAATTCATTTTTTTCCCATAACTCCTTATGCTGATGTCAAAATAGGGGGAGTAAAGTATGAAACAAATCTCCTTGTTATTATTAATGCTTCTACCCAGTGTTTCAGGGAGAGTTTAGCATTTTTTTTAAATTGATCAAAAGGGGAGAGATATTTGACAAAAGACATTATTCTCTTACAAAAGACATGGGCTGAATGAGGACAAAAGGGAAGAGAACCATATGTCATTGACAAAACAAAAGGGATCCGGCGATAACTCCCATGGAAAGAAAGTGAGAACTCAAGCTTACTCATGGGGAGAAGAATTCAGAGCTTCATAGCATATCTGATGAATAACAAAAGGGGGAGAAGAAAAATTCAAGCATAACAACAAGAGAAGAATTCTGAACCCACTTTTTGCTGTTGACAAAAGGGGGAGAATAATTCCTGAATGATGTTGAATGATGCAAGGATGTGAAGCATTTAATTGCGAAGCATTTAATTGTTATATATCCTTTTTGTATCCTTGTTGTATTCTTTGTGTTCTAGGGATAAGGATGTGTTTATTATATATACATTTGCTTGTATAACACTTGTGATGCAGATCATTCAGAATACAGGTTTGTCATCATCAAAAAGGGGGAGTGTTGGAAGTCAAGCTTTCCCAAGGACTTCAAGTGCAATTTTTATATGGTTTTGATAATAACAAACTCAAGTTTCTCAAGTTCATATCAAGTGCAATCACAAGCTCTTCAACCTTCAAGTCCAAGCTTCATGTTGAAGAATCAAGCAAATGAAGTTGAAGATTCAAGCAAATGAAGACCTTTTAGCCCTTTCCCTTAGGACATCATGTAAGGTAATGAAGTCAAGGTTTATATTATGTTAAAAGGCCAATATAAGTTTTTCTAAATATATTTTTCATAATTAAGGAGAAGAAAAAGAAGTTTTGTGAAAATCAGTTTTCATATCTTAGTTTTGGTGAAAATAATTGATGTTACAAAACTCTGAATATTTTTATGTATACAAGAAGGAGTAATCGATTACCTCCTTAAAGTAATCATTAACTTTGTTGCATCATAGAAAAATCAGAGAGGTTGTAATCGATTAAGTGAACTTTGCTAATCCATTACTTTCTTATGAGAGTAATCGATTACATAGCTCAAGTAATCGATTAAAATTGTTGCATCATATATTTTCCTGAGACATAGTAATCGATTACATGATGTTGCATCATACAATTATCAGAGGCTCTGTAATCGATTATTAGAATAGTGATAATCGATTATAAGAGTTGCATCATATATTAAACAAAAGTGAAGTAATCGATTACATGTATGTGATAATCGATTACTGGTTTTTAAAATGAATTTCAAAGTTTCTATTTTTAAAGGGATAATCGATTACCTCCCTCAATTAATCGATTACCTCAAGTTTTATTGAAAAACGTGTCAGAATCATTTTTATTATTTCCTGATTTGTTTTTGTATATAAGATTCTGATTTATTTTATAAAATTCGAAAATGATTTTAAATTTGAATTATTTCCTTTTTCGTTTTAAGAATCAAATCTTTGTTTTATTTTCTAAATCTTTTTTATTTGGTTTTGATTTTAAAACTTAAATTATTTTATTTCCAAAATCGTTTTTGATTTGATTCTGATTCTATTTTTCAAATTTCAAATATTTTCAAATCTTTGGTTTTAATTCTTAAATCTTTTATTTTATCTTTTGATTTGTTTTTGATTTCAAAAACAAACTCTATTTATTTGTATTTCAAAATCTGTAACACTTCTACATTCAAGAACTCTGATCATCACGTTTCTTCTTCTTCTTCTCTGGTTTTCACGCTCAATCTTTTTGAAAAAAAAAACAAAACCTTGTATTGGCCTGATAACACTTTCTTTTGACGTCATTGCTATGGAGCTATATTGTTGTATCTGTGTTGCTTAGAACACATAATTGTTAGAGTGGCTTATTATTGTTGTATCCGCACTATTAATAGTGCACTATAGGTCTTGTACCAATCACTCATACCATAACCAGTGTTGTAAGGGGTGTGTGACCCTTAGAGACTAGGGAGTGAATCTCCTAGTGCGGACGTGCGGCTTTCGTGGTTGTAGGGTGAGGAACCCTTTGTTGTGTTGGGTAGTGCTAGACGAACGGTGGGTCACCTAGTAGTTAGGCTATCTGGAAATCTAGGAAAGGTTTTCCTAGTTGTGTTTCGAGGTCCCTAGCGAAAGGAGGTTCCTAGTAGCTTGCGGGGCGCTCTGGTTGTACTTGGGGACGCGAGGCGTCTTTGGTTAGTGAAAAGCTCAAGCGGGTTGCTTGGGGACTGGATGTAGGTCGGGTTTGCCTAACCAGGATAAAATCTCTGGTGCAATCTCTTCTATCCCTATCTCTTTTATTTTCTGTTGTTTTATTTATTGTTGCGCATCATAACATCTATTTTCATAATAATCTATTTTAAGAGAATTTAAAATAATAAACGCGGTAACGGTTTTCGTTGTTCTTATTTTAATTCGTATCCGCGCATATTAGTTTTTCTATTATTATTAATATTATTCGCTTTCGCGCAATCGTTTTTATCGTTATAATTGTTTTCCGCTGCAAAATCTCTTTAAGTTTGTTGAAAACGTTTTAAAGCGAATAGTTTTCAATGTTTTCGTAAACACCCAATTCACCCCCCCCCCCCCCCTCTTGGGTGACGGCTGCCAATCCTATCAATAATTCTAACAAATTCATTTAGAGTTGGGCAACCTGTGCTAGTTCTTCTTGGTGCTTCTTGAATTTCTCTACTCTCTTCTTCCTACCGGAGTCTTGACCAAGTATTTTTTTGATAACTTCAGCCTTAAAAAAACATGAATATTTAGAGATAAGAAATAGGAAACAAAGATAAAGGTTCGACGATCAAGAACCAGAATCAGAGCAGAAAACAATCATTAAGGTAGCTATGGTTAGAGCTGTCAAAAAAGCGTAGGGTTTGGGCCGCACATATTGAAACATAAATTCAATTCAGGCTATTTAGCCCGAATCGGCCAGGTTTTAAAAAAACCGGGCTAGGTCCGGGCCAGGCCGGCCGGGTTTGGGCCACATAATTTTAGTTAATTTTCTGTATTGTTATTTTTTTTTGCCACTGTTTTATGCTGAAAATTTGTGCCATTGCCCAATGCTCATTGAGCATTTTAAGTTTCTAGCTTTAGTGTCATTGCGCGGTGCCCACGCAGCATGTTATATTCTTTTTTTTAATTCAACTATGTTTGGACATTTAAAAAGGAATTCATAAAAAATTTATTGAAAATGAAAAAAAAAATTTGATGCGAGCTGGCCCGCAAAAGCCCGTGGCCCGTTTCGGGCGGGTTTGGGTTTAATATTGTTGTAGTCAATTTAAAACCGAGCTTTTAAGCCCGAGCCCGGTTTGGCCCGAACCCGGCCCGTTTTGACAACTCTAGCTATGGTTGGGGATAAATCTAATGTGTCGTTGGAGAGAAAACAACGGATAGACACAGTGGAGTAGGAGGAATTTATAGAACAATAAAACCTAACCAAGAAAGTGTAGAACAATAGAAATTGTATTTAGATTTTTGCAAAATATTCTGGACATCCTACCCCTCACCAAAGTACCCAAATTTGTTAATAAAAAAAAGTTCCTAATTCTCGCCTAATGAGTAATCCCCTTCTCGTAGACCATTCCATCCTTTATTTATAAGTCACCCTTATAAATTACAAATAATGATTCTCTAATCACCGTAAGTTAATAGTTTAAATAAAGTTAGTTCTTTGCAAAATTCAAATGGAATTGATTTGCTGTGTGAAATCAAAGAAAATGAGAAACAAAAATGAAACTACGAAAGAACAAAAACAAACCTCAGCCTCCCTGGCAGCCTTCTCATTTTGCATTTTACGCTTTTGGGCTGCCTCACCTTTCTTTATTTGCTGCTCCATTTCTGTCAGTTTTTCCTTTTGCTCTATAGTTAAGATATAATGCTATAATCTAAGCAACATGGGGTTTGAAAAATGACGGATGTTTTTGACTTTTTCCAATTAAAATAGGGTTTGGGGCTAATGATGGGGTTTGAGAACTAAATCTCTTATACAAAACCGTGGCCTAAACCAATCCTTTGGTCCACGGTTTTCACACAATCCTTTGGCCCACGGTTTTTATTTTATCTTTTTTACCATGGTTTAATAAATGTGGTTATATGTTTAAACCACGGTTTTAGATTAATATTTTATACCACAGTTTTAGTAACCCATTTTAGACCACGGTTATTTAAATGTAGTTATTAGTTTATACCACAGTTTTCTTAACCTTTTTTAAACCATGGTCTCATAAGTATTTTTAGACCAGATTTTTTAAGTGTTGCTTCTATTTTAAACCAGAAGTATCAACTAATTGCTTAGGAAAAAAATCAAAACCTGTGGATTGAGAATAAAACCAATTGTTTTATGACAGTAAGAACAAGAATTAAAACAATTATCTCTTTAAGAGGAGAGGACAATCAATATATGAAGAAAGCATATTTCAGCACAAGTGTTCACCTTTGCAACATATTATGAAATAGTTAACGTGCAAACTAAAATATTACCACAAATAAGACACTCCTCCATGTCACAAGTAATATACATGCATAACTATGAAAAATTAAGAACATGAGATCACATAGGCATATTTTTAAACGGGAACAAGGCATATAATATGTTCACATTAGCTTATTGTCAAACAGGTATAAGGCATAATCAAGAGAGAAGCTGAACTTATAGTAATTAAAAACAGAACAACCTCATATACTAAAGAGCAACAATAACTACATAAGAAAGAAAAGAGAATATCATAAATGAAATAATATAGTGAACATAACTGGCCATAGAAGATACATGAATCTGCTTCCATTCATGATGCCGATGATATATGTGATTTCTACATATAAGGGATTTCTACATATTTGGGGAAAATTGGAATTAAATTTACAAAAAAAAGTGAAATTAGAGATTAACAATCAATGAACATGGGAGAAGAATCAACAAATTATGATTTCTAATCAAAATTTAAGATAATCAAACCTTAGACGAACGACGGTGATTGTGAAGGAGCTGAAACTGGGAGAAGGAGAAACTGAAATGGAAAATCGCAATGATTAGGGAGAAAAGAAAACACATAATCAGAAAAATAGACGACAAAGATTTGGTAGTGAACCTACAGAGTAGGAGAACGAGAGAGAGAGAGAGAGAGAGAGAGAGAGTGCCGAAGAGGTGAGGAAAACCCTAACATCCAAAGGGAAGAGGAAGCGCAACAGGTGAGGCGCTGGTCGCAAAGGCTGTACATGAAGTACTCGTGCGGCTATTTTGGATGGGAGACGATGTGCAAGCAGCGGTGAGGTTAGAGAAGAGCGAAAAGTGAGGACTGAGATGTGAGAGGAGGAACTGCAATCCCTTGAGAGATGATTATTGATAAAAATAGGTGATGACCCTGACGAGGGGTTTATTTATATTTTAAGGACTTTTCGCCACGGTTGTGGTATGAAATTTATAAGCCACGGTTTTATTCAGGAGTTTTGGCCATGGTTATTGTGTTAAATTATAAACAACAACAAATAAACCATGGTGTGAATTGTTTATTGTAATTAAGCGTGGTCTATAAGTATTCCACAATTTCAGAACCGTGGTCTATAAGTATTCCACATTTTCAGAACCGTGGTTTTATAAGAATAGGCTACGGTTATCTTTCACGCTTGAAAAATATATATTTTATTATCCACATGTGTAAAACCGTGGTCTATTTCATGTTTTGACCACAGTTTTTTAAGGCTAAAAAAAATAATGTGGTCTAAAGCCAAAAATGTTGTAGTGTTTGAGTCCCTAAACTTAATTCAAATTTTGGAAATGGTCCTTTTATCACGTAAATGGCGATATAATCGAGGGCATGTCACGTCACCTTCACCACATCAATAGATAATATGTCAGATGATGTCAAGTGAATTTTTTTAATTTTAAAAAATTCAAATTTATTAAAAATAATTAAAAATTGTTTTTTAAAGAAAATCGAATCTTTTAATCATTTTTAAAAGAAATGATTTTTTGAATAAAAAAATCACGTAGTGTCACGTGATGCTACATATCACATTACTCGTCAATATTGTGACAATGACATGACATGCCGTCAGCTATATCATTATTTAAGTAACGAAATGACCATTTCCAAAAATTGAACAAAGTTTAGGGACCCAAAGCATAAAAAAAAAGTTTAAGGACCAATTCAAAAATAACACTTAAGTTCAAGGACTAAAAAATTAAATAAGCCAAAAATTTATATTGGGTAAGTTTAGATTACAAATTAATGTAATTAATGTTCATAAGTCTTATAATTGTGTCCGCTTTCAATATAGATATAGCCAATATGATTTTTTAACATATACTCAATACAGATAGCTAGGTTCCTTAACCATGATGTCACAGGTTCGATCCTTGCCATATGCATAAAAAAGATTTTGTTGGTAGAAGTAAAACTCACTGCGATGATCTTCACGTCTCGGAGGGGATTAATCCTCAGCTATCGGCTAGAGGATACCCTTGGTGTATACAAAAAAACATATACTCATGAGCACACATAAAAAAAAACAAATCTCTTATTTAGAATATATTAATTGATAACGTGAATAAAAGAGTACTTCACTCTTTAAATAATCAAAACCATTTACAAAATCGTTAGATAACAACGAATTTTCATAATTACTAATTATCAATTTATGTATATTTTAAATAAATTATATTTTAGATATTGAATTTTTCTATAAAATTGTTTACACTTATTAAAGTTTAAATATGTAAAGGCAATATTTAAATTAGATTTTTTTTTTCCATTTTAAAAAGAAAGGCACAATAAAATAATTAAATTAATACTACTTGAATTATTCTATCATGTTAAAAAAGAAAATGTTTTACGTCCACGTAAGACAGCCTAGTTCGTGGCTGCAAGAACACTTAGGATTTCCCCCTCCCCAGGTCATGGGTTCTAGTCCCAGACCTCCCATGTAAACCAAAAAAAAAAAAGAAAAGAAAATGTTTTACATTTGTAAATGTTAATAAAAGAAAATGTGAAAGTGATTAGTGATAAAATATTCGATTATTTTTTTTATGAAAATATTATATTTATTTTTAGAACTATGTACGGTCTTAATATTTTTAAACTAACTATATACCTTTATTTAGGTCAATAATTCTTTTTAATTAAATATACTTATAATTTTGTAATAAAATTGAAAATGTATAGATATAATTTACTGATTTAATTAATGATTTTTTTTTAATAATAGCGTGCATTTTTTTGTATATATAACTGAGGTAAGAATACCAACGAGCTGTTGGTGCAGTGATGCCAGGGGTTGCACTTGGTAGGGCGAACCACGGTTCGATCCCCCGCAACAACGTTGGGAGAGGAATAAAACCTTAACCCCGGGACCCCCCCCCCTCGAACTGGATTAGTCGGCCCAGTGGGCCGGATACCAGGGTGCAAACCAAAAAAAAAACTGAGGTAAGAATTAAAGAGATATTAAACCATCTATCAATATAATTATTTTCTTTTGTTATACTTACAACCTCTGAATTTAAATTATATTTTCAATGTCAATATGTCCGCGAAATATTTATAATGAACCACACACACATAGGGGTGTAACGGGTCGGGTACCCCACATACAAATTCACACACCCCACTTATGAGTGAAAATACAAAACTACCCTTCTAAAAAAACCCTATTCTTTCTCCCTTCCCTCTACTCTACCGTCAGACACCCCACACTTGCACACACCCCACACTCTCCTCTTTCACCCCACATCATGCTATGGATTCTGTTGTCTAACACCACGGTGAAGTGTGAACCCCTCTTCCTCCTCACCCGCTGCCCACACACACACAGCACCAACACCACCGTGGCACCCTCCACCGCCACACACCCCACATTACATACACCCTCCACCTCCATCCCTATGGCACCACCACCGCAAGCCAATACACAAGCAGCCAACATTGCCCCCACAGCCATGCCGCAACCAACATTGCTTCTTCTTCTTCTTCTAATTGTCAGCTCGGGTTGTGATAGGGGTCACGACTGGGGTGGGGTGAGGAGGTCGTGAGAAGACTGACGGCATCACGTGGGCTACGAGAATCTTGGGTCGGGAAGAAATTCACGACCGAAGTCGTGAGACGCGCCACGACCGGTGGGGTGAGGTGGTCGTGCAAAGACTCACGACCTTGGATCCGTGGCTGTGATGTGGCTGTGGATGTGGCTGTGTGGCTGGGGACTGGGGTGTTCGTGGGTGATGGGGCTGGACAGAATGGTTAGGGTGGGTGGGGGTGGGATTCCGGGTCGTGAAGGTGACGGTGGATTCAGGTTGTGACTTCATTCACGACCATGGGTCGTGACTTGTTTCACGACCATGGGTCGTGACTTCATTCCCGACCCGTGCTATTGTTGACGCCGCTACTCTCTGTCATGGCTTGGTGGTGCTGGCGGCTGCTGCTGCTTGTGTCGGCGATTGTGGTGGTGACGACGAGGCTTGGATGTGGCAGCATGGTGATGGTTGTGAGAAAGAGGAAAGTGGGTGTGGGGTGGAGGTGGATGTGCGATCGGAGGAGGCGGCGTCTACCGCCAACACTCTCCTGCTGCTTGTGGCATGGAGAAAGAAGCCTGTTGCTGCTTGTTCTCTGTTGTGGCATGGAGAAACGAAGAAGAGAGTGGGGTGGTGGGGTGTGCCTGAAAGAAGAAGAAAATTTTTTTAAAGGGTATTTTGGGATTTTTGAATATTAGTGGGGTGTGTAAATTACTCCATGGGGTGTCAAAATTGGCACCCATTCTTAATTTGAGTGTTAAAACCGACCCAACCCAACCCATGAAAATTCGGGTTGGGTTGGGTGATTGGGTTTATGTATTTTGATTTTTATAAAATAAAACTAAAAAAATCTAAGTAAATATAAAAATAGAACAAAAATCACATAAATAAGTAATTAAATATTATCCAAATCAACCAAATTACATAATTATGAACCATATTATCCATAAACTATACAGTTACACAATTTTTCATCAAATTATGATAAATTAAACATAAAATATGTTAGAAATAAATAAATAAATAAAATATATTTATATTAGTGGATTGGGTTGGGTTAATCGGTTTTTAAGATAATAAACCCGTGACCCAACCCATACTTGATTGGGTTACAAAATAAAAAACCAACCCACCCCGTTAAATCGACTCAACCCGTCAAATATGGGTTGGGTTGGGTTGGGTTCATCGGGTTCGCGGGTTAATTCTGACCCACTTACACCCCTACACACACATATATATTGATATTAATATTTAAAGTTTTTTTCTTTCACGGTAAACTACTTACTCGTCTATTTTTAATATTCAAAAATGAGAAAATAGTTCGTACACTAACACTGTAAAGGTTTTTTTTATATTGTCAGCGCATCATTCACCATTCAAGGGTGTATGATTATTCACTTCTAAATAAAAATAATGCAAATATCGACAGGGTAAAAAGTTTTACATTGTTAGTGCACACATATTAAACTCAAAATGAGAAAATAGTTTGCACACCTACAATGTAAAGTTTCAGCACATCATCCATATTAAACTCTTCAAGGATTATTTTGATCTCATTCATTCATATCAAACATATTAAAAGGAATCAATTTTTTATCGGGATTACCTAGAAAATAAAATACTTCTTCGTCTACTTATTCACAATAGTACTTTTACTAATAAAATAAAATTATCGATATTTTTTTTTTGGTTTACATGAGAGGTTTGGGACTAGAATCAATGATCTGAGGAAGGGGAAATCGTAAGTGTCCATGCAGCCACCAATTGGGTTGTCTTACGCAGACGAAATTATTGATATTTTAATAATAAAGTAAATCAAATAATTCTACACAATTGATTGGTACTACACGAAATAACAAATTGAGCTCAGGCTTATTAAATAGAAACCAAAAAAATTAAAACTCTTTATGTCATCGAATTTTTTCCACAGCCATGTTGTCTATGCTTCTCCATGATTTTTTTTGTGAGCCTTCAAATTCTCTTTTCCTTTGTCTTATCTTGCTATGTGGAGAATTAATTCCTCTTCTCGAAATACAAATTTTTCTTTTATTTATTATTATAAGCATCAATTAATGTGTATTTCTCCCTTTTCATTCCAACAACTGTGTTGGTTTGGATTTCTTAATTTTTTCTATTTTCCTCACAAACATATACCTAGATATATCTCATTGTCTCGGGAAATTATTAGTTTATCTTGGATAAATGGTTCGGGACCCATCTCATTCATGATATTATACTGGATCATGTAATAATTTCTTCTTTGTCTTATGCTAAAACTCATTTTCGATTTCGTCTATCCTTTACTAAATTTCTTTTCTAGTTCATTTATCGTTTATTGGTTTCTCTTACTTCTGTCTTCTATTATTTATTAGAATATCCTCTCACCGTCCCAAAAAGTTAGTAATTTTTTTTTTAAAATTCAACAAAAATAGGGAACATGCTTTTAATGCTTTGTTCCTCAAATCAACCAATTATCAAAGTAATTATTTAATATAGGTTTTTTTTAATTAACCAATCATAGAATATACAATGTAATTTTAATTTATTTTATTCATTATTTTAATTTTAATTTGGAACAAAATGTGTGTGTTGTAATGAACTTTGAAATACATTTGTAATACATGTTGTACTTTAATATATTGGGTCATAGAATCATTATATATATATATGATCGAATAGTTATACCACTACTTAAACCTTTCTAATCAATTTTCATATTTTCCTTTTGTTTACAAAACTTGGTTTTATCAAATCCTTAACTTTTAAAAAAAAATTAACAAATTCTAAATTTGTCATGGCATTATCTCTTTGATGAGTTTTTTTGTCTTAACTTCGAGTAGCGAACTTTTGCGTACAATAACTTTGATGGCTTAAATTATAGTTTATTTAAAAAAAATATTAAGTTATTTAGAAAAAATAAATATTTAATATTTAATTTCACCAAAAATACATAATAGTATAAATTTTTTTGGCTTATTTAAGTTTATGGTCCTTGAAAGTTGACCGATTATTGGTTTTAGTCCCTATCTTTTTATTTGACTGGTCCTAATCCTTAAAAGTTTAAATTTTTTAATTTTAGTCCCTGACGTTAGGATAAATTGGTTAAGTGCTAACGTGGCTAACGGGAAGCCACGTCAGACTTGACACGTGGAAAAAAATGCTCCACTTGTGAGTCACTTCACCAGCTAAGTAATCTCATCCCGTCACGTGCCAAGCATGTGACTTAAAATAAAAATTTAAAAAAATTGCTCAAATCCCACGTTCGTTTTCTCTCTCATAAACCCAGAAACCAAAATGCTTCCAATCTCTTCTTCATTCAATTCATCTCAAAATCAAATCCAACACAGATAACATAAATCGATATTTTTCAAAATTAACGGCACATCCTCATGATAATGATTAGGTTATGTGGCTGTAGGTATGGCTAAGCTAAAATTCTTATGACTTGGTGAAAGAGAATCATAAGATAAAAAATGAGAAAGAGGATACCTGATCATAGTGGATGATGAGTCTTTGAATTAGAGGATGCCAATGTGCAAATACTGAGGATCAAAGCTCTTCTAATTCTGTTGGATTGTCTAAGTGGTGGATCAGGTAAGGCTAAAGAGACATTGGACACTGATCATGTATAGGATTGTTAATTGGTAGTGAGACACTAAAGTCCAAGAAAGCATCATGAGAAGATAAAGAAGTAGTAGGAATCAAAGGGAGTGAAGGAGTGCTGGATTTGTTATCCTTGATGAAGGGAAAAATATGCTCATAAAACTCAACATGTCTGGATATGAAGGTTTCATGAGACTTTAAATCAAACATAATATACCCTTTGATTCCAGTTTTGTAACCCAAGAAAACACATCTTCTTGCTCTAAGATCAAATTTCTTTCTATTAGAAATCGAAGTGGAAGCATAACAAAAGCAGCCAAAGACTTTAAGGTTTTCTAGATCAAGATTGGAATGAAACAGTGCTTGATAAGGAGACTTGTTCTGTAAGTAAATTGTTGGTAATCTATTGTTCAAATAGACAGCATGGATCACTGCATAATTCCATAAACACTTAGGAATTTCATCATATTGAAACATTAATGCTTTGGCAATTCCTAAGATATGTTGATGTTTCCTATGCACTATTCCATTTTGTTGTGGAGTTTCAACACAACTTAACTGTTGTAAGATACCTTTTACAGCATAAATCAAGTTTGGATTCAATGCCATTATCTGACCTGATACACTTTATTTTCTTATCAAACTGAGTCTCAATCATTTGGACAAAACTTTTGATATGATTTCTGGTTTCAAATTTGCATTTTATGAGTATAATCCATGTAAGCCTTGTGTTATCATCCACAATAGTTAAAAAATATCTATGAACAAAGATAGAAGAAACTGAAACAGGACCCCAAATGTCCTTATGTAATATATCAAAAATTGATATAGAATGCGATACACTGATATTAAAGGGAAAATGTTTATGCTTGGCAAAGTGACATACATCACAAGGATCAGAACTATGAGTACATTTGATAAAAAGGAAAATTCCTATGCAAAACTGATGAAGGGCAGTCCCTAGGCCCTAGAGAGTTAAGCCACATTCCATTTGACCCTGGACCAAGTGAAGTTGAAGAGTCCTTACCTCTCAAAAAGAGGTTAAGGAGAAGGATTTAATTTTGTTTTTATGATCATCTTTTGGTGTTGTAATAAGGGCTAATTTGTGTTTAAGCCCGTAGAACTTTTTATGCTTTGCTTTATAGTTTCTTTTAATGTTTTCTATGAAAATAAATCATCAAGGAAGGCATAGGCATGGGTTTCATGCCTTGAGGAAGAAGCAGCCACAAGAAGGAAGGTTGATTGATTCTTCAAATTCCCTTATGGTTTTGGAATGTGAAAGTCCAAGGGAGGTTGGAGCTTGACCTTTGATCTTCCTCTTACGGTTTTGGTACTTGAAGAGTCAAGGAAGTTTCAACTCATGAAGAAAATTCAATCCTTGTCTTGAAGGTTCAAGTCGTGAAGAAGAGGTTACACTCATTAGCATTTAATGAGGAGTTACAAAACCAAGTTCAAGCATTAACTCTCATTAAGAGGAGGTTACACTCCAAGGCCAATCATTAGCATTTAATGAGGAGTTACAAAACCAAATTTCATCATCAATATGGTTAACTCTCATTAAGAATGATTCCTTCCATCACCAAGCTCATAACTCACGGCTATGAAGAATCATGAAGGCTAGGCTAAGATATTTTCCCTCATTTAAGTCTTGTAACTTCCTTCCCCATGTTGCTTACAATTCACGTCCTTAGGTAGTGAAAGGTCTTAGGCTAGAATTAAGATGATTCCCTTTCATTTATGTCTTTTAAAACCCTTTCCCTAGTTTCCTTAGTTTCTACGTCCAAGTTAGAGTTTGGTCAAGCAAGACTTGTCTATATATTGTAATACATTCCATGAAATGAGATAGACTTTGATGATTGTGAAAACCCTTTGGTGTAAACCGTGGAGAGAGTGTGAGACTCTAAACTCAAACTTAGTCATAACAAGAGTGAATCTTGCGTGGAGACTAAGGTGCATAGCATCCTTGGATGTGTGGAGCCGAATCTATCCTTTTCTTTAGGTAAATTCGTTCCTTTTCTTCTTGTGTCTTTCTCGCATAATTTGTCCCTTTACTTTATTCTTGTTAGGTTGTGTAGACTTGTTTGAGTTTGAGTTGATCTCTTGTTTTCCTTGTTTCAATTCGGTTTTAGGTATGTTTTAGTTGCTTCAAACTTTGATCCAAGACTAGATGATGAATATAAGACGTCCTTTATCAACTTGAACACAATTTTGAATTGAGTCTTGAATCCTAAGTTGCTTGCCTAAAACGTGTGAATTTAGTGCAAACTGATTCACTTCTATTCTTAAGTCTAGTTTGAGTTTAATCTTTGCCTTAGAGAATTAATTGGATTCAATGGCCTCTTGGCTTGGGGCTATCAAAAACATTGAGTTTTCAAAAGAGGAATGACCTAATCTGACATGACAAATGTCATCGGTTGTACTAGTAACATTTATATAATGTTGTAGAAAATAAAAGGGTTTTGCAAAATTCATTGCATAAAGGCCACCGAGTAATTCAGCTACACCAATCATCCTCAAAGTAGGTATGCCTGTATTTGACAATCAACATGAGAAAAAGTTATTTTGCAATTAAGAGATGAAGAGTTTGGAAATTGAGATAGTTGAATTCAGGTATATAAAGCTCATCTGTCAAATACTGGATCTTGGAGAAAAACACTGTCCCTGAAATATGTGTTAGAACATGACTGCCATTTTGAAGTTTCATTGAAATTGCTTTGATTTTTCTATAACATTGAAACTGAGATAAGGAGTAACAGACATGGTCTATAGCTCCAGTACCTAGAATCCAATAAGAAGGATTTGTAACATATGCCATGACAACATTGCTACCTGCAAGTGCAGAAGAGTTAGTGTGACTGGTAATGTGATTTGTGGTGTGGTTATTGGTTGAGTCAAGCTGAGTTTGCTGAATTAATGCTAAAAGTGCCTTTTGCTGCTCAGAAGTAAAAACATTATTAGAAACTTCATTGTTCTCCTTTTATAACTCTTCATGATCATCGTCAACATTCTCATGATATGAAGTAGTGTAATTGTTGACCTTCTCCCAATGAGGAGGAAAACCATGCTTTCTATAGAATGTCTCAACTGTATAACCAGCCCTCTCACAGTATGTACAAAATATATGATTGTAAGGCTTTCCACTTCGTCCTTTACCAAGAACTGAAGTTGTATTATTGTTATTTGTTCTAGATTTTCCTCTTCCGGCATTGCCAGAGTTGGAATTTCCTGAACCTGCATTCCTATTGTAATTACCAGAATTCCTTGTGTTGAAAACATTGTTCTTAGGGATGGCAATAGGAGACTACAGATGGGGATCCCCGCGGGGAACGCCCCGTTCGGGTACCCGCGTTCAGGGATTTTTCCCCATCGGGGGCAGGGATGGGGGGAATTTTTCCCCCGAACAGATTTCGAGGCGGGGAATGGGATTGGTTCCCCTGTCCTCGCGGGTTTCCCATCCTCGCCTATTTTACTTATATGTCCTTAAATATTTAGCTTTTATATAATTAAAAAAATTGGTTTTTTTCGTAATTGCACATATATTATTATAATTATAATTATAATACTTAAAAAATTACTATTTTGAAAGTTAAAAGTTGAAAACCCCCAACCCTAGTTCAGTAGCGCAGCAGTAGCAGCATTCTTCATTTCTTCCTCTTCTCTTGGCTGCAGCTTTCTTCTTCTCCTTCTAGCTGCAGCGTTGCGCTTCTTCTTCTTCCTCCACTCACGCCACTCACTGTTCAGCCTCTCTCTCACCGTCTCACGCCAGTATGCCACTTCTCCGCCGACCACCGCTCCACCACTCACTAGCCACTGCTCACGCCACCGTCTCACCGAGACCGTCTCACGCCACCGTCTCAGGTGTGTTGTTAATGTTGTTACCTATTTAGATACTTAGATTGGGTAATTTCTTTTTTTTTATTTACTTTCCTATACTCTTTATAAATTATAATATATATGCATGATAATTTATAGATGTTTTTGCATTTCAGTTTATAATGTGATTGTGGGTGACAATGCTATAATTTAGGACCATTGTTTAGTTTTATCATATTTTTTGGATTGAATCTCTTGAATTTTAATGATTATTTTTCTGTGGTGTACAAGTTTAAAAATTCTATTCGACATTGTGAATTTTATAACAGGTCAAATTGAAGTTAGGTTTCCCGTGGGGACCCGTTGGATGGTGGGGAATGGGGATGGGGGTTGATATATCCCCGACATGGGGTTTGGGATGGGGATGGGGGGCAAATGATACACGAGGATAGGGAATGTGAAAGACCTCCCTAACCGTTCCCCGTCCCGTTGCCATCCCTAATTGTTCTGATGATTTCCAGTAACATTCATAAGCACTTTTGAGTCATCTAAAACATTCATCTGTCTTTACTGTTGCATAAGAAGAGAGAATACCTTGTTGATTCTAGGAAATGGATCCATTAGCATAATTTGTGATCTTACACCAGAGTACTGGTCATTCAATCCATTTAAGAATCTAATCACATAATCATTATCTCTATATGATCTAATGGTGTTCACCAAAGAGAAAATGCATTGAATATCACGTGTGCATGAAGGAATTGGCCTGAAATTGTCCAACTCTTGCCATAAACCTTTCAAGTGTGTGAAGTAAATACTAATGTTCAAATTTCCCTGTTTAAAAGAATATAGTAGTTCTTCCTACAGTTCACATACCTTAAAGAATCACCTTGATAGTATTTTTCCTTGAGATCTTTCCAAACTTCAGCAACTATTTCAAGCCAGAGAACACTTTGAACAACATATTTGTCCAAAGATTGTGTGAGCCAGGAAAGAACCAAGGTATTGCACCTATCCCATGCCTCAAACAATCAATCCTAATTATTAGGTTTTGGCAAACTACCATCTATAAAATTCAGCTTATTCTTAGTTTTCAATGCCATAGTTGTAAGACCCAGGCTGACGAGGGCGGGGAGTGATCGCCCTCCTGGCATAAATAGAGGCACGGACAAGGAACAACTCCTGGCATGCTTCTAAGGGGGGTACATGAATGAACAAGATGCATAGTGCATGAGAGGGTGACCTTAGATTGTGTAGGAATGTGACTACATAGTGCATGAAGGCTTAAATTAATTGATTGGTACTATCATATCAACAAGATGCATCTTTTTTTCGGTAGTCCATCACTTAAGAACTCCATAGTTAAGCATGCTTGACTTGGAGTAATTCTGGGATAGATGACCTCCTGGAAAGTTTTCCCGAGAAACGTGCGAGTCGTCGCAATCCATTTGTCTGTCAAAGACGTTACAATAGTTATGGCTCTATTAATCGAATACTAATTGAATCAAGGGAAAATTATCTAAATCAGAGAATTTAATAGAAGAATTGAAGTTCTAGAATACAGAATCAACAATAAACGTTAGGAATTTTTGCACATATATCAACAAACAAACCTAATATATATGAATAGAACTCCAAATAGAAGAAGAAGAAAGTGAAATCAAATACCAAAAAGAAGGAATCAGAGTGAACACAGTAGACCTTTAGAAAAAAGTGCTTTGCTACCATGTTAGAATTAGCATATCGGAATCTGAGAAGATAAACATCCATGGAAACATGAATCCAATGAAGAAGGAAGAAGAATTGAGTGGGAAAAACGGTTATGACTCTTAATCGTGAAAGAGAGAAAGAGAGAACCAATTTGTGAATGAGAAAGTCATAAAATGCATAAATGATTTCTCTTTAACTAGAAAAGAAAGTAAGCTAGCTATTTATACAAAATTAGTTATTTGCTTAGCAAGTTAGTAGCTAAAACTAACAGCGAAACTAACTCTAACCATCTAATCTAACCGGTTAAATAACTAACTCTTCTTTTTTTTTTGCTAATCAAAAGAACTTTTGTATTAAACAAGCACAAGAAGTGCAAAACCACATACAAGATATGGACTCAAGCAAACAGACGCATCACAAAACAGACAAGACGCAAGTCCAAGGCTCTATACACCATTGACTGAAATCATATTTGTCTTGAGAGCATAAGGAGCAAAACCATCTCCAAGTCCGAATTTGAATCAAGTCCATCACCTGTATAGGGTCCATAACAGCATTAGAAAAAATCACCTCATTCCGCATGAGCCATATAGACCAGATCACTGCTAGCCAAAAACATCTCCACCCTTGGCCCGATCTGCTGCCTCTCATATAATCCATGTGGGCTCGAAAATGTTGCAGTACCTGAACAGAGCTATTCATACTGACCCCTAACCACCTATACACACCATTCCAAATAGAACTAACAACAGAGCAATGAACAAATAAATGGTCTGCAGATTCCTCATCACTATTACAAAAACAACACAAAACAGAATCACCATCAAAAGGAATCCCACGCCTGGATAGAGCTGATTTAGTTGGAACTCTTCCTCTTAGAACACGCCAAGCAAAGCCACAAACTTTAGAGGGGTCACAATTGATCCAAGCTTTACTGAGAAGAGAGGACGAAGCGTCCGGTTGACAATCCAGCAGCAATTTGTACGCCTCTTTCACCTCAAACAAGCCTCTGCTACTAGATCCCCATTTCCAGCCATCATCAATGCTAATCGAGCAAGCTTTAGCTTGGATTATCTGATTCAAATGCAACACCAGCTCCTCTTCCCAAGCAAAAAGCTGCCTCCGCCACCCCAGGTTCCACGACCAGACATTTTGGTTCCAACATCCACAATCCTTAACAAGGCTATGTTTATTCTGAGATAGCAAAAAGAGACGTGGGAAAAGATCCTTCAGCTTCCTATCCCCCACCCATCGATCTTGCCAAAACCTAGCTTTATCTCCTCTTCCTAAATCAATCCATAGGTTATCGTCGAACCAGTCCCTTTGATTCTGATTTTCGCCTACAACCACAGCATGTGAAGAACTCACCATATCCAGCCACCAATTTGAGAATTTCTTTCTATCACCAATAATCAAGTCTGCAGAGCATCCTCCATATTTGGAGTTGATTACCCTATGCCAAAAAGCATGTGACTCCTGCCGAAACCTCCACTTCCATTTCGCAAGAAGAACACTGTTGAACAAATGAAGGTCTTTGACTCCCAGACCCCCCAAAGCTTTTGGTTTGCACACATCTTGCCACGCCACCCAAGCTATGCCTCTGCCACCACCAGATTTTCCCCAAAGAAAAGCTCTTTGGAGTTTAACAAGCACCTTGATCACCTTCTTAGGAGCCCTATATAAAGAGAAGCAGTACACCGGCATACTGGACAGCACAGCGTTTAGAAGCACCACCCTTCCTCCAAACGAAATATATCTTCTCTTCCAAGATGCTAGGCGTTGCGAGACAACCTCTATGACACCCCTCCAAGAGGCTTCAAGCCTCGGATTAATCCCCACCGTGATGCCTAAGAACTGAAAAGGAATGTTGCCCACCTTGCAGAGCAGAAAATTCGATGCAGCTTGTAAAAAACCATCCTCCACCTTCACACCATACATCGAGCTTTTCCTGAAATTGACTTTTAGTCCCGAAGCCAACTCAAAGCACCTAAGGATACCCTTTAAGCACCATAGGTTGTCATATGATGGGCTGCACACAACCAAGGTGTCATCAGCATATTGAAGGATTGAGATCTCCTCACGATTTTGGCCAACTTTGAACCCAGAGAGAAGACCTCTGCTTAAAGCTGATCTGATTAACCCTGCAAAGCCTTCGGCAACAAGCAAGAATAGAAAGGGGGCCAAGGGATCCCCTTGCCTAATTCCTTTAGAAACATGGAATTCCTTCGTGGGGCTGCCATTCAGCAGAACAGAAATCATAGTAGTTCGGAGGCATTCCATAATCCACTGCCTCCACATATCAGGGAAATCACATCACATTTGCATATAATCCAGAAAATCCCAGCAAACCGAATCATACGCTTTCTGAAAATCCACTTTCAAAAGCAAGGCACCTCCACCCGCAGCCGATGAGGTCTTGGCACTATGAATGACTTCATTTATAATGACTGCAGAATCTAGAATGCTTCTGCCTTTTAGGAAAGCTGATTGGGTGTGGGAGATTAAGCTAGGCATGACCACCTTTAATCTTTCGGCAAGCACCTTGGATAGAATTTTATATAGGGACCCTACCAAAGAAATAGGCCTGAATTCCTGAATTCGGGAAGGATTTTGGACCTTTGGGATCAAAGTAATGAAGGAAGAGTTTAAACCCTTTGGGAGCCTGCCATTTGAATGGAACTCCTGCACAAAAGAGCACACATCTTCTTTCACAGTATCCCAGAATTCTTGAAAGAAGGACATATTAAACCCGTCTGGGCCAGGGCTTTTCTCTCTAGCACAACTCCACACCGCTTGTTTGATCTCATCATACCGAAAAGGTTCCGTCAGGAAGTCCTTTTGTTCTTGATTCAATCTCTGAACTAAGTGACATTCGGCCAGCAACTAAACCAATCATATGAAACAAGAATTCTATCGATTCTACTCATCGCTACTCCTCCTGCATGATAGCAGGAATATTTTCTACCAATCAAAGGCAGATCTATTAAATCCATCCTGTCAATCCATGTGTTGAACATCTCCATTCCTCTGCAATCCTCCAAGAACGATCTCCCTCTTCTCTCTGAACTCTCCCTGATGGTGTTAAAGTCCCCCATCACACACCATAACTCCGTGTTACTTGAATGTCTAAGGTTCCACACCTCCTCCCAAAGAGAAATCTTCTCCCTATAAATACAGGAAGAGTAAATCGTGATAACCATAACCTGGACATCACCTTGATACCACTCACCAAGGATGGCCACAAACCCAGCCCCTTTGGTAACAGACCTCTTCCTAAATTTCTTTCCATCCCACAAGCACAAAATCCCACCTGATCTACCTTGAGCAGGCAGAAAATCCCAATCGTAATCAGCTCTCCCCCATAACATAGAACAAAGACCTTCTTCAATATTTTCCATTTTAGTTTCTTCTAGCCCGATAAAATCCACCTCGTTCCTCTGAATCAGCTCTTTCACAGCCCTCTTCTTCACCCTCCCCCCCAACCCTCTGATATTTAAGGTTAAGCAATTCATTGAACACCTTCCTGTTCCCTGTGATTGTGGTCTTCAGACCCCAATCTATCCTTTCTCTCAAGTTCTCCTATTTTTCTAATCATCTCACAATCCTCCCCATCAAAAGTGACACCTATACTTTTCCCAACCTCCCACAGCTTCACTGCCACCTTATCTCCATACCTGAGAAGAAGTCGATTCACACAGTGAACATTGGAGTCTGATATGGAGTTGTCAATTGACGGGTCCGGTTCCACCGATTGGAGATCACTCCTAGTAGATCTTGTAGATCGTGAAAGCCCCTCAGCCTTCGACTTCACACTTTTCTTCTGCGTTCTTCTATCAAAGGAATTCTGCGGAGATTTCCTTTTCTTCTTATGGTTCTGTAGGATCCTCGGGAGCTTGCAGCAGAACATCTTCGCAACCTCCATCTTTCTCTTTCCGACCTTTGAAGTAAGGGATTTCTTCTCCAGTATACCTGTCCCCTCTATAGCAGACTCACCCCTTCCTTTTGTCCCAGAGGTCATACCCTTCTCTGTTTTGGAGTCAGCAAAACGAGCCCTGTTTTTGATAACTAAGGATCTGAGATAGCAATCCTCAGATTTCTCCGAGCTATCCTCCTCAGAGAGAGAGGAAAATCTATTTCTCTCTTGGACTTTTTTTCCCCTCTTAGGCAGTTTAGAGCTTTTTGGGCTTATGAACCCCACTTTTTTCTTTTTGAGCTGAACCGTTTTCTGTCCATTGTGGCCCTTCTCCTTTTGAGCCTGGCCCAACGAAGTAACCGGCCCAACATATTTTGAATTCAAAAAGGAGTGATCCTCTTCTCTAATCTGAAGGTTCTGGTTACTCCTAACCGTCACCTTTACTCTGTCTATTCCTTCCTCTGTTGCTGTCACAGCAGTAGCTTCCAACCTCGAGCCTCCCCCGCCTGACACCTCCTTTCTATTCTTTGTGATTTCACCATTCCTTATGCCCCCCAAAACAGCATCCTCTGCTTTATCTTCCTTGTTTTTTGCCTTACCTTTCCTAGAATTTGACCTAGAAGGAGTGGATAGAGCTAAAATCTGCTGGACAAGACCCACGCTCTTATCTCTCAGATTCCTAGGAATGGATCGTCCTTGTGAGGAGACATCCTCCTCCTCACCGTCTTGGCCGTCTGCTAAGCCCTTCCCCTGCGGTGTTTCCGGCCAAACCTCATCAAAAAATGTCTCAGAGACTCCTTCCTCACTTTCCTGTGACGAGAGCTCCTCGCTATCCTCAGGACCAGCATCCCAACCCATCATTTCAAGAGGGTCCTCCACCACTCTAATATCCACGATCAAGTCTCCCACCTTCACCGGGATAGATTCATCTATGCACCGATTGGACGTAGTTGCAATTAGAAAGCTCCCAATGTCCAGTCTTTCTCTATTCTTTGTCTTCCTCTCAAGCTCCACCATCCTACCCCATTTGCTTGCAAGCATAGAGAAGAAGTCTTCCTCCCAAGCTTGGACCGGAATCCCAAAGCACCGTATCCAAACATATCTTTCTCTAACCACCTTCGAAGGGCTCCACTTCCTCATCTCTAGAAATATTGACTCAAACCACTCCTTCTCCGTCTTCAAAAGCTCTTCTATTTCCGAGGGTGATTGGCCCTCCAACAGAACCATTTTACCTCCCATAGGCTTGGCATTTATAGTGAATAAGCCTTCTCTCAGCAGTAGATCCCTGATACTCGTGGCATTCAGACCCATACATTTATAATCAAGTTATTGGATATTTTTAGAAATTTTGTGGAAGGGCATACTTATCAATTATCACCTATGGTGCTTATTATTAACGGTTTACTTGAGGCCAAAAAATAGTTTTAAAAAAAAACTTTAAAAAAATAATTATATCATCACTAAAATCTTAAACATCTTAGTTTTAATATAATTTTTTAAGCTAGTTCAATGTTAACCTTTTATATTAAGACTTTTATCGTAAATTTAAAGGTTAATAAGAAATCTTATTATTAATTGTCGTTCTAATCCACATAAAATATATGAAATAGATATACTCTCTCCCATTCTAAATATAAGCCTCTATGACGAATTTTTTTATCTTTAACATAAGTCTCATTTCCAATTTTCAATACTTCTTTTCCACAAACACTCCTATTTACTTAACACTTTTTAGATTCTCAATAATAATTATAAGGGAACTTTTGAAACTGTATACCAAATATTTATATTTCTAATACCACTAACAATACTAACTAACTTTTTTAAAGGAAGTAAAAATTAGTCAAATGGGCTTATAATAAGGACCAGAGGGAGTATAACATTCCTATCCGATTTTAGTAAGTAAAGGTGAGTGCCTTTAAAAAAAAAAAAAAAAGCAATCCCCCTCCCTCCCTCAAATTTTTATTAGGGTGGAAACAAGCGGAATTGAATTTGGTTGAAGTAGCAACTAGGTTTGATTCGTTAAAAAATAATTTAGTTAGAAACTCTGCTATTTTTTTTCCAATTCAAATTTATTTGAGTTTATGAATTGTTGTGCGATTCAGTTTGTAAGTTTGAAAAAGAAAATTCAATTCCTTAGCTTGGATAATAATAAAGTTTTTTTTTACCAAATACATTACATAAAATAAATATCCTAAATAAATTTCTCTCATACAAACCATATGTTACACCAACGTGGACTTGGTCAAGTGGTAGCTCACTTGGTCTTATAACCAACTTGTCTTGAGTTCGAGTCTTGGGTATGGAGCAACCCCGCTGGGAAACCCCTACCGCTCAGTGCGAGCTCAGTTGGATCGGATTGGATGAGTCGGATTCTAGATAAACCAGATCCGGGTACAGGTTGGTGCACGAAAAAAATGTTATTAACACCTGTTTCGTTACTACTCACACCCGATTTTTATAATTACCCTAATCCTATTATTTGCACCCATAATCTTATCACTACTCACACTCACCATCTTCAACCTCTCATACTCAACCCACATGATCATTTTTCAACCTATCATCCTTCTCATCCAATTCCATATAAACAACCTTGTGCAGTGCTTCATTTTTTTTTACCGAATAATCTCTATACAGATCTAAATCTATTAATATTATTATATATGTCAAAAGCAGTGTGCAATATCAAGTTTTCATGGAAGTAAGGAAGTACTGTCTTGAATTAAACCAATGGTACTCATACTGTATTAACTATTAGTCAATGTCACACAATGGAATCATGATGAATTTTATGCGCATGGAACATAAGTGGATGATTCTCCATTTTTTAATGGAAAGAGGATTTTGTGCCTTTTTTTTTTCAAATAGATGATAAACTAATATGATACTTTAAAGATATTGACTTGCCTGATAATATGATACAGGTTATTTTGAAGTGCATTTCTACCCCCTTCATGAGTCTTATTTGGAACGGCGAAACTCTCGACTCTTTTAATCCTGAAAAAGGTATTAGGCAAGGTTTCCATATCGCAGTATTTGTTTGTCCTCTGCATGGAAAGGTTGTCGCAGCTTATAAATGTGGCTGTTAACAACGATTTCTAGAAGCCTATACATTTATCTAGAGGGGTCCCAGACTATCACATTTAGCTTTTGCGGACGATTTAATTTTGTTTGTTGAGGTTGGGATGCACCAGGTTGATTGTATATCTACCTGTTTGGATCTTTTTTGTGAAAGCTCTGGTGGAAAAATAAACAAAGAGAAGACTAGGATTTATTTCTCTAAAAATGTGCATTCTAATCTTAGAGAAGAAATTAGTGACGCTTTTGGATTCCAAAGAACAAATGACCTGGAGAAGTATTTGGGAGTTCCTCTCATGCATAAAAGGGTTTCGAAGGATACTTTTAGGTACGTGATGGATAAAGCTACTCAGCGTTTAAGTAGTTGGAAAAGTAAAACTATGTCTTTTGCTGGTAGATTAACTCTAACACAATCGGTTGTGGGAGCCTTACTACTTATGTGATGCAAACTTCCTACCTCCATAGACAGATTTGTGATAATTTAGATAAGTTGAGTAGATCTTTCTTGTGGGGGGATATTGAGGGTAATAGGAAAATGCACCTTGTGAAGTGGGAAAATATTTGTAAGCCTAAATCTCATGGAGGCCTGGGGTTGAGACAAGCTAGAATTTTAAATACCTCCTTTATGATGAAGGCTGGTTGGAACTTGATTATGGAAAAAAATTCCTTATGGGCCAGTGTTGTGAGAAACAAGTACAAATGTGGCAATAATGTAATCCCTATTGTTAAACAAAGAAACTCCAGCTCGAATATGTGGAAAGGGATTTATAAAAGTTGGAGTCATGTTGAAGAAAATTTGATATGGAGAATTGGTGATGGGAATATTATTCGGTTCTGGGTTGACAATTGGGTGCCTGGTTTGGGAAAGTTGAGGAGTTATACTAGTCACCCTTTGGATGCTGTTGATGAAAATAAAAGAATAAAGGACTTCATTCTCCCCAACGGAGAGTGGAACTTTAATCTTTTAACAGGTATGCTCCCAAATAATATTGTGAATACTATTAGGGCACTAAAACCTCCTTCTTTTGCAGGTATGGAAGATCACATTGCTTGGAATCCCACAAATGACGACTGGTTCAGCATAAAATCAGCTTACAATCATGTAGCAGGCATTGGTGATTCAGATGAGGACCGTGTCTTCAAACTCATTTGGAGTTGGGATGGACCGCAGAGAATAAGATCTCTTCTATGGAAAGTGGCAAGCAATGCTCTACCCACAAATGATTTCAGGAAGAAGAGACACTTAACAAATTATAGTCATTGTCAAATTTGTGGTGCTCATGAGGAGAATACGCTACAGGCTGTGAGAGACTGTAGATATGCAACCTTGATATGGAAACACTTCATACCTCAAGTTCATTGGAATGCTTTCTGCTCTACAGATTTGAAACATTGTCTGGTCCTTAATTTATCTACCAACTTTGGAAGGAAATCGAAGCAAAATTGGTGGGTAACATTTGGTATCACCATGGATACAATCTGGATGCAGCGGAATAGATATATTTTTGAGGGAGATAGCTTCGAAGTAACAGGAACTTTAGTTCAAATTCAAAGAAGGGTATCTTGGACCCTGGAACCGTTGCACATAGAGAATCTCATTGATGCTACTGCAAATAAAGCAAGGGGGTCATTTATACGTTGGTCTCCTCCCCCGAAACATTGGTACAAGATAAACAGTGATGGTTCCTTTTATTCTGACACTGGTTTGGCTACTTGCGGTGGAATTTTAAGGGATGAGCATGGAACTTTTATGGTGGCTTATGCAGCTCAACTTGGTTACTGCAGTATAATGCATGCGGAATTGTGGGGAAATCTCCATGGCGTAAAATTGGCAACGCACAGGGGCTTTAATAATCTCATCATTGAAGCGGATTCTAAGAGCGCGATTCAATATCTGCAAACCGGCTGTAATCCTCTTCATCCCTGGGCCTCTTTGGTTCGAGAAATTAAAAGCTGTCTCATGGGGAAGAATGATGTTTTCTATCATATTCTGCGTGAAGCAAATAAAGTTGCGGATGCTCTGGCAAATTATGCGCATAATTTAGAGTTCAGATTTAAGATTTTTGATGTAGTGCCAAATTTCGTTATTATTCCCCTCATTACTGATTATTCAGCAACGTATTTCTACAGAGGGATGTAGTTTTTTTCTTTTTCTTTTTGGGATGTAGCCCCTTGTATTCACCAAAAAAAAGATGATAAACTAATAATTAATTCTCAATTTATAATTTTTTTGGGACACTAATTAATTTTCATGAAATTGAGTGAGAGGTTGAAGATGAGAGGTTGAAGATTGTGGGTGTGAGTAGTGATAAGATTATGGATGCAAATAATAAGATTAGGGTGTGAGTATTAGATATACGAATGTAAGTATTAATATAAGAGTAATGTTAACAAGTAAGTGCAAAAAATTATAAAAAAACGGATACAAATAGTAATGAAACGGGTGTTAATAATATCTAAAAAAACCATATGTTACTACCATTTTGTATTCTATCTTTATGACTTCATTTATTCTCTTTCTTTTTTTTCTTTTAATTCTAAATTTTTTTATCTTTTTTTGGTGAATCTTAACCTCGATTTTTTCGGTGCTTATAACTTAGCTTTAATGTATTATGTTTTATTACATTGTATATATCTCAAATGTTTTTTTAATCACTACCTTCATTCCGTTTTCTTATGTTTTATTTTTTTTATACTTTTTTCTTAATATTATTTTTAAATTAAAGTATTTGTAGAAATTAAAAAATTGATTTAAACTTACATATATATTAGGAAAAATTGCGCTCACCGGCTCTAATTAAGATTTGCCATAATGACATAGACATCCTTCTAATTTTAGAAATGGCAATCACCTCCCCTCTTTGACATTTACCTTCAGGCTTGCACCCCGTCCATGTAGTAGACCATTAGTTTACTAACAAAAATACTCTGCTTACTACCAACAATGACATTAATACCCTCAAGGGGTCTCTTTGTTACTAACACAAATTCCAAGTGTATTTGATGCATTTTATCTCAACAATATATAATATGGTAAAGTTAAAATACTTTTTTATTAAAAAAAATTTAATTTTGTTTAAGAAAATGTAATAATTTTTTATGAGAAAAAATATTTTTTCTTACGAGAACACATATTCTTGTATAAAAATTCTACATGAATTGATTTTAAAATAATGTAAAATACTGAGTGTCATTGGTTACACAAACTCTACATAAAAATTATCTTCACAAAGATTACATAATGATTGAACATAAGTACACAAACTTTATATAGATAATATTTATGTAAAGTTTGTTTAACTAATGCTTGGTATTTTGCATTATTCTAAAATCAATTCGGGTAGAATTTTTATACAAGAATATGTGTTCTCGTAAAAAAATATATTTTCTCTCAGAAAATTATTATATTTCTTGCACAAAAAATAATCTGTAAAATAAACATTTTAATTTTACCATATTAATTATTATTGGGAAGAAAAAACGTACCAAATACACTTGAAATTTGTTTTAGACATCGCTTGAGGACATAAATGTCATTATCGGTCCTAAGCAGAGTATTTCCATTAGTAAACTAACATTCAATTACATAGAGGGGGTGCAAATGTAATGGTGAATGCCAATGAGAGAAGGCGAGTGTCATTTCTAAAACTAAAGAGAATGTTTGTGTCATTATGGCAAATCTCAAGGGTAATGAGTGCAAATTTCCCTATATAATATGCATTATCGAGTCAGTTCACGAGCTGATCTATACACTTGCCTCTAGTTCAGTTCGTTTATCAAACGAATTGAATTTTCGGTTCATTTAACTCACAAATCAAGGTTTAAGAGCTGCTTAATAAACTTAGTCTTAAAAGAATTTTGAGTTGCTCGATCTGTGTCCTAGTCTATATTAATGTAAATTCCTCCTCATTAAGGTTGTTAAATATCATTGCATTGGATTACAGAATCATATAAGAAACTCTGGATCTTGCATAAACATTTAACAACAAGAACAATAACAATGATACAACAAGGAGTTAACTATGATCTCATTCACCTCCTCCCATGATCACCAAAATTTTATAGTCGTCAACAAAAATTGGCTTCAAATTTAGTAATGGATATGATGATTAACTATCCCATCCATGATGGCCAAGCAATTTCCACCAAGCTGATAAACAGTTTGCGAATCCTCGGCAAATGGGATGTCAACTCCAGGAGATTTAACAAAAGCATCCTCACAAGAAGATCTATCTGCCAACACAGAGGTAAACTTGTGATAAGCATCAACCACATTTTGTTGGTTCAACAAAACCACAGCTTCCTTGATGGTATTCACAATGTGTGCATATTGTTTCTTGCATATGTCAAGGGCTTTAGATGTATTCTTAGAAGGGTGATTAAGTGATTGGGAAATGATGTTGGCCACCTTTACGCTTTGATTAAGCGTGGCCTCGATCTCGGTCTCAAGGGCCTTGATAGGATCAAAGGAGCCTTGGAAATTTGGGGCAATGGTCTCAGCACAAAGGGCAGGGTTCTCAGTGCCTCTGCAAAATTCAATGACTCGAGGGTTAGGCTTGATGATTTGGTGGGTGACTACAGCTGCATTCTTGTAGGCGGAGCCCGTAAGGCTACCTGTGTTTGATTTTGCAGGAGTTGGGGCAGTGGATGCCGATGCAGAGACGAGTGCTGATAAAGAAGGCCTGACCAAAGAAGGCTTGACGAGGATGCGCGACGCGGGCACTGCAGAGAAATAAGGCTTGGCGGTGCTGATCATTGCGGGCACTGCATTGCTTGATAGTAGGAGAGAAGAGATTGAAACAATGAGGAGGAGGCTTTTGTTGAAACCCATGTTGTCTGTCTCTTCTAAGTTCTGTAGAGGAAGACTAAAGGAAAAACCAAAGGTTGGAAATTGAAATTGGAATGAGAAGAAAGATGGGGTTTTATTTTAGAGCATGCAAACAAGATTTTAGAGTATATGCTGAAAATAGAGTATGAGGTAGCTGTTATGAACAAAATTGGTTTTGCATTATGGGTTCTCATTAGATATAGTACGTGTTAGCCGCAGTTTATTTTCCAATGTAACCACAGACTCATACATGGGCATCCAAGGCAAGGTTAGTTAGTTTATATAATTGGAAAACCAGAATTGACTGCTAAAATTAATGAAATGAGACTTCGAGCACAGTATTTGTAACAAATTTTACTTTCAACTAAAAATATGAACATCAATAACAATAATATAACAAAATAATTATTCAACTACTTTGTAATGGCCAGTATGGAAGTTCTAATCTTTCCAAAAAAATCATAAGATATGAACTCGAAGGATGAATGAATCTTTGAATATTAAAGCTAGTGAAATGGAGTTTTTTTCTTTTTTAATAAGAGGGGCTAACTTAGGAGAATAATATTTGGAAGCCAACCTTCAAACAAACTACAAAACAAATGTATACAAAATTTGATCTAGATGTGTAACTATCAAAGAATCTCTTGTGCTGTTTTTGAATAAATAAAAGGAAATTTCTAATGTATACTTTCGAGTATATGTTAAGGATACTTGAAAAAGTTAATTTATATGAGGATTTTTTTTTTCAATCCCTTGAGATATGATATTTTAAGTTTTCACTATTTGCTATCTAAAGCATACTTATCATGTGTCATGGGGCACACATTAATGTAAGGATGCAAGACCTTTTTTTTTACAAATAAAACAATGAAATGGAAAGGGAACCATTCCTCCCAAAAGAAAACCCCAAATTGGAGTGTATACAATGGAAACATCCTTATGTTCCATTCTAAGTCCCCTCCAAACAATGGGAAGGCGATGGTGACACCCCTTCCGTCTTTCCCTTCTCATCTCATCCCATTCCCTTGCATTTTATTTCATTCCCCTTCAAAATCCCAAACATAGCATCAGGGAAAAACAGGACGGTTCTTTACCATGGAGGATGGCAAAAGCTACCTCACAAATCAAAATTCAATTAGCTCAATCAAAGAACAAAGGTTATCTCCCTTATTAAAGAAGTCATGGATAAATAAATCTCTTGACACCCAATGTCATTCAACATCACAATCAATAAATAAACCATTTCACTAAATTTGTTCTATTAATCTATTTACACAAGCTATATTAGCCAACTCATCTTTGAACTAACTAGTTTGCTAACTACACTATCTATTACTCACTCACAACAAAAGGCTCCAATCACGTTGGACAATTCCATAGCTCATGCTTCAACCTTAGCTATGGATTGAAGAAAGTGCTCAAAAATCAAAATTACGCAGTTAACTTTGAGTTCTATGTGGATTTCTGAATGGCCTGAGTTTCTGAGAATTCATCGTCCTTCATGAAGATCTTCAGAGTAAACCTCCGTCCTAGATATGTTCTCATTTTCAAAGGCGCTTAGACCGGAGTAAGGACCTGAAGAGAACATTGAAGATGTACCATCAAACTCGAAAGTGCTTGAGGACTGTCTCAGGTTGTTCCTTGTATTGGATGCGGGTAACATGGAATCGTTGTATTCTGTGATGCGCTGCACCATTTTAAGTGACTGTACTACTTCACCCATTGTCGGGCGCTGGTTTGCTTCAGGAGCAACACAGGCTGCAGCAATGGTGCAAACACGATCAAAATCTTCCTTGGGATACTTTCCCCCAAGTCTTGGATCAGCTAGCTCTTCCAACCGGTCCTTATCTCTAAGGATTGGCCTAGCCTGAAAAGAATAATAAACTTGCTATTATCCAATGTAAGAAATTCAAAGGACAGATACAAGTTCAATTTTTAAAATATTTCCAAGTATAAAACACAGAAAAGAAGGGGAAGGTGCTTTCAACTTGACAAAAATGATGTGAGATTGTCTAAGTATGGAACTAACCCAAGTAACAAGGTTTTCTTGTCCAGATGGCTGTGACATATCCACAGGTTTCCTTCCGGTCAGCAGCTCCAGCAAGACAACCCCATAACTATAGACATCACTTTTAACCAGTAGGTGCCCAGTCATGGCATATTCAGGAGCTACATACCTACATAACAGTTTCATTTCGTCTTACATCTAAATTCCATGAAATAACAAGCCTAAGAATAGACCAATACTAACCCAAATGTTCCCATGACACGAGTAGACAAGTAATTAGTTCTTCCTTCCGGTGCCTGCTTAGCAAGACCAAAATCTGCAACTTTAGCATGAAAGTTGTTCTCAAGCAATATGTTGGATGCCTTGAAATCTCTGTGTATTACACTGGGCTGTGAGTCTTCATGCAGATAAGAAAGTCCTCTTGCAGCATCAAGTGCAATCTTCATTCTGGTGTCCCAATCCAAAGGACAATTTATTCCCAAGGGACCTGGGAGTTGGGACAAATCAAGGCCATACAATTTAAGAATAAAGCATATTTTAAAAGAAAAAACACAACAGCAAACCATATAAAATTCAAGATTAAAGCTGAACCTATGATTTGAAAAAATGAAACCAAGTATAACAACAAAGGATAGAAGGCATGTACAGTTCAAGATCAAAGCTAAACCCATGTTTTAAAAAATTGCATTACCATGAAGCCAGGCCTCCAAACTTCCATTTGGGACAAGCTCATAGCAAAGTAGATTTTGTGACGAGTCGCGATTGCTATAGTAGCCCACTAGTTTTACAAGGTTGCGATGATGCAATCGGCTAAGCATTTCAACCTCGACCAAAAACTCCTTGTCACCCTGCAGCCCTCCACTAGTAAGCCTTTTAATTGCAACAGCTGTACCATCATTTAAGACACCTTTAAAAACTCTACCAAACCCTCCTTCTCCGAGTACACTTGCAGGTTCAAAATTGTTTGTTGCTTCTTTGAGTTCTTCAAACGCAATAAATCGTGTACTGGTTGCTGTTGAGTGGGGAAGAGAACGCACAACTGAAACTGCACTTTCCGTCCTTGCCTTTTCTGCAGGAAAGAGAAAGAGTTAGTAGGAAAGACAAGAACAGAACCTCACAAGATAATGGAAAAGATTTCTAAAATAAAACAGTAAAACACAGTAAATTCTAAAATGACCACTATTATTACTAATATCAATATCAATGCCAAGACAGAGAAGAGAAGTTGAATATTGTTTCTTCATAAATAATACATTTTGAAGCTGAATATGATTTTACATTCTTCCTTTCATTATCTAAAATGTAAAAAACTCTAGGATGACATCCTAAAGCATAATTAAGTTTCTCAAAAAAAAAAATGTTACTATTTCGTTCGAAACAGACTTATAACCATGGGAGTTGTGTGACAACCGGCAACCTTCGTTGTAGAGACATTTTTCAACAACCAGAAGTCAACAATTTCAATTTTCTAATCCAGATTCAGCAGGATAAAATTGCATGCTAAAATATTTTCCAATTTTTATTCGTGCCATGTTGTAGCTTTTCCTTTAAATTGGCTCTCCTTATTCCGTACTCAGCAACATAAAATTGTATACTAAAACAAGTTCATGATCACAATTCACAATACACTCATAAAAAATCCACATTCAACTTATCGACTCCAATTAAAACATCTCAAGATCAATTTATGAACCTTTCTCAAGCACTTGTGCCAGCTACCAAATAATCATAGAACCGCAGATGAGTATGCTCCATTACAGACAACTACATATGTGTATGTTCTTTTCTTTGGGCCATTATGTAGTTTTTTTCCTTCAAATCTATCTCTCTTCTTTGCTTCATGTGTTCCTTTTCGTCCGTGCCAAATTAGAGCTTTTCCCTCTCACTCTCTTTGTGCCATGTTGTAATTTGTATTTAAATGAACCAATTTGCCTCCATTTAATCTTTATACTTTATATTTAGTGACTTTATAGTATCCAGATTATAAAAGGCGGCCAAACAAAATCCATAGTGATTTCCACCGTCACTAGGTTATCATGGGAATGCAAAATAAAATAAATATCTTACTTCCTTCTCTTTCTGACACCTAGTTTTTCCTTTAAATCGATCAATTTGCCTCCATTAATCTTTATACTTTCTATTTACTGACTTTATGATATCTAGATTACAAAGGTGGTTTAAAAAAATCCATAATGATTTCCACCATTAAAAGGTTATCATAAGAATGCAAAATAAATCTGAGAAAAAAGGAGCTATAGTTGGAGATATTTACCAGTTTCAATGGGAGGTGCTTTCACCTTTGGCAGTAACTTACATACACAAAGTATGAGAGCAGATATGATGCAAATGAACAGTACACCAATAGCAATTCCAAGAATAAGGAACAAATTTGAATGCCTTCCCCTATTTGAAGAACTTGGTGGTGTACCTTTAGGTGAATGATACAGAGGTGCTTTCACAGGTGACGCAACCAAAGTAGGAGCTGCATTAACATACAGAGATATATTACTCTACATAAATGCATAGTTCTTCATTCTCAACCCCTCCATCAATCCCCACGAAAAGGAACTTGTTTGTTATTCGTTGAGTTCAATCACTATAGAAAAGTATCTAGCACTTTGTAAGATTAAACCAAAGGCCTTAAAGTGCACACAAACAGAGATAGGTAACAAGTTATAAGCAATGTTAGGACAGATAATACATCTCCAGCAATACACAGACCACTATTAAATTTACGTTTCACAATTAGCAAAGCAGCATACTTTCACTGCATTGTGTTTGCAAGAAAAAGAGGAAACAAATGTAAAATTATTTAAATATAACAGCTATTACATGCCATGACTCGAGTACACAATAGACCCCTCAGCATACATGTAACTTTCTCTTCTTGCCGCTTCAGCAGGAACCATTAAATAATGATAATAATAAAAAATAAATGGAGATAAATATCAATAAAGGCCAAACTGTATACATAAGCAACAGAGTAAACGCTGTAGCTGAAACATTTATATAAATTACAAAGGATCCAAAACCAAGTACAACTAAACGCTACCAATGTTATGTGTACAATAATCATCCCACTAGTTTTACTTATTAAGAAAGCCACCGCGATTAGTAATGGTATATTTTAGAAATACAAAAAGGCATGGACTTACCTTGAGCAGGAGGTGGAGGTTCAAACCATGTCATATTAAGAACTTCGTAGCCACCCACTAAAGTAGGGTCTAATCGAACCTTATGCATTGAAAGCGAAGAGTTTATTTTCGATGCTTCATTGGCAGAGAAACTGATACCCTTAAGTGGAGTAATATCGATCGATATATTTAATGCTTTTAAGTTGACTACATAAAAATTTATCACTTCAACCTGGTTATTTTGCAACCCAAGCTGCGCAGCTAATTCGTCAAGAAAAAGAGCCCAATTAGGATTTGGAGAGACATTCATAAGAAGAAGGTCTAGCTTTATGGGATACACACACTGGCAACTCGTACTGCCTCGTTTCAATACCATGTCTTGCTTACAACAATCTGGAAGAAAAAAAAATTAAACAACTGTGTCACTATCACCTTCAGGTTCCAAAGCTCACAAAATTAAGCAGTTATTTTATATAAAACAGGACATCCCAGTTATCTGAGGTGGGCTTGCTATAAAAAATGAAACCAAAGCATTACAAACAAAAAATTAACATAAATAAGAAAAAAGAATGCGATGGCTTACTGGAAACATAAGGGTCCACTGGCGACTGAGCCAAACCAGGAGGCATTGCATGAATAGTAGAATGCATAGGAGCAGTATCTTTAAAGTTGGAAATTGGAGGTTTAAATTCACTCTTCTTCTTGAATGGTACGGACAAGGGTGAACTTGCAGGCGGTCGACTAGTACTTATTAAAGGACCGTATAAAGGAGAATTTGCTGGGATCGGTGCTGCAATTGATGCACCACGAGAAGTCATATGCTTCTTAGACCAATGGGGACTTTCCGGAAATGGTAAATCACGAACAACGACAGAGGACAAAGGTGACCTAGCTGGCGATAACAATGGTGATTCCAGTGTTTTATCATTTACACCAGGCTCAATCATAAGTACTAGGCAAGATAGTATAAGCAACGATTTCAGCAACAAGCCTCGAACCTTTTCAAATAAACCTGCATCATCACATAACGAAACCAAACCCAGCTATCAATGGCGCTGTACTAACCTCTAAAATGCACAAAAAATGGAAGGTAATAAAAAAAGAAAGAAGATAATCTTCTTTATTTCATCACTTGTCTTGCGGTTAAAATAAAGACTGAACGCCCAAATAGAAAAAAAAATGCACCCCTTGATTTAATCCCTGAGAAATGTTAAATAATGAAAAATCTCAACTCAATCCTCAAGAATCTCAAATGCCAATCTAATTAGTCCTACTCAGGACAAATTTTAGGTCACGGCCAATCCCTAACAAGGACTATTTCGAGAGTCAATTGAGATTCTTGAGAATCAAGTTATGATTTCTCATTCCTTGGGGACTAAATTGAAGTAGACAAATTTACTTTAAAAAGAGTAAATACACATTTTCATCTTCATCACCTACAATTTAGTACCTGAGAACTGAAAGCTTCTTACTCGGTTTCTAAGAACATCAAATGCTGATCAAAATAGTCTCGAATGAAGACTACTTTGACCATTCAAATCAGCAACTGAATTACTAAATTGACCTACACATGAGGTTCTTAGAGGCCACATTATTAGTTTTCATACCTCACAGAATAATGACAGTAAATTTTTCAAGAAGCCAAATTAGTCAATTTATTAGTTCTACATTGTGATCATCGAATTCGCGAAACTATTGCAGTGGGTGCGATGCCCGAAGCCTTTTTTTTTTTTTGTTGCCCATCCGGTTCCCCAAGTACTACATAGGTACATTCGGATCTGACCCGGGTTGCGTGCCTAGCTGTGGCAAGTGACTAGGTGAGTCTCCCAACATGAATTTTCTGCATCCACAAGGAATCGAACCCGAGACCTTACTTAAGCGACACCGAATCGCTTACCACTCGTCCCAACCCATGTTGGTCGATGCCCGAAGCCTTTAACATTCGGTTGTGGTCATGAACTCATATTTAAAACCTTAGTTTCTCTAAGAACATCAAAATGCTGATCAAAATAGCCTCGAATAAAGACCACTTTGACCACCAAATCCACAATTGAATTACTAAAATTGACCAACATTTAGAGACCAAGTCATTAGTTCTTCATTTCTCATGGAATAAAATTGAGAGCATCAATTATTCCTAAGGAGCCAAATTAAGTAATCAGAACACAAGATTTATGGGTATTGAATAACATACCATGAGGTTCAAGAACTATGGAATACTCATAAATAAATGAATAATAACAAGGTAGAGCAACCAAACTAAGTAACCATGTAAAAAAAAAAGAAGTGAAGATAAAATAAAAATTATTACCGGTTGACATGAGGAAACGCCGTTGATTGCACCCACGGGGTTCAGATCTAAAAAGATGAAGGTGAAATCAACGGCCAGGAATAGAAAGAGAGTCAGCAGTAGGATGAAGAAGTAAAGGGTGGATCCAAACCAGGGAAATCCATGGTGGGTACAGTTTCGGGTTCAGAAAGTGAGGTCTCACTGAAGCAGAAGCAGCTTTCCATAGCTGAAAATGGAGATGAATGAATGTGCTGGTTGCACAGCTCAGCAATCTGTTAAAGTGTTTTGTATTTTATTTTTTTGGCTCAGCAATATGTCATGACACTTGTTAAGTTTTTATACTAAAAAAAACAAGTACATTATTTCATATTTCGATAATTTAAAAAATTGCATTTTTTAATGGTTATTTATTACATTTAACTTTTTAATAAGTATAACAAAGGTATTCCCTCCGTTCCAATTTAACTGTTACTTTAGCAATCTCACACATATTAAAAAAGTTATTTAATATTTCAATTTTCAAGAGAATTATTAAATAACTTTACTATAATACTCTCAAAGTACATTAATTATCACCCATTTCACATATTTTAACACATTAAATGCAAGGTTAAAGGTAAAAAAAATCAATTAATACATCCTCGAATTCCTAAAACGACAAATAATTTGGAACAAGTTAAAAATGCTAAAGTAACAGATAATATGGAACGAGCGACTGCTTGTTAGCCATTGCCTTACTTTTTTTTTTTTATTTTTGGGTTGTGGGGGGTATGAATGGTTTTCGAAAACTGGGAGTTTAATTTTTATTTTATTTTTTTTTGTTGGGTTTGTGGTGTTGCGTGCGGGAGCAGGGACTTGGCTTTAAATGCGGGTCCCTAACGTGGGGGGTGTTATGTTAACGGAAAAGAACAAACTAAACGGCAAAAGGAGGGATAAGGGAGAGAGATGTTGGGGAGGATGGTGGTGCGACACTACGACTAATTTGACTAGAAAGGGAAGGGGGAAGGGATGCAGAGCAGGACTTAAAAAATAAAAAAAAAAATTATTTTTGGTTTATTTATAGTTTTAGTTCTTGAACTAAGGTGCTTTTTTGGAATTGATCCTTAAATTTTTTTTGATGTTTTGGGTCTCTGAACTTTGTTTAATTTTTGGAAATGGTTCTTTCGTCACTTAAGTTGTGATATGATCGAGAATATGTCATGTCACCCTCGCCATATCCATAGGTAACATGTCAGATGATGTCACGTGAATTTTTTAAATTAAAAAAAATCAAATTTATTAAAAATAATTAAAAATTGAACATTTCCAAAATCTAAATTTTTAAATTAAACAACTTAAGTGATGAAAGGACCATTTCCAAAATTTGAACAAAGTTTAAGGACTCAAAGCATTGAAAAAAAAGTTTAAGAACCAATTTCAAAAGAGCACATAAGTTTAAAAACTAAAAACTTAAATAAATCAAATAAAAATAATGAACTATTAACGTTCCTTATGTGTTTTCATTGTATCAATTATTCCCTCGAAATTTATAATTATATATTTAGTCTCTTAAAATTTTCGGATATACTAATTTGGTTCCTTAATATATTTTCATATCAACTTTTCCCTCAAAATTTTTTTACATATCAACTTGGTCCCTCATATTTTAATGACCAAATTGGTATAAAAATCCTGAAGGACCAAATTGATACGTCCGAAACCTTGAGGGACCAAATTGGTATATTTGAACATTTTTTTAAGGACTAAATGTATATTTATAAATTTTCTAGGACTAGATTGATATAGTAAAAAAACATCATAGACTAAATAAATACTTCTTCACTCAAAAAAAAAGTTGATAAGTGGGTTTTTTTTTTTACTCTTTGGCAAGTACTACATGTGTCTCCAGGAGCACCCTTAATATCAGGGAACCTTTGAAACTAATCCTGCACGAGGTCGCGTTTCTATGCCTCTCCCAACGGGGTGCATTAACCGGGAATCGAACCTGAGACTTCTTAGTCTCAGGCCGCATTCTCAAGTTCTCAAGTTAGCATAATTGCACCACTTGAGTCAACCCCCGGTGGTGATAAGTGGGTTTTTTTTCCTTGTCCACGTTCATGTAAACTTGTTCACTCAGTCACGATGAAAAATAATTTTGTATGTATGTTTGATATAGCTGGTAAAATAAAATTATAATTATTTTTTATGTGATTATAATCTGGTAAGATTGTAATGAGATTATGATTATAATGAGATCATTGATTTTGATTATAATGAGATTATGATAATAATCTGGTAAGATTATAATATGTTAAAATTATAATTTGTTTATGTTTGGGTATTTTAGCTGAAAAATAAATTTAAGTTAATCTGTTTTGTTTGGATAGTGTATAGAAGATTATTTTTACTGAGTAAATTACAATAAAGGGTATGATGTGACAAGTGGGTAGTTAATGTGTTTGAGCAATAAGGGTAGAATAGGAAAATTACATGGGTCTAAAAAATTAATCTCCAGCTTCTAGGAGGAAGCTTATAAATTTTGATTTTTTTAAAAAAATATAAGCTATGATTATAATCTGTAAAGTAAACAAACATTAATATGATTATTTTTGAAAAATAAGCCAAAAATAATAATCTTCATCCTATCCAAATATATATAGTACTTTTATTTTTTTTTTAAATAATCATAAATTAGCGTCTTTGTTTGTCAATGCAGGTTAATAATTTTATATAATATTTTTGGAAAAATAATCAAAATTTGAAAGTTCTTGCATAACTTTTAGATATTATGTTTTTAAATCCATGTAGTTTTCTTATTCTACCATTATCACTCCAACACATTAATTATCTCATTATCACTTCATACCATTTTTGGTACTTTACTCGGCAAAGAATAATATTTTTTACATTATCGAAACAAAACAAATCAGCTTAACTTCATTTTTTAAGCTTTTTTTTTAAATTTTTTTATTTTTTCAAAAATTGTTTTTATTTTTTTTTAGAAATTGACACATGATGACATGTGTCGTTTCCATATTGGCTGAGAGAATGACACGTTAGCTGCCAACTGACGAAGTTGCCTAGGAGTTAATGGAGGGACCTCTGACAAAATAATGAAAAGTTAAGGGACCTGATTCAACAAAACAAAAAAAGAACAGGGACTAAGTTCAAACGGCTTAAGAACTTGAAAATTAAAAAAGTCTTTCGTATTTTTCACCTCAAAATGGGGTGCTTAAAACTACTAATGGGGTGTCAAAATACTCTCTCAACGTCCAAAGTAGCATTGACAATTAGGGCGGGTGGGCATGACCCGCGCCCGCACTTGGCCCGCAAAAAATGCGAGCGGACATATGCCCGCCCATCAAAATATTAGGCCTTGCCCACCCTAAGTGTGGGCAGGGCGGGCATGCGACCGACCCGTTTTATTTTTTAAAAAAAAAATTGATTCACCTTGAATTACATTTTTGGCTCGTGTTGTAATGCATAATTTCATAAAAAAAATGTGGGCAGGCTCTAATCAAGTGTTGCACCTGAAATTTGCATAATTGTAAAGTCAAAACTAAAGCTAGAATTTCATAATTTTTTAAATAGGGGCCCGCGGGGCCGGTCGCAGCCAGCGAAAATAAGGGCTGTGCGGGCGGGCATGAATTGAAATTGAGTTTTAGTCCCCAAACCCCTAACTTTAGTCCTAGACAACATTTTAATCGCGAAAAGTCAAAAATACCCTTATCTCTTACTCCCTCCGTTTCACTTTAAGTGTCTTTTTAACATCAAAATTTTGTTTCAAAATAAGTGTCTTTCTACCAAATCTAGGCAACATTTAATACTGTTTTTCCTTATTTACCCTTACATTTAATGTTGTTTTAGTTTTGAAATTTGTAATACTAGTAATTATGCATTGACAAAATAAAAATATTAAATAGGGGTATTTTTGACAAAATACACATAAAACTTACAATAATCATCATAATCAACACTTTCTTAATTTATGTGCAAAAGTCCGAAAAAACACTTAAAGTGAAACGGAGGGAGTATTTTTTTTCCCAAACCCCCAACCCTTCTTCTTCCTCTTTTCTTCTATTCTTCTTCTACTTCACTGCCATCACCATCCAACCAACCACCATGCTGCCACGACCCAGTACCCTGAGGCCACCATGTCACCATGACCCATCCACCACACCACGCCACCACCCCCCAAATTGTCACGACAGGGACAACCACAATTATGACCTTGTTTTTGATTTAGAATTCTAGATTCCTGTTGATTTGATGACGTGTTTGTTGCTGCTGTTTAATTTCACGATCGGCGGCGTGCTCTTGGTTTTCACTGGTGGGATCCTGATTTTGATGCGGCAAGGGTATTTGGTATGCTGGGGATTGTCGTCGTGGCGTGGTTCACCGAGCTTCTAGAATGGACCACGTGGGTGCTGCTGGTGGCGTGGCGCTGGCGCTGTACGTTTTGGTGGCGGTCTTGGTGCCAGGTGGTCCATTGAAGTTGCTGGTGGAATTGGCTTCAAGCCGTGATGAGGAGCTTCCCGTGTTGGTGTATGAGGCTCGTCCAACTATTGCGACGCGAAACGGTGGTGGTGGGGGTTTGGCTTTAAGGCTTTTGATCACTGGGGTTATGGAAGCGGAAGCGGAATCTTTGTCGTTGATTGAGCTGCAGGTGGTGTCTCGTGACAATGTGAATGAGAATGAAGGTCATGGTGGTGGTAATAGATGTGGCTGTCGTGACAATTGAGGGGGTGGTGGCGTGGTGTGGTGGGTGGGTCATGGTGACATGGTGGCCTCAGGTGATTGGATTGTGGCGGCATGGTGGCAGGTTGGAGGGTGGTGGCAGTGAAGAAGAAGAAGAATAAAGAAAGGAGGAAGAAGAAGGGTAGGGGGTTTGGGGTTTGGGAGGAAAATAAGAGATAAGGGTATTTTTGATTTATCGCGATTAAAATGGGGTTTGGGACTAAAGTTAGTGGTTTGGAAACTAAAATTCACTGAAATTTTTTAAAAAATATTGTGTCTTGCCTACAAAAAAATGCGGCCAGGCGGGCGGGCCCCGCGGGCTAATGCTCTAATTTGCCAAGGAAATCGCTTTTTTGGCCCCCGTTTTTATTTTCCAAGGAACAAAATACCCCAAGTGTTTTAATCTTTCCAGTTCTACAAACTCGGAAAGGTAATTTCGGTACTACAAAGACAAAATACATTTATTTCATATTTCCGATTTTGCAAAAACGGAATATGGTTTCCGGCTCTGCGGAACGGGAAAATTTAATAAATTTCGTCTCTACAAAGACGGAATATGGTTTCCTGAAGAATATGCAACATGACGAATGACTGGACAAGCTGGATCTAAAGAATATGTGATGAAGATCCCAAATAACAAGGTATGAAAGGACTTAAAATTGTATGCCTTATGTAATGTTTAAATGTTACGTACTCTCTCTTTTAACTTTTTTTTAAAATCTTATCTTTGTTTTTTTGGTATGGTTTGCTGCATCTCTTCAGGTTGGTCTTGTTATTGGTAAAGGAGGAGAGACAATAAAGAATATGCAAGCTTCGAGTGTAGCAAGAATTCAGGTTTGTCATTTATTAAATTTTCCGTCTCTACAGAGACGAAATTTATTAAATTTTTCGGTTCCGCAGAGCCGAAAACCATATTCCGTTTTAGCAAAACTGGAAATATGAAATAAATGTATTCCGTCTTTGTAGTACCGAAATTACCTTTCCGAGTTTGTAGAACCGAAAAGATTAAAACGCTTGGGTCATTTTTGTCCTTGGAAAATAAAAATGGGGGTTCAGAATGTTTACAATGGGGCCAATGGAAATTGCTTTTTGACCCCATTTCTAACTTTTTGGCCCCCATTTATAATTTGCATGGACGAAAATACCCTCTAGATTTTTAACCTTTCCGGTTCAGCAGAACCGAAATATTTCCGGTTGGGAAGAACCGAAATCATTCCGGTTTGGTAAAGTCGGAAAGATTCCGACAGCTGTAAATAGCCCGATTGGCACACACAGAACCGGAAGGGGTGTAAAAATATTCCGGTTTTGCTTAAGCCAAGTATTCCGATTTTACTAAACCGTATTCCTTTCGGTTTTAAATAACCGAAACTTTTTCGGTTGTGCATAGTCGGAATGATTCCGACAATTCTTTACTCTCGCCTGGTTCAATCAAAATCGAAATGGGGGCTAAATTTACTCCAGTTTGGCTTAACCGGACAGACTCCGGTTTTACTTAACCGAATTGCTTTCGGTTTTGGGTAACCGAAAAGCTTCCGGTTCGTCACAGTCGGAAATATTCCGACGGCTCTTTATGCACAGCTGGTTCATACAAGACCGGAATGGGGTCTAAATTTATTCTGATTTAGGTAAATCGAAATGATTCCGGTTGGGTATCACCGGAAAATTTAACAACCTTAAGGGTATTTTGGTCCACGAAAATATGAAATGGGGGCCAAAAAGTCGCATGCGGGGACCAAAAAGCAATTTCCTTTCCAATTGCCAATGCTAGTCGAAAGTAACCTGGGCGGGTGGGCCTATCCAATCCATGGGCTCTTCCATTCGGGCAACTCTACTCTGAGACCCGTCGTCATCACCTCTTCTTTCCTTTAACTAGTAATCAGATTGCTCAAAGTTTCTGGTTTCAACGATTGCCCCATGCGCTTCCCTCTTTGTTAAATCACACTGTTGCAAAGTCTTATTCTTCACTGAAACCCCCCAAATTCCATTACCCCCACACCCCTTTCTCTGAAATCTTATCCCTATATTATTATTCTATCATTACTATTACTATTATTATTATTATTCTATCCATTAGGATCACATGGTTGAAGTTGCGCAATAGAGCAACGGAAGTAGGATGTGCCCAAAAAATATCCTTGACAACGTCAGACTCAGGATATGTTCTGTGTGAGTACTCATATCCTAGCTTCGCCAAGCATAGCAAAAGATGCTGCAACTGGGTATGTGGGAGCCTCACATTGCGTTTATACCTAGTGTGAACGTTGTAAATTTGTTTCATGGTTGTAATATTATCCGGGTATTGTTCTTTCAAAGTGGTCAGTACCTTCCTTGACTTGACACCGCTCTTCGTCAAATCAACCACAATGGCGTGTTGTTCCACGGTTAGCCTTCCAGCTAGCGAATGACCAACCAATGATTCATTTCGCTTATGGTTATGGATACCACATTTAACCTTCAACTCCCATTTATCACCAGAATGATTCGGCTTTGCGTTCAATCGGAAGGGGCAATTACTCTTTTTGCTTCCAGTATGATATTTGAGGTTTGCCTTCGAAGCCTTATAAATGCCACTTTGCTCGCATCCGAATACAACTCTTTGCCTTTTGCTATTACCCAACCCTAAATCAAACTTTAAAACTTTGAGGACAAATCCAAGACGATACCCCATTGCACGAACCCAATCAAGAGCGTCCTCGCGATTTTTAAAGCCACCGTTCGCGCTAAACTCATTGTTATAATCTGAATAATCACCATCTTGCGTGACTTTTTCCTCTTTAATATCTATTATATCTGCACTATTAAATAAATGAAGTTAGGGCATTCTGTACAGATTTCCGTCTTAACAAAGTCATAAAATATTAAATATTTTCGTCTCTGCAGAGTCGAAAATTTGTTCCGTCTCTGCAGTACCGGAAACATCAGTTCTCCACCACTGACGTGTTGCAACCATTATTAACGAAAACCCAGGCATCATCAAACACAATGATCATTCAATAACATCAAACAACTATAGAAATGAGCTATTTTAGGTTACAAATAATATATAACAACTCAACAAACTATCTTCAAACAAAATCAACAAATAGGGCATGAAAATCTACCTCAAATGAAAGCTTTAACAAAATCAATGCAAGAGATGAAGCTATGGGAAGTAAATATGATGAGTTCTTGGAGTCAAATAATGAATTTCTTGAGTGAATATGGAAGAATTTGAAGCTATGAAGAAGAAGGGTTTGGCGTTGTGTTAGATGTTGTGTTTGTTGGTTTCATTGCATAGCTTCTTGCTTTTGTAAGAAGCTATATATTCACGTAGAAACACGGAGGGACAATTTGGGGATATTAATTTTATTTAAAGTTTCCGGTTTCGTAGTACCGAAATTCATTTAATATTTACGGTTCTACAAAACCGGAAGACATAAACCGAAATAATGTTTAAATATATTCTGGTTATGCAGTATCAGAATGTTGTTTATGGTACAGTTGAACCGGAAAGGTTAAAACGCTGAAGGGTATTATGATCCACGCAAAATACAAATGAGGGTCAAAAAGTCAGGTTTGAGGGCCAAAAAGCAATTTCCAAAAGCAATTCCCATGCTAGTCCAAAGTAACCTGGGCGGGTGGGCCTATCCAGTCCATGGGCTCTTCTATTCGGGCAACTCTACTCTAAGACCCGTCGTCATCACCTCTTCTTTCCTTTAACCAGTAATCGGATTGCTCAGTTTCTGGTTTCAACGATTGCCCCATGCGCTTCCCTCTTTGTTAAATCACACTGTTCCAAAGTCTTATTCTTCACTGAAACCCCCCAAATTCCATTACCCCCACACCCCTTTCTCTGAAATCTTATCCCTATATTATTATTCTGTTATTATTTCACTCTTTCAGCTAGGGTTTCCTCCTGCTCTCTGTGTTCGTAACAAAATTTAAAAAAAATAAATAAATAAATAAAAGAAAACATGTCGAAGAGAAAATTCGGATTCGAAGGTTTTGGCATAAACAATTTCGAGCAATCCAAAGCTCCTCAGCACCTCTACGCCCCTCCCTCCTCCCGCCGCGGCGGCGGCGCCCACGACAACTTCGAAGACACCGACCTCGACAACATCGATTACGACGACAACGAAGAAAGCAATAAAAATAACGGAAACAACGATGGTGGTGGCGGCGGCGGCGATGACGATGAAATTGATCCCCTGGATGCCTTCATGGAAGGAATCCACGAGGAGATGAGGTCCGCGCCGCCTCCGAAGGCGAAGGAGAAAGCGGAGGATAGGTTTAAGGATGACGATGAGGAGGATCCGATGGAGAGCTTTCTGAGGGCGAAGAAGGATTTAGGGTTGACGCTGGCGTCCGAGGCGCTGCACGCCGGGTATGATTCGGATGAGGAGGTTTACGCTGCTGCGAAGGCCGTGGATGCGGGTTTGGTGGAGTATGACTCTGATGATAATCCTATTGTTCTTGATAAGAGGAAGATTGAGCCCATACCTGCTCTTGATCATAGCTCTATTGATTACGAGCCCTTTACTAAGGATTTTTATGAGGAGTCACCTTCGATTTCAGGTAATTCGAGTTTTCGAGTAAACCCTTGTTTTAGTCACTGGAATACTGGTCATTTACTGATTTTAGAGAATTTTAATTTTACTCATTGAAATTGTAGGCATCAATCATATTAGGGCACATTTGGTTAAATTCGAGCTTAGTTTTGCAAGTGTTTCTTCGATAAGCTCTTTCAAGATAAGCTAAAAGGAGCTTATTTTCATAAGATTCTTGGCTCTTACATGACTGTCGTAAGCTATTTCTATAACTGTACGAAAATAACTTATTCTCATGGTCCCTCATAAAATTATCATATTAGTTTTTGAAGTTGTAAGCGTTGATGATGTTAGTTGCTTTTATCCACCATTGTTAAGTCAAACTGGTCTTTGACAAATTATAGTTGTTTAGGGACTACTATCTTAATTTTCGGACTAATGTCATTGGTGCTTAAATATGTTGATTTCCTCATTCAAGTGCAATAACTGAAACCCCATTTTTCCCCATTTTTTGTTGACTATGTATTACTTGTAGATTTATGCTTATCGTTTGTTTCCCCCTGAACAGAGTGTTGTTGATAATCTCGGTATCTATTTATGACTTTTCTGCCATCATGTTTTAATGGTTAGCAAACATGTTGGAAATTGAAGTGTAAAAAATAAGTTAAGTAAGAGTATATAGATGAGAAAATCCATATACTCATAGATGTGGTGTCAGTGTCAGGTCCACTCTTGTGGTTTTTCACTCGACTCATTGATGATTTGATGGAGATCTCCCTCACTTTTGGGCTTCTCTTATGGTCCAACAAAACAAACTCATTTAACTAAATTGCGAGTACTTAAAGTTGACTATTGACTAAGATTGTCTTTGTTTATTTCCCCTTCAGGCATGAGTGAGCAAGATGTAAATGAGTATAGGAAGAGTTTAGCTATTCGTGTTTCGGGTTTTGATGTTCCTAAGCCAATAAAGACATTTGAGGACTGTGGATTCTCTACACAAATTATGGGTGCTATTAAAAAACAAGGTTATGAGAAGCCCACATCTATACAATGCCAAGCTTTTCCAATTGTGCTTTCTGGTAGAGATATCATCGGCATAGCAAAAACTGGTTCCGGTAAAACTGCTGCATTTGTGCTTCCTATGATTGTGCATATCATGGATCAGCCTGAACTTCAGAAGGAAGAGGGTCCTATAGGAGTTATTTGTGCACCTACTAGAGAATTGGCACATCAGATATTTCTGGAGGCCAAGAAATTTGCAAAGCCGTACGGTATACGTGTGTCTGCTGTCTATGGTGGAATGTCAAAACTTGATCAATTCAAAGAACTCAAAGCAGGCTGCGAGATAGTTGTTGCAACCCCCGGCAGATTGATAGACATGCTAAAAATGAAGGCATTGACAATGACGAGAGCAACTTACCTGGTGCTTGATGAGGCTGATAGGATGTTTGATCTTGGATTTGAGCCACAAGTAAGGTCCATTGTTGGTCAGATTAGGCCAGATCGCCAAACTTTACTTTTTTCTGCCACAATGCCTCGTAAAGTTGAAAAGTTGGCCAGGGAAATCCTTACTGATCCTATTAGAGTAACAGTTGGTGAGGTGGGAATGGCAAATGAAGATATTACTCAAGTTGTTCATGTAATTCCTTCTGATGCTGAAAAATTGCCATGGCTTCTGGAGAAGCTGCCTGAAATGATTGATCAAGGTGATACCCTAGTATTTGCTTCCAAGAAGGCCACCGTGGATGAAATTGAATCACAATTGGCTCTTAGAGGCTTTAAAGTCGCTGCCCTGCATGGTGATAAAGATCAAGCTTCTCGAATGGACATTTTGCAGAAGTTTAAATCTGGCACATACCATGTGCTAGTTGCAACTGATGTTGCTGCTCGTGGTCTTGACATCAAGTCAATTAAGTCAGTGGTAAACTTTGATATTGCAAAAGATATGGACATGCATGTCCATCGCATTGGAAGAACAGGCCGTGCTGGTGACAAGGACGGGGTTGCATACACCCTTATAACTCTGAAAGAAGCTCGGTTTGCTGGTGAATTGGTTAATAGCTTAGTTGCTGCTGGTCAGAATGTGTCCGTGGAGCTGATGGATCTTGCTATGAAGGTAATTACCCTTTATGATATTCTTGTTTCATTGACATTTATGCAACCGGTTTTATGCTTGCAGACTCTCCTATCCATATCTTTGTTGTTGATTCTTGTGATTGTAGGTTTTGTAGATCTCCTATTCTCCCCTTTATGGTATTCTTGTTTGCATGTTGGTTCATTGTTAGCCTTAATATAGCAAGGCTAAAATTGCAAGGAACCCCCTTCCATGTATGGGTCAAAAACAACAATATTGTCTATCCATCTCATAATGATTTTTAAGAGTTTTATAATTGGTTGTTGTCCATCCAAGCTCACAATAATGTCTCCCTAAACCCACCAAAACATCCATCTTGTCCCTCTCAAGAATTGTTCAGAAGAGAATAAAATTGACATTTCGTGACAAATTATCTTGACTTCCCCCAGTCCTTGCTTGAGTTTTTGACTTGTCACCTTGGCTTCAATTTTTGAGAAGAATAGATTAGTTCTCAGAACCATTTAAATCAAACCAACTGTAGGGCTGCCTCACTAGAGGTCAAATTTATTGGTATTAGTAATTGGTAATTTCGGGAGGGTACTGGAACATAAAATATTTCCATGACTATACTTTTCATAATAGAAGTGGCCATATCATGGAAGTTCTTTTCATATATTTGTTTCCTTCATATTTCTCCATTCCTGTGATTTCTGTTAGAAACATTTAAGCTTACCTTCGAATATTTTATGATGATGCTGAAAGTTTCAGACTTCAGATTTCACTTGTCTTGAAATTATGTAATGACATTTTTCTTGTAAATTCAATAGGATGGGAGATTCAGGTCGAAACGTGATGCAAGAAAAGGAGGTACGAAAATGTGACTTGCATTATTATGCCTTTGGAGATCTAATGCTGCTGTGATACACCACTTTATGCACCTGTCATAAATAAACTTTATTATTATGACTCAGCATTAGAACCTTTTTACATTTTCAACTACTTGATTGGAGAAAAGCTCTCTCTCTCTCTCTCTTTTAATATGTCATGTGGTTGTGCAGGAGGCAAAAAAGGCCGAGGGAGAGGCGGTGGCAGCGGCGGTGGTCGAGGTGTGCGTGGAGTGGATTTCGGCTTGGGTATTGGATATAATCCAGAGTCAAACAATGCTCCATCTAGCACAGTTCCAAGTCGATCTTCGGCAGTAAATTCTCTGCGGTCAGGAATGATGTCACAATTTCGGAGTAACTTTGTTGCTGCTTCATCAAACACTCAAAGTCCAGGATTCAATAACAACGCAAGCATTCCCGCCAAGAGACCAGCTCTCGCTGGCTTTGTATCCGGTGGATCAATTGGTGGGGATATAAATACTCATCAGAATACTTCTTCGTTCAGTCCTGCTACACCAGCAGTAAATTCCACCAGGCAAAATTCTGGAGTAAATTCCAGTCAGAATAGCACAAACAGGTTACTTTTCTAAGCTGAACTTGCTGAATATGTATTTAAAGTGGTAAATAATTTAGTTGCTGATAAAGTTCTTGTTTTTCTTTTGCTGCAGTTCCAAACCTAGAGAAAGGAGGAGGTCATCAGGTTGGGATAGATAGCAATAGCATGTCCCATTGAATGGCAAAACAGTCTAATGTATGAATATAACGTTATATACACTGTATTGTAGGTTAAGTTTTGATTTGATTTTGTTTGTGTTGTTAACTTATACTGCTCTAATTTCAGATCACGTATTTTTATAGATCTAAGTGATCAAATGTTTCGACCTTTCGGGTTTATCTGGTACTATTTTTGGCTTTAGTCTACTTTGCACCACAAGAATACAATAACTGATCAATCTCATAGATCAATCAAATGCTATTGGCTGGGCTCTAAAAATAAAATAAAGCGTTTTGTACAATTTGATTTCAATTTTTTCCATTGAATAATATGGCTAAAAATGATTGCACGATGTTTTAAAACCAGAAATTTTATGACATTCATGGTAGCATTGAGTACTCGATTCAAGAGAAAGTTGGGTGTGCTTCGCTGGAGAAGTTGGAAGAGGAGTTTAGTAAAGCCTCTCCTAGCACCATAGATGCAGGACTGTGGATCAAGATATGGAGTGTAAATTGCATCCCACAGTACAGGGAGTTTATATGGATGGAGGGTGTTCCCTGATATATTGCCAATAAGTGCGATATGTGCTGTGTGGCCATTGAAACCTTGACTCATGCTCTTATGCATAGGTGAAATAAACGGTGCCTTATAGCATGGTGCCCTTGGTCAAAGGCTCACCGGTGGTGCCGGTTAGTGACCTTATGCTATGGGTTTTGAATGGTGAAGGTTTAAAGGGAGGCATTTTTGGTAAAAATGTTTCCGTTCTCCGTTCCCCAAATTAAGTAGTGCCCTCAAACACAAAGATATACAATAAAAATTTGAACTACAGTTTTAATTTCCATTATGGGGCAAAGATATGAACACAACATTTATCTCGGATTTACCTTTAAGCAAAACTCATTTACCATTTACCATTTTTTTAATGTCCATTATTGAAATATTTGCTTCAAAAATCAGCACCTCTGTTCTCCGTAAGTGAATGTTAAATTTCATTTACACAGAAATTTATACTCATTGTCTCGTAAAGTTAGTAAAAAATATAGAAAACTTTTGTCCCAAATTAAAGTTAAAATAATGAATAAAAAAATTTGAAATTGCATTTTATATTTTATGATTGGTTAATTAAGGAAACATGCATTAAATATTTACTTTGGTAATTGGTTGATTTGGGAGACAATACATTAAAATCATATTCTCTTATTTTTTGTTAAATTTTAAAAAATTTACTAAATTTTTGGGACCAAGGGGGTATTTAAAAATAATAAAAAAATTAAGCACTCCATTCAAAGATGCTAGATCTACTCTATTGTTATTGGTCCCTAAATTATGTATTCCTTCTGACTCGAATTATAAACAAAAAATATATACTTCTTTTGGTTTAAAATATAAGCAAAATTAACGGACTTTATTAAATTTTGTTTCATTCTCAATGCCGTTTTCCTAAAACACCCCTAGAAAATTGTTATCTTATTTAATTTTTGTTTCATTCCCAATGCTACTGTCTTAAAATATTTCTATTTTTTTTATAAATTTGATAAATTAAATACAATCAACTAACCTCCTAATAAGGATAAAATTAGTTACTTTTTCTTAAAATTCAAGCAGGAGAGAGTATGCTTATTATCAGTGAAGGGGTACGTTGTCTGTAGTTATATGCAAAGAATTTGGTCCCTATAGCTTTGTTTGGTTGCACGAAAGAAAATGGGAAGAGAGAAATAGGGAAGAGAGAAACAAGGAAGAGAGGTGAAGGACATATAGATAATTTTACATGTCAAAACTTATTTTCCTCCCATTCGCTCTTCTACGAGGGAGAAATTTTTTTTTTTATGGTGGGACCCACCTCATTCCCCCCCCATTTTCTCTCCTGTACCAAATAAGGAGAAAAGTTTGTTTTCTCCCCCCCCCACCCCCCCACCCCCAATTTCTCCTCCCCAAAATCACTCCAACCAATAAGCCTATAAGTTTTTCCCATCCTTGTAAAAACATTAATTTTAGGACCCTTTAGAAGATTTCACGCCCATTAAGAAAGTGAAATAATTTAGTTAACTGTATTGGAAATGTGAATTTTTGATATTATTTTCAAAATTACCCCTATTAATATTATTGAGAATTAAAAAAGTGATAAATAAATAAGGGTGTCTGTAGAAAAAAGTAATTAATGATTATTGAAAATTGGTAAAAGGGTCTTCTTATATTTAAGAACTTTGGGAGTATTTTTTAAAAAAAAAATTGAAGTGATTCAAGCACGTATATTGTTGTCAACACCTTTGACAGTGAGTTAGGTAAGTGTGCCTCGACCCAATTAAAGGAATTTTTATCAACTGCTCCATCCATTTTATTTTGTTTGGTTTTCTAGGTCTGGACACATAGATTAAAAAAGTATTGATTATTGTAAGTTTTATGTGTACTTTGTCTAAAATGTCCATATTTAATCCTGATTGAAAATTGTAGTACTCACTTTTGAATTTCATTGACTCACCTTTGAATTTTTTTTATTACATGCTTTTTGACACAAATAATGATCCAAATAAGTAAAATATAAAACAAGGGTGCTTTTACCATGCACCGATTTTTTTTGTTCCGGCTCTTCTTTTTTTTATTATTTTAATTAATCTAATATATTTAAAAAAATCTGCTTTGAGTTTTCTGTGTTCTTTTTATGTACATGTTTTTGTTATTTGGATTTGAATTTTTTTATTATATTCTTCCTGACACAAGTAATGGTCCAAATAAGTAAAATATAAAACAAAGATGTTTCTACCATGTACCGGGTGCTCCGGCTCTTTTTTTATTTTTTTTAATTTTAATAAATCTAATAAATTAAAAAAAAATATGCTTTTTATTTTCTGGGTTCTTTTTATGTACATGTTTTTGTTATTAAGATTTGAATTTTTTTTATTACATACTTCCTGACACATGTAATGGTCCAAACAAGTAAAATATAAAATAATGGTGCTTCTACCATGCACCGATTTTTGGTGCTCCGATTTTTGCTTAAGGGTTAAGGATAAAGGATTAAAAAAATAGTAAAAACATATTGGGAAATTAAGACTATTTTTTTCTTCAAAATATTAAACTGTTATTTACTCAATGCAAAAATTTTTTATTAAACCTTTTATCTTCAATTGTAAAGGTTGAAGTTAATAAATAAACTTTTATTAACCAATCAGTACAAATAAATAAACTTTTATAAAATATTTATGATTATTGGGCATCAATGTAAACAAACATGTGATTTACACCCACAGACCCAAATATCAAAGGAAAGTCCGAACAGTTCTTAACGGAGATTAAACAAACGGGATGGAAATATTAAGGAAATTCACCCAGTTGCTACAACTCTCTTTCACCGGTTAGAAGCATTGGGAGTACAAAATCTCAGCCAATCAATTGATGCACCAACCATCATACGGTTTACAAAAACGTCCTCACAGCTGGTGCCTTGACTTTGGACACCATACTATAACTTGCCAAAATAAACAGGATCTGGTTTGCAAGTTCAATGTCTATTCGCATTCAAGAACAAACTATTCACAACTTTGCTGGTAGGTTCTCTGTTTTTCTATTGTCGCTTGATAGCGAATTTGTAGTCGCCATTATGGAGTTTGCATGGAACGCTTTTCTCGTGGTCCCAGGACCAGTGGTGGAACCTACAATTTGGCTGCCATGTGTGGGTATATTTTCAACTTTTCAGATAGAAGGATCAAACTGCAATAAAGGTTTTAAAATAAAAAAACAAATGAAGCCCTATGTTTTTGAAACCTTCTGTGCTATTGATGCCCATCACTTTCAGAACATTGCCTTGCTGCGGCCCCTTATTAACAATCCTCTTAAGAAGAAATATGAAACTCTTACTTTATATAGTCAGTAGTCATTGACATTTAAGAGGTTTTAGTCCTATTTGTTACAGTATCATCTTCTCCTCCACTCTGTTTCCTGGTCACCCCTCTCTTCTCTCAGGCCCGGTCCTAACCTATCTTGGGCCCTAGGGCAAAAATTTTTTTGGGGCCCTACTAAAAAAATTTATTAAAATTAAATCAATTAAAATATTATATATTTATATGTTTAATTAATTAAAACAATAATAACAATCAATAATAAAAATAGGTATTATATAAAATAGAGTTGAAATAAAATAAAAAAATTTATTAATTAAATAGGTAACTAAATTGTTTTCTTTGTATATAATATCATTTTGGTTGAATTCTCGTTCATTACTAAAGTTGGTTAATTTAGTTAATTGTATTGAAAATGTGAATATTTGATATGTTTTTTTTCCAAAACTATACTTATAAGTATTATTGAGAATCTAAAAATTGTTGAGAAAATATGGGTGTTTGTGGAAAAAAGTATCTAATTGTCATTGAAAATTTGTATTAGGTCTTATAAATAAGGACAAAATAAAATTCTCAAAATCGTGTTATATTTAGGGACAAAGGGAGTAAGTTATAAAAATAAAGTTCATAAATTAACCTATTTATAAGTCAAGTGAGCAAATAAAAAAATAAATTAAAATATTATGCTAAATTATTAATAATTGAAAAATAAAAAATATGCAATTATTAATTTTTTTAAGTATAAATACTATTAAAAAAATTTATGGGGCCCCTAAAATTTTTGGGCCCTGGACGGTGGCCCTCAATGCCCACCCCTAGGATCGGGCCTGTCTTCTCTATTTCATATTTGAAATAAACTTGCAAGCAGAACACGAAATAATTTCTCAGATTTTTTGTTGTTATTATTATTATTATTATTATTATTATTATTATTATTATTATCATTATCTTTTGACCTCTCCGTTCATCGTGATTATGGGTGTTGTGTCAGGGTGATGTCAGATCAGCCATGGCTGGGATAGAGAAGGTGTAACGGAATAATAAGATAGCTTGATGATGCAATAGGGCGGAGGGCGGCGGCGGTATAACTGATATATTAAAGGATTTTCAAAACTGACTAGATCTCATTTTTAAGAAAAAATAACTACTACACATTTATTAAGGAAGTTTTTTTTTTGGTCAACAGGAAAGAAACAACAGAACAAACAGAACTAAATACGGCTGAAACTAAAACCGGAAGCATCCCGCCTTAAACTGTCTAAAACTTCCTGAGGTGGCTCCTCAAAAATCTGCAAGGCCACACGAGCAGACCCTCCCAGCTTGGCCAAAGAATCAGCGGAGAAATTTCCCTCACGAAGAACATGGGTGATGTTAACAATCCAATCTTTCTGAAGCAACCGCTTAATGTCCCGAATCACCACCCCAAAAGCATGATAAGGTGGAATTGACTGCAAATGAACCAATCTCACTGCTTCTGCAGAATCCGATTCGCAAAGAACTAAGGTGAACCCCAATCTCCAAGCCAATTCAAGCCCATGCTTTAAAGCTAAAAGTTCAGCCAACAAAATACTCTTGGAAGGGAAACAACCCGCAAAACCCTGTAGCCAGGCGCCATTAGCATCTCTCATGAGACCTCCAAATCCAACGTGGTTGTCCCCACTCCTGAAGCTACCATCAACATTAACCTTCACCACATGCGGAAGAGGACGAACCCAAGAAATGAGTCTCACATGACGCGTCATATGAGGGGTCCTTGGCCACCACTTAATCATCTCATCCAGCATAATGTGAATGTACCAAGAGACCTTATCTTCCGCCCAATCCTCTAAACCAAGGATTTCAATATTTCTCCACCGCCAAATCCACCAAAGGGTGGCAAGAAAAAGATGGGAACGCACACCAGCTACCTCTTCCTTAATCCACTGCCACATGTCCCTGGTAACAAAGTTGTTATTAACAAAGCCTAACTTCCTCCATAGACCCCTGCTCTTAACACAATCCCGCATGCAATGAAGAGCTGTCTCCGAATCCATTCCACATCTAGCACAAATAGGGGAGTCAGACATACCCCTTCTGTAGCGAAACTCGTTAGTTGGAATAGCATTATGTAACAACAGCCAAATCAAGAACTTTATCTTTTCATGGCATTTAATTCTCCAAATCCAAGACCAAGAAGCATCAACAACCAAACTATTCCTTGCCTGGAGCCACCTGTAGCCGCTTGCCGCACTATATTCACCGTCAGTGTTCTCACTCCAAGCCCAAGTGTCCTTCTCCTCGCCAAAACCAATGGGCTGAATATTATCGAGCAAAGTTTTCACCTCATCCGGAATTATGGAATGCAAAATTGACCAATTCCAACTACCATCATGCCAAATATCACGGATTGCTTTATCCGTATCCGTAATGTTAACAAAGGGTACAGTTACACAAAGAGGACCCAAGGCACACCAATAACCAAACCAAAAGGAAGTCCTCCCATCTCCAAATCTGAAAGCAAATCCATCTCTAAGCTGATTTTTGGCTTTTATTACACCCCTCATAGTATAGGACATTTGGGCAGACGAATTAGCAAATAGGACACACCGCCCCCGAAGGTATTTGCTATCCACTATCTGCTTCCATAAACTATCATGCCCAGACACCAACTTCCAGACTAATTTCCCTAATAAAGAGACGTTTGCAGTTCTAGTATCACGCATGCCCAAACCGTCCAACTTTTTAGGAGCTGAAACTTTTTTCCACTTCACCAAGTTCAAGCTTCTATTGGAACCTTCCCTTCCCCAGATGAAATTCCGAGACACCCTATCAACCTCATCACATATACTTTGAGGCAACCACAACACTTGCATGGTGTATGTCGGAATTGAGGCTAATACCGACTGAGCCAGACACACCTTCCCCGCCCTATTCAAAAGAGATCTCTTCCAACTAGCCAAACGAGTACGGAGTTTATCAATGAGAGGGAGGAAATGACTTCTTCTAGCACGACCAGTAATTAGAGGGAACCCCAGATAAGTATCAAGATCATTACAAAAGGGATATTTGTAACCGAAGAGAAATTATGAACAACTTCTCTGGAGACTCTAGAAGAAGCAACACCTCTAGATTTCTCAAAATTCACCTTCATGCCTGAAGCAACACAAAATTCATGAAGAATATCCACGATAACTCTTTGCTGGCTATTCTTCGCCTTACAGAAAAGCAGGACATCGTCAGCAAATAAAAGATGAGAAACCATGGGACCACCATGGGACACCTCCACAGGACACCACTTCCTCTCCACCACCTTAAGGTTGATTAAAGCTGACAGTTTTTCCATGCATAGAACAAAAAAATACGGGGACAAGGGGTCTCCCTGTCTCAACCCCCTCGAAGGAGAAAAGCTATCAAGCCTCGCTCCATTCATAACACCGATAAACTGGAATTGCGAACACATTGCATAATCAACGATATGATGCTGTTTGGAAATCCGAAGTCCTCCAAAGTATAATGAAGGAAATCCCAATTGACCCTATCGTATGCCTTCTCCATATCCACCTTAACTGCCACTGATCCCACCTTGCTTCTGGACTTCTTCATGAAACTAAGAATCTCCTGAGCAACAATAGCATTGTCAGCTGTACCCCGACCTGGGATAAAACTACTCTGAAGCGGCCCAATCAAAGAATTCATGAAAGGTCTAATACGATTAACAATAACCTTGGTAATAATTTTAAAAATCACATTACATAATCCAATAGGGCGAAAGTGTTTGAACTCTGTAGGGTGCTGCACCTTAGGGATTAGCACCAAGAGAGTTTGGCAAAGACGATGGTCTACAGAACCTGTGGAGAAAGCCTGCACCACTAGCTGCCACACATCACCGCCGACAACATCCCAATACTTCTTGAAGAAAAAAGGCTGGAACCCATCCGGACCCGGTGCTTTATAAGACTTCATATCCATAACCGCAATTCTAACCTCTTCAAAAGTTACCGGAGCAGTAAGCACTGATTTCCCCTCATCATCGATAGTAGGGACAGCCACATAACACATCGCACCTGGAGACGCACCAATAGGAGAGGCAAAGAGATTCTTGTAATAGGTGTTTGCAGCCTCCTTAAGCATATTTTCATCTACACACCACAACCCATCTTCAAGAAAAAGACCATGAATTCTGTTACGTTTCCTTCGAACGATGGTTTGAGCATGAAAAAATTTAGTATTTTTATCACCATATTTCACCCAATTCTCTCTAGATTTTTGGAACCACAACATCTCCTCTTGAGCTAAAATCTGGGCATGCTCCTTCTGAAGATTTTTTTCCTGCAAGATCAAGTCCTGACTTCTACGAACTTCCAATTCTCGCTGCACACCAGCAATACGATTTTGAGTAGTTAGAACACAATGGATCAAGTCCCTTAAGCACCCCAAAGTAGTTAAAATGTCTTGAAAAAATAAAAACACAAGTCCTTTGATTTATTTGATGAATTATTTTCAAAAAATATTAATTACTTTGGGGTGCTTATCCTCAATCATATGGACTTTTACGTGGATTAAGAAAATTAGTTAATATTATTAGTGATTAGTGATATTGAAAATAGTACTACCTCCGTCCCTAATTATAAGCCTCTTTTGGGAGATTTCACGTCCATTAAGAAAGTGAAATAATTTAGTTAATTGTATTGGAAATGTGAACTTTTGATATGTATTTTCAAAATTACCCCTATTAATATTATTGGGAATCTAAAAAGTGTTAAATAAATAGGGGTGTTTGTGAAAAAAAATAATTAATGCTCATTGAAAATTGGTAAAAGGCCTTATAAATAGGGACAAAATAAAAGTATTAGGTTGGCCTTATAATTAGGGACGGAGGGAGTAATATTTAATATACTTTTTCAAAATTACCTATATAATTATTATTTGGAGTTTAAAAAGTATTGAATATATGAACATTTGATATGACAAATATATGACAAATATCACCGAATCTTTGTATAATACTCTCTCCATCTCTATATATACACCATCCAATTTAAATTATAAGAAAAAAAATAATTTTATGCTTATTAAGGATGTCAATTGATTATATTTAATTTTCTCAAATTTATAAAAAAAAAAATATAGGTATTTTAGGAATGTAGCATTGAAAATGAAACAAAAATGAGATAAGATAACAATTTTTTATGAATGTTGGAAGAAAGTAGCATTAAGAATGAAACAAAATTTAAAAAAGTTAGTTAGTTTTGCTTATATTTTAAACTACGCTGTTTGCTAATTTTTTGTATTTTTCAATACAATTTTATTTATATCTTCTCACTAAAACTTAGAGAATTATGATTAAATGTCATGGGTAATTCTCGAAAAAATTAGAAGATGATCTTATATTTAGGACCAAATTTTTTTACTCAAAACGGTCCTATAATAAGGGACGAAAGAAGTATATTTCAAACTGGAGGGAGTAAGACTTAAGAAAATTGGTTAATTTAGTTAACGGTATTGAATATATGAACATTTTGATATGTATTTTCAAAATTGCACCTATTAATATTATTGAGAATTTAAAACTATTAAATAAATAATGATGTTTGTGAAAAGAAATAATTATAATTATCATTAAAAATTAATATATGATCTTATAGAAACAAAATAAAAATCTCAAAATGATAATAAAGTAAACGAGGGAGTAGTTTTAAATATTTTGTCCACTAAAGCAAAGGACACCGTTTGGTGAAAAAACTACTGCAAAGTTAATTAAAAAAAACCTACTGTAAATCACAATAAAAATTGGCAAATACGTTTTAAAAAAAAAAATAAAAATTGGCAAATACGATAAACGTATTTTTGACAATTACTCAAAGTAACCAGTAACCAACATGCCACCGTTGATTCGTTCAAAGACCAAAATCAACGTCCATAACAAACAGTACCACTAGTGGAGACATACTGTTAAGGACCACGTGAAACGTTCACATTATTTTATACTGGGTTCCTGCAGAGGTTTTATACTTCTACTCTTGTCTTCGAATCTCTGCCTATGGAATCCATCAACTGGTGCCAACAAACCACTTGCTTTGTCTCCTATTGCATGCAATGAGGATGCCTTATTTTTCACGTTTCTATACGGTTTCGGTTATGATCCGTCAACGGATGATTACATTGTGGTTTTGGCTTCGTACGACCCCGAGGCTGATTTAGAAACCTTCTTTGAGCTTTTCTCTGTGAAAGCTAATGCCTGGAATAGAATTGAGGGTATGAATTTGCCCTACATCGATGCATCGGATGATCCTAGAGCTGGGACACTATTGAACGGGGTTATTCATTGGCTGGCCTTTCGTTACGATGTTTTAGCAAATGTTATTGTCGCGTTTGATTTAACGGAAAGGAGTTTTTCGGATGTGCTTCTGTCAGCCAACTTAAACCAAGAGCTTACATTTTGTGATTTGCGTGTGCTAGGAGGGGGACTTCTCTGTCTATGTCAGAGGAGAGGTGGTAGAAGTAGAACTGAGATATGGGTGATGGAAGAGTACAAAGTGCAGTCATCTTGGACGAAGTCGATTGTTGTGTCCTTCGATGACATTCCCAGCCTATACTTTTCCCCAAGATGCTCCACCAAAAGTGGTGACATTGTTGGAATTGATGACAGCACAGTGTTGGTGAAATGCAATGCCGAAGGACAGATATTAGAGCAGCACTCATATAGCGATGATCCACATGGATGCGAGGTGGTAATGTATACGGAGTCTCTACTTTCACTCCCTATTGAAATTGGGCAAGCTGCAGGAGGAGATGTTTGACAATAGGAAGAAGAATTAGGTTGTGAAATATCTGACTCCTTTATTCTCTATTTTTCATTTTCTTGTTAGTTATCTTGTATCATGAAGCATTAAAAGCAAAAGATAGAATGATGAAACTACCGGGAGAAAAAATATTCAGGATAGGCTACTGTCACATGTAAAATCCTGTTCTACTAGATATCTAATCCAGGGTTTGTTTGGTGAAATTCTACCAAGTTTGGGGCCCGGGACAAATTATAAAATTCAATTAGGTTTCATGGCAAAGGTTAAGAAACAAGAAATGCTAGCGGGAGTTACATGGATTTTTGCATCTTTATCTTGTTTCATCATGGTGTTATCATGGTGAGTGTCTTTATTATGGTTGCTTCCACTCTTTCTATAAGGTTTTGAGGTTGAAGTACTAATAATACTTAGTCAAATGAGTTTATTGCATTGCCAGCATGATATGGAGTCAAATTTTAAATTGTTAAGATCACTTGACATGTTATCAATATTAATGGTGTGGAATCCAATTTACTCTATACTCTATAGCTACATGTCATGAACTCAATACCAATCTTGACTTCCTGAATTTTATTCTGCCTTTTGTTTACAACCTGGTGACAACTGTTCTGTATATCAACTTTGTAAAATAAGGTAAAAACAAAATAGAGTAAATCATTTTGACTTTTCATTGCCTCTATTTTTAAGTTGATAATTTTTCCGTTGTATTATTGCCAGATATCAAATCCAGGCATGATTCATCTGGACTGTGTGATGAAATAGGTCCTTTACAGCAAATAGTACTTAGAACTCAGAAGAAGTAAAAATGTCGATTATGGGTGGGATTGTTGGTGTTTGATCATAACTGATGAAAAAGGTAGCCTGAAAAGGTTTCGTGTGTGCCTTCTAGCAGTTATATAAACATATTTACTGCAAACTCATAATGTTTCGGCTCCACTATGCTTGCATTATGGAATGTTTTTCCCTTCAATTTTTATGTTGATTCCATTTTTTTCATTTCATTTTATATATTGTGAATTGGAATACTGTAGTTGTAAGTGAGTGTTGAATGCAACTTAATTAGAGATGGAATAATAACTTAAAAGCATCATTTTTGTGGAAGAAGTATTATTCTTTGACATAATGAATCAAAGACTATTTTATCTAGTAAGTTAGACTCTTGAAACACAACACCAATTCCAGTTCCTCCAACATTGCGTATAGCAACATTGAAATTAGCTTTCACTCAGCCTTCCACTGGTGGAATCTGCCCGGACTGCGCCTTGGTGTTTTATCATTAGCGAAATCGATTGAGCTTCTAGAATCGCTTACCCACAAGATAACTTCTTCCCCTCAAGGAGACAAAGATTTCACCTATGCCAAAGTGCCCATGCAAACGTGAAGGCCCATTCTGCAAAGCATGTTAAGACTTAACATGCACTGATGCATGCAGTGTTAATAATCATATATTTGAGCTGATGTGTAATGAAGGGTGGGGATTTTGATTGGTGACCTTTTGCTTTTTTATATATTAATTAGTTGCTTTGCCATTAAACCCTTAAAGGGACGACGCCGTTTTGGTTGAAACCTCTGGTGGGTTGAATCGGTTCGGGTCAGAATCGACCTCCATGGCTTTAGCATAGAGCAGAAGAAGTAATTTGTGTGTGAAAGAGATTAAGAGAGCGGAGTGGAAGAGAATGGATGTTCATGAAGGGGCTCGTGGGTGGCTCACTTGTTTGATTCTCATGCCATGGTTCGTGAGAATGGATGTAGGAGGAAGTCAAATTTCAGATCTGAAACTTGTTGAATAATTCAAATTTTATTTATTCTAAATTGGATGTGAAATCTTTGTATGTAAATTGTTGTTTCATGAAGTTCATCCTTTAAGTAATAGATAATTAGTTCCAGAATAGTGAAGGTAAAGAAAGATTTTTACACAAGCAGAACAACATAAGCCGCTCCTCATCAGTTGCTTGGATTCATGGTTGCATTACAAAGCCATGAATAACAAAAACCAGTAAAATAATTGGGAGGAGGAAGAACCAAAAAGTTGAGCTTGATGACTCAATTTGGCCACATTAATTAATGGTTTTGAGTTTTAAGTATCAGATAATTAACAAAAGCTTCCATTGGGTGCCCAATCGACAAAGTTACTAGTCTATTAATAATATTAATATGTCTACAGAAGGGGGGAGAGGGAGGGGGAGGGAGGGAGGGAGGGAGGGAGTATGGAGTTGAGTAGAAGAGATGATTTGCTTTGTTTGCTTTGTATATATATCTACTCGAACTATTTTAGATCTACTGGAATTACAGTCTTTCCCTCACTTCAAATGGTTCTAGGCTTCGAGCACAACGAGATGTTCAAGGAAAGGAAAGGCTACAAACGTAGTGGAGTAACTTTAATGAGGTTAAAATGGTCTTTTAATTCAATAGTATCATTAGGCAATATAATATGAGCCAAGGAGTTTTATGAAATATTTAAAAACTGGCAGCAACTTGGTATAACAAGTAAAAATCAAACATGCATTGATGCATGTTATGTATTAACATGCTTTGCAGCCAATGCCTAAAATAATAGAGTGAAGGACCAAATTGTCCCTAACAAATTTCGACAAGACCAATTTGGTCCCTGACATTTCAAAAACCCAATTTGGTCCCTAACAATTTTAAAAAAGGAACAAAATAGTCCCTCCGTTACTTCCGTCTCCCCACGTTTCAGTTAAGACTAACAGAGGTTCCACGTGGCAATTTTAAAGAACCAACTAAGTTCCTAACAAAATGAAAAAAGAACCAATTTGGTCCTTATGCAAAAAATTTCACCAGCAACAAAGGCAATCTCCTTGTAGCAGCTCTAGTTAGTGATCCACTTATTTGAGACCGATATGTGATTTGGGTGTCATGAGGCTGCATTAAATATATATACATCAATGATACCAGAATTCATTCAAATAAATATCACCAAACCAGAATTATATTCATCATCATTCATTGTCAAAATAATTCAGTACCTGTGTAACTAGCTGTTGTGTAGGTTGTTGTTGTTGCGTAACTTCTTCTGTGCTTGGTGCTGATTTGGTACTTCATATTACATTCACATCAACTCATATCCTTTTGCCTACACAACAGCTAGTTACGTATTACATTCACATCAACTCATATCTTTTTGCCTTTTTCTGTAGCTTGGTGCTGATTAGGTACTTCATATTACATTCACATTCAACTCATATCCTTTTGCCTACACAACAGCTAGTTACGTATTACATTCACATCAACTCATATCCTTTTGCCTACAACATCCCAATACTTCTTGAAGAAAAAAGGCTGGAACCCATCCGGACCCGGTGCTTTATAAGACTTCATATCCATAACCGCAATTCTAACCTCTTCAAAAGTTACCGGAGCAGTAAGCACTGATTTCCCCTCATCATCGATAGTAGGGACAGCCACATAACGCATCGCACCTGGAGACGCACCAATAGGAGAGGCAAAGAGATTCTTGTAATAGGTGTTTGCAACCTCCTTAAGCATATTTTCATCTACACACCACGACCCATCTTCAAGAAAAAGACCATGAATTCTGTTACGTTTCCTTCGAACGATGGTTTGAGCATGAAAAAATTTAGTATTTTTATCACCATATTTCACCCAATTCTCTCTAGATTTTTGGAACCACAACATCTCCTCTTGAGCTAAAATCTGGGCATGCTCCTTCTGAAGATTTTTTTCCTGCAAGATCAAGTCCTGACTTCTACGAACTTCCAATTCTCGCTGCACACCAGCAATACGATTTTGAGTAGTTAGAACACAATGGATCAAGTCCCTTAAGCACCCCAAAGTAGTTAAAATGTCTTGAAAAAATAAAAACACAAGTCCTTTGATTTATTTGATGAATTATTTTCAAAAAATATTAATTACTTTGGGGTGCTTATCCTCAATCATATGGACTTTTACGTGGATTAAGAAAATTAGTTAATATTATTAGTGATTAGTGATATTGAAAATAGTACTACCTCCGTCCCTAATTATAAGCCTCTTTTGGGAGATTTCACGTCCATTAAGAAAGTGAAATAATTTAGTTAATTGTATTGGAAATGTGAACTTTTGATATGTATTTTCAAAATTACCCCTATTAATATTATTGGGAATCTAAAAAGTGTTAAATAAATAGGGGTGTTTGTGAAAAAAAATAATTAATGCTCATTGAAAATTGGTAAAAGGCCTTATAAATAGGGACAAAATAAAAGTATTAGGTTGGCCTTATAATTAGGGACGGAGGGAGTAATATTTAATATACTTTTTCAAAATTACCTATATAATTATTATTTGGAGTTTAAAAAGTATTGAATATATGAACATTTGATATGACAAATATATGACAAATATCACCGAATCTTTGTATAATACTCTCTCCATCTCTATATATACACCATCCAATTTAAATTATAAGAAAAAAAAATAATTTTATGCTTATTAAGGATGTCAATTGATTATATTTAATTTTCTCAAATTTATAAAAAAAAATATAGGTATTTTAGGAATGTAGCATTGAAAATGAAACAAAAATGAGATAAGATAACAATTTTTTATGAATGTTGGAAGAAAGTAGCATTAAGAATGAAACAAAATTTAAAAAAGTTAGTTAGTTTTGCTTATATTTTAAACTACGCTGTTTGCTAATTTTTTGTATTTTTCAATACAATTTTATTTATATCTTCTCACTAAAACTTAGAGAATTATGATTAAATGTCATGGGTAATTCTGGAAAAAATTAGAAGATGATCTTATATTTAGGACCAAATTTTTTTACTCAAAACGGTCCTATAATAAGGGACGAAAGAAGTATATTTCAAACTGGAGGGAGTAAGACTTAAGAAAATTGGTTAATTTAGTTAACGGTATTGAATATATGAACATTTTGATATGTATTTTTAAAATTACACCTATTAATATTATTGAGAATTTAAAACTATTAAATAAATAATCCTTATTACACAACATCTAGTTACACAAATACTGAATTATTTTGACAATGAATGATGATGAATATAATTCTGGTTTGGTGATATTTATTTGAATGAATTCTGGTATCATTGATGTATATATATTTAATGCAGCCTCATGACACCCAAATCGCAGATCAGTCCCAAATAAGGGGATCACTAACTAGAGCTGCTACAAGGAGATTCCCTTTGTTGCTGGTGAAATTTTTTGCATAAGGATCAAATTGGTTCTTTTTTCATTTTGTTAGGGACTTAGTTGGTTCTTTAAAATTGCCACGTGGAACCTCTGTTAGTCTTAACTGAAACATGGGGAGACGGAAGTAACAGAGGGACTATTTTGTTCCTTTTTTAAAATTGTTAGGGACCAAATTGGGTTTTTGAAATGTCAGGGACCAAATTGGTCTTGTCGAAATTTGTTAGGGACCAATTTGGTCCTTCACTCAAAATAATAAGATGATATGAAGCTAACGTTTAGTACTGAGGAAACAGAATAATCACTGTGAAAAGATGGAGCATCTAAGTCGATGGATCGAGTTTGAGAAGCATAATGTGGTATATATAAAAGTCGATAGGTGGGGGAAGCAGCAAGATCAAAATGGGAAAGAGCAAAGTGAGGATCAGATATGAGAGATAACCATGATTTACAGACACATTTGAAACGTAGTAGAGACTTAACAGGCAATCGCATAAGGATTTGGATTATCAAGTCGTATGGTAGAGTCACCTGTTAGATCCAGTGAGAATGTTTTGATAAATGACAAAATGTTTTGAACAAGCTACAAATGTGTTGATCAAGTTCAAGCTCAACAAGCAAACAACACTCAACAAATGATGAAGAGAGAGCAAGCTCATGAAGACTTAGTTTGTGTTTTATTGTAATATCTTTAGCCTCTCAAGCTTAAGCCTTTTATTTTGATGAGTTTGGGTAGAGTCTTTAGAGGGTAGTGAATCTCTATCAAGGTCATGATTATATTATATTTTGAGTATTCACTTAACCAAAAATCAATAGGTGGCTTAAAGGTTTGAAAGGAAAGGTTTAATTTTGAGAAAACAAGTTTTTAATTGACTTTAGCAGTGATTAATTGATTAATGTGTTAGGGTTAATCGATTAACACAACTGTTACAGTGATTAATCGATTAAGCTATGTATTAATCGATTAAGACCTGCAGATCTGGTTTTTAAAATACGTTTTTAACTTCTCAAAATCAGTTTTCAATGATCCTAACTTTTGGGTATTCTATATAAATCTTTTCCTAACCTTTGTGAATGATGAGAACACATTAGAATTTCATTTTTACATCAATTTTACAAAGATCAAGCCACACTATTCTCTCTCACTTTCTCAAGATCAAAGTTCTTATTTTTACATTCTTTGATCAAGAATCTTTGAATCTCTCATGTTGATATTTTCATAGTTCTTGAAAGAGATTCATAGGATTGTTATTGTTTTAATTTGGTTGTAATCATTGCAAAGAAGACAAGCTATCTACAACAAAGGAAACCTTGGTGGTTGTTCATCAAGCAAAGTTATCTTGGAAGTCTTGTTGTGTTAACAAGCAAATTGGAAGCCTTGGTGTGAGGTATCATCAAGCATTTGGAAGTCTTTGAAGCATCTCAAAGCAAAGTGGAAGACTTGTTGTGGGGATATCGACAAGCAAGAGAAGAGGTTAGATTAGATTCAATAGGGTTACAAGGCAAGGGTGTGGAGTATCTCTTGTAGGCTATCAAGAAGGGAGTCTTGAGAGGCATTTACTTGTAATTTGAGAACTCTAATTCCTCATAGTGAAGAATCTCTCTTGGTTGAAGAGGGGACTGGATGTAGCTTTCAAGTGGATGAAAGTGAACCAGGATAAATCACCGTGTCGTATCTCTAAACTCTTAACTCTTTACATTCAAGTCATTTCAATATTGTTCTTGGTTGAAAACCTAGAAAAGATTGATTTTCATAATTGATTGAATTGAATCTTAATTGTGCAATTTGATTTGGGGAAAATCATTTTCATAACCTAGGTAATCAATAAGAATATTGGTGTTAATCAATTCCGCTTTATCTCTTATCATATGTGTTAATTGATTGATTTTCGTATTTGATTGAAAAGTGATTTTTCAGTTTTAACAGTGATTAATCGATTAAATTGATTGTTAATCGATTAGTTTTTAAGTTGCTTTCGGCATTAATCGAGTAACGCTTTAGTTAATCGATTAGTTTGAAAGTAAGCTTCGGCATTAATCGATTAATACTGAAGTTAATCGATTAAGAAGCTTAAATTTTTGTAAAAATCATTTGTTTTAATCGTTTCGATTTGTTTCTTTCGAAAATCTTTCAAGGTTTCTCTAACACCTATTCAACCCCCCCTTCTAGGTGTTCTCCTAGTGTCTCCTAGTTATTTCACCCACCGATTGTAGTTTTTCACATCACCACCTTGCTCTCCATCTTCCACTCTTCTTCTCTGTCTCTTTCCCCTGCTTCTTTAGTACTCTTCCTGAGTTCCTATATATGTGTACGGTATTGGCAATTAGGGCGGGCGACGGGCAGTCAAATGCCAGTCCATTAAAATATATATATATTTTTTTTTTGGTTAATATAGGAGGTCTGGGACTAGAACCCATGACCTAGGGAAGGGGGAAACCCTAAATGTCCCTGCATTCACCAACTGGGTTGTCTTACGCGAACCCATTAAAATATTTAGAGTTAGAAATTTGGGATTTAGTTTATTGATCCCCCAATTAATTAGTTGATATGTGGTTAATATGGAAAGTAAAAAATATCCTTAAAAAATTCAATAATAATAAATTATCTTTTCTTATTTAATTCAATGATTCGTTCCAGGGTCAGGAACTTTGTAATTTTACAAAGCCTGTTGACCCAAGCTTGCTTAAAAAAAGGGATTTTTCATTGGCTCTCTTGGGGGCCAGCGAGCTTTGTAAAATCGCTGACCCCGCCCCAGCTAGCTAGCTCTCTCGGGGGTCAGAGAGCTTTGTAAAATTACAAGTTCGCTGACTCCCGAGAGAGCTATTGAACTAAATAAGAAAGGGTAGTTTATTATTTTTAAATTTTTTAAGGGTATTTTTGACTTTTTGCATTAAAAGGGGGTCAACTAATTAATTGAAGGGTCAATAAACTAAATCCCTAAAAATTCATGTCCCGCTCGTCTTAAATGCGGGCAGGACTGGCCCGCTGGTGGTCCACGTTTAATTAGAAAAATTAAAAAAAATCCCCTTTCACTGTTTGCCTTCTCCAAATTTAAAAAAAAAAAAATCACAGTTCCCTATTTCACTATTTGCAAATTTCCTGTCCATTGAAAAGTCATTGTTCATTCGCTTTACAATTCATATCATCATTCACAGCTCCGATAATAACCAACAAAAAGTGCAGTGACACGTACAATGAACATTGTATTGACTTCACAACTGCATTGTTTTGTAAGACTGTAACGTTTTATATTTTTTATTTGTTTAAAACTGATTTTAGATTTTAGTTTTGTAGGGTTAACCAATAATAAATCCTACCGCTACAGGATAAGCATGAGCTCTCTAGTACACAGGATAAGGGTGAATAACTCATTCTTCTTATCCTCTAAGAGCCACGTCAGCCCTACTGGGCCGAACAGGCCCATAAGACACCACAACACAACTTCCCCTATAAGTATCGTCATGCTATAGGGGCTAAGGTATGTTCTCTCATCCTTACTCTCAAGAACTACGTGTGGCTTGATCCCCTTATCACTGGGGGTACGTAGGACCGTGATCACCCTCGTCAACTGCAACAACCCCAAACACATATCGTGGTGGATCTATTTCTCAGATCCACTACATTTTCGAGCCTATACGAGCTTGGGGGGCTTGTAGGGTTAACCAATAATAAATCCTACCGCTACAGGATAAGCATGAGCTCTCTAGTACAGGATAAGGGTGAATAACTCATCCTTCTTATCCTCTAAGAGTCACGTCAGCCCTACTGGGCCGAACAGGCCCATAAGGCACCACAACACAACTTCCCCTATAAGTATCGCCATGCTATAGGGGCTAAGGTATGTTCTCTCATCCCTACTCTCAAGAACTACGTGTGGTTTGATCCCCTTATCACTAGGGGTACGTAGGACCGGGATCACCCTCGTCAGCTGCAACAACCCCAAACACATATCGTGGTAGATCTATTTCTCAGATCCACTACAAGTTTTTTATTTTATTTTTTTAATATATAATGGGAGGCCCATCGCCCGTCCAATAATGGTCGAAAAAAAAATGGGCGAAATGGGTGGACATTATATGAAAAATGGGCCTAAAACTAATGTCCTGCCCGCAAATGCCTAAAACTAATGTCCTGCCCGCAAAAAATTGCGAGAGGCCCCATAAACATACGCCCTAATTACTACTCCCTCCGTCCCATATCTTTGGTCCTTTTGGACCCGGGCACAGAGATTAAGAAAATGTTGATTTTGATGATTATTGTAAGTTTTATGTGTATTTTGTCAAAAATGCCCTTATTTAATGTATTTTTATTTTATCAATACAGTACACTCTTTACAACACATAACCATTCAATGCAGTGCACGCTTTACTCCAGCAATAATTGAGTGAAGACATGTGACTCCAGCATTATAGCTTCACCCTTACCACTGCTACTAAAACTAACCGAATGGAATATGAGGAAACTCTTGATATTTGATTTTCCCACCAAATTTTTTCGTTGCCCACCAATTTTTTGCTTTGCTCTTAAAATGTCTCATTAACCAAATTGACTTAATTTTAGATTTCCCTCCCAATTTTACTTATAAATAGTACTCAGTAATGCATTTAGACAAAAATGAAATTATGCTAGATCTAAATATACCTTTAGATGATGGTACTGGTTATTTTCTACTAGATTTAAACACTGAACCATTGTTAGAAGAAGATGAGATACATGAAGAAGTAGGATTACAATCACTACCTGAAACATATTCTCATCATGGTAATTGTCATTATTTTATTTTTCAAATTTAAATTGTTTGATTTACATTTCCTGTTTTTTTTTAGTTAGACAAAATTTTATTAAAAAGCTGGCCAAGAAGTATAAACAACACTGCTTGCTAACAAAAAAAATGCAAAGCCTTATTTACATAGATAACACACCTTCAACATAGCACAGTATAGTACTAAAGTGTAAAAATGCAATATCACTGCAGCTAATTTTAGTGTCATCTAGAAGCCATTTCTCAAGCAAAGATACGGGCATTTCTGCAATAGTACTACTAATAGGCTTCGTTGAGTGCTCATTAGCTGTACTGTTTTTTTTTTTAATCTAATTATACTTGCTTGTGAATAAACTAGTTCGTTTGTTCTGAAACATTTTTTCTTATTTGAAGAGGATATCAACATAAACATCAGTGATAATGAACTAAATGTGCAAGGGGAAGGAGCAGAAAATAATTCAAGGAAAAGAGGAAGAAGCATATCTAATGATCAACGAAGAGCAATATATGACATGCTTTTGCAGAAGAGTGTTGATGGAAAATTGATGAAAACAACAACAAGAACAGTGGCATCACAATTTTCAGTGGATATTAAAAATGTTCGACGCATATGGAATCAAGCGAAAAAGTGTGAAGGGCATGTTGATTTATCTCATAGAATGTCTAACGGTGGTAGAAGGAATATTGAAATTGATACTAATCAAATTCGTGACATCCCTTTGAAGCAACGTACAACACTTCGATCTTTATCTGAAGCCTTAAAGGTGAGCAAGAGTACATTATGTAGGCGTCTACAGTCAGGAGAAATTCGAAGGCATTCAAATGCTATAAAGCCTTGGTTAAAAGAAGATAACAAAATGTCAAGATTACGTTTTTGCCTTTCAATGCTTGATGCTGCTAGTATACAACATGATCCAACTTTTGTAGGAATGTATAACATTGTTCACATTGACGAAAAATGGTTTTATATGACAAAGAAATCTGAGAATTACTACTTGCTTCCAGATGAAGAAGACCCAATTCGGACTTGTAAAAGCAAAAATTTTATAGCGAAGGTCATGTTCTTAACGGCTCTAGCTCGCCCAAGATTTGATTCTCAAGGAAATGAAACATTTTCTGGGAAAATTGGTGTCTATCCTTTTGTCACAAAAGAACCTGCTAAAAGGTCCAGTGTGAACAGAGTTGCAGGCACATTAGAAATAAAGCCAATCACTTCAGTCACTAAAGAAGTTATGAGATCTTACTTGATAGAGAAAGTCCTACCTGATATTAGGGAAAAATGGCCAAGAGAAGATTATGGGCAACCCATATTCATTCAACAAGATAATGCTAGAACACATGTTGATCAAAATGACTATGAATTTCTTCAAGCTGCAGCAAAAGACGGATTTGATATTCGATTGATGTGTCAACCTCCTAACTCTCCGGATTTGAACGTTCTAGATCTTGGATTTTTCAGAGCCATTCAATCCTTACAATACAAAGAGTCTCCCACAAATGTTGAAGAACTTGTCAATGCTGTTGTGAAAGCATTTGAAGAATTTCCATCAAGAAAGTCAAACCACATATTTTTAACATTACAAATGTGCATGATAGAAATTATGAAAGCAAAAGGCGGTAACAACTACAAGATTCCTCATATGAAGAAATCTGCACTGGAAAAAGATGGGCAATTACCACAACAAATCAAGTGTGATTCAACAATAGTGGAAGATGTTTTTCAATTTTTAAACTAAATTTTGTTGGTGGTATTTGGAATTATCTTTTGCTGAAGTTCATTTGTAAAAAGCATGGTACTGCTTAATAGAAATTAAGAAACATGAACTTCAGGCAATCCTATTTTCTTAATTATGAGCAGAAATTAAGAAATTAAGAAACATGAACTTCACATATTGTTATTGGTGAGTAACTTTTGGATTCAAGTGCTTTCGATCCAAACCTGCTGGACGGTTTGAAGATAAAGCAGGTCATGATGCGTAGAAGAAAATGTTTGCCAATGCAAATAGCATCTGATGTCTCTGTTTAGATGAATATAAATATCAAAGTGAAATATTAGAAGTGCATTTTTATATAAAGGTGTCTATCTGCAATAATATAAGGCAAGAGATTTAACAATTCATCATCTTATAAAGCATATGATCACCAAAAGGTTGTTACTGTTGTTACAATATCTGAATATATATTTTTTTTAATTTTAAAAACAACAATTAAACAAAGAAAACAACAATTAAGCATATGATTGATAAACCATTTCCAAAAAGCATGGTACTGCTCAATTATGATTCAAGCTATACTAATAAAATTTTGGAAGAAGAACTTTTAACATGTCTCTCACTACTTTGTTAAACCTCTCATCTTCAAAAGGATGTATTTCTTCCTCTGCAAACTTGTTCAAATCAAACCCATTAGCAGCAGGCACATCTAAATCAATATTCATATCTTCATGAGCTTCTTCAAATGAGTCTTCAACTATCTTTCCAAATGATTCTTGAGAAGCTTTTTCTAATGAGTCTTCAACTCTCTCTTCAAGTGAGTCTTCAAGTATTTTTCCAAATGATTCTTGAAAATCTTTTTCTAACGAGTCTTCACCTATCTCTTCAAGTGAGTCTTCAACTATCTCTTCAAAAGATGAATCTTCAACTATTTCTTGAAATGATGAGTCTTCAAATGAGTCTTCATGCATCTCCTGATATAAATCTTTAACTAATACACTTCCTTTCTTCATTTTGTTAATGGTGTGGCAAGAGATGATACATATAAAGTATTTTAATGATAGACTTGCTCTGTTCCTTCCTTTGACTGAGTTTTCATGGAATTAGTGGAAATAACTTAATACTCTGCCTTTCTTCCGTAGCATATAAAAGAATTTGCTAATGAAAGAATTTGGAAGGAGTAGGACTAAGTATTGAAAGTAGCAGATGAAGACTGACTTTTCATTTCTCTATGTATCGAAAGTTGTGATGCATTAAATTATAATCAGAAAATATATTTATAATAAAAGTATTTATAATTAATGAATGAAAGAGATGATAAAAGTAAAATTAATGATGAGTGAATGTAATGATTGGATGAAAGGTTAAAAATGGAAAAAAAAATATGTTTATGTATTGGAATTGTAAAAGGACCAAAGATATGGGACAAAAGAAAAAGGCTAAAAGGACCAAAGATATGGGACGGAGGGAGTAATACTATGTGTGCAATAACTGTGAACAATAATTGTCAATCTTATTATTCAATGAGTAGTATTATAGACCACAAAATAGTGTGTTGAAAAGTCATTTAAAAAAAATCCTAGTGGCTAACTAGTTGGGTGTTAAGGGAGTCCGAGGTAAGTGTTTTGATTCCCAGTGAGACAACAAAAAAATAAATGAAGGTTCGAAGTTGATTAGTTTGGCAACAAAAACAAATGAAGTTCACACACCACCTGGTTTCAAAAAAAAAAAAAAAACACATCGCACCCAAGCATCATATAAATAAACGTTAAAAATGAATTGGAAAAACTAAAAATAACATTTTTTATCCATTAAATACTCTGTCTCTTTCATAAAAAAATTATTAAGTTATTTAGTTAATAATTTGTCAAACATATAAACCAATTATCAAACAATTAATTTAATACATTTTGTATTGATCAATCAATCACGATTCAAAATTTACGATCTTCAAACATTTTTATTATTAATTACTTTAACTTCAATTTGAAATATAATATTTTGCATTTTTTTATCATTTTTTAAGATAGAAGGAGTATATCCATTTTCTAAAAAAAAAAATCCTTTGATTCTAGATGTAAGTTTTTTTTTCAATAAAAATAATTTTAAGAAAGTTAATAATATTGTCATTGATACTGAAATATAAATATTTGACTTTACATTCAATCTATGTGTTCAACCATTTTGTGATGAGTGCTAATTTTTTTAAACAAAGAATTTAATCTTTCTTGAATTCTATGATTTGCAAAATTTAATATTTCGTCAATTTAGTGCGTATTTAGTATAGTCGATAACATTAGATTATAATTATTTGAAAAAAGATAACAATTGGTATCAAGCAATTGTAGATAAAAGTTATTGAAAAGTGATTCTTTACATTTTCGAAAAAGTGATAAATGTGAATTTGAGATTTTTTCTATATGTACCTTAACAAGTGGTTTAAGAGCACTTGTTAGCAAAACCCATATTATTTTATAAAAAAACTGTAAAGTGAAATTCATTATTATTAAATAGCATTCTTTTGGTTAAGAAGATTGGTTAAAACATGCAAAAACATAATTTAATATGTCATGGTTATTTATTGCTTTACGAAGCAAGGAACAACATGAGGGTCATCGGAAACCCAATAGGAATCAATCCTAGGTGATTTTTATTGGGAATTTGTAATATCTTATACTTTACATTCTATATAAGCATGTTATAAACTATTTGCAGCACCTTTTTTATTTGATCCATATTAAAATTATAATGATAATAACAATAAATAATTCTATATATGTAACGACATGAATTAGCATGTTTTTCTAATCTATGCACCAGAGACATGGGTTGATCAAACCTCGAAAAGAAAATATTTTGGAGAAACAATGAACTAAACAATGAACTAATAATGATAAGTAATATTTAATTTTCTTTCCATACAATTTTACCATTTATATTATAACTATAATATATATATATATGTGTGTGCGCGCGCGCGAGTAATTTATATACCCGTAATATTGTATTACTGTAGTATGGTATGGTATAAACAGAAACTATTAAAATAATATAGCAAAAACAAGGTTATTGCATGATGTATGAAACATAAAACACATATACAACGTATAACCACAAACAAAAATAAAAATAAAATACCTCTTATAAGTAAATTAGATAGAAAAGAATATAAGCCTACTATGATTGAAACTACCACGTATAGGAAAACCATTGGATGCCAAAAAGTATTGGCTGGGGCATTCCATCTATTGCAACTAATGTCACCTTGGTGACATAAGCAAGGTACTTCCATCCTTATCTCAAAGTTTCAGAATTACACTCTTACCTCATCTACTAGCTTATTTAAGCTTCTAGCTTGGGTTCCTAAATCTTTTTCATGCTTCCACTTTTTCAAGGTAGGGACAAAACCATCTTTCCTTTTCACTAATATTCCTCTCCTATGTGTTCCAAATTTAGCCAAACAAATCTCCTTGAAAGTTACTCCATGTATCCACTAGAGTTGTTTTATAACTTGCCTCGTAATAATAACAACGATGTCCTATAGTATGGTTTTTCTTCCTTTTTGTTATTTTCATATTCTGTTATTGTCCTCCACTTACAGGTTGTGGAGAGCAAATTATAAAGTATCAGTTCTATTGTCTTTTTCCAAGTAATATACATAGGACCCATTAACCTCATTAATCCACTGCCATATGTAGACCCCAGAAAATACTATGTTTTATTTATGCAGCAAAAGTCTTGGGTTTGCATACACACAGTACAAGGGTTCATGCGGCAGAAGTTATAAGGAGAATATAACTATTATAAATACTACTCCTACATAGTTATAAGGATGCAATAAGTGATTTATGCAGTAGGAATTTACATATAATAAAACTAGCGACTGTTATACATAGTCATAAGGAAAATTCCAATTTGACTCTATACGTACAACATAAGCTTCAATCTTAAAAAATATAACTATTATAAATACTACCCCTTTATATGCTACAGCTATGTACCCATACCCATAATTTTAATAGTATTATTACACTCACGTACTTCTGTATAGGATTAATATCTATTGTCAATATTATTAATATCTATTGTTAGTACTAATGTTTTAAAAAGGCACATATAATATGTTTGATTTTATACTTGTATGACTTCATGAAGATTTCTCTGTTAAAATTAAATGTTGCCATAAATTATGTTCTCAAAATGAATTTAAGTGAACAAGGAAGAAAGAAGGAAAATCCCATGGTTTTATGCATATATAGATATAATACTATGGCCATAGCTAAGATTAAATATACCCTTATATTATAAACTTAAGGATGGAAGCAAGGTGCATAAATCAAAGATTATGATAATAGATACGGGAAAAGTTTCTATTACTTGTTCAATATGATATTAATTTATAAGAAAAATGTTAGAAGAAAATGTTGATTCAATTTTAGAATCACTATTGCATTTTGCTAACAAATCTTTTCACTCATAGGAGATATTAAAAAGGAAAAGGAAATGTTTTGGATGTTTTTGCATCCCTGAAATGTCATTGGTTAAATAATACTTATGTCTGGTTTAGTCTCTACTGAGTTTTACTCACTAGCGTGATATTTCAGATGGCTGAAGAAAATAACCAAATCCTCCAGAATAACAACCACCCTATTAGTACCTTAAGGGTCATAATGGGCCCAGGAGAGTACGTGATAGATCCAACCTTTGGATCTGTGGTCTTTGCTGGTACCTTAACTATGGAGCTGAGTATAGGTAACCGTCCGGAGTTAGGATTTGTTCAGGAGACACAGGAGTTTTACTGCGAGATCTATCTGCCACCACCCGACCTCATGCCACCACACCACCGCCCCGCCGAAGAAGTAGCCGAACGCGTCCTTGCAGAAGATTTAAAAATAAAGTAGTAGAAATCCCCGTATGTAATAGAGTGTTGAAGTAGTGGTCAATATCTGACAGTAGTTTTCCTGTAAGATATATATATATATATATATGAAGAAAGGGACTTGTATGTAGATGCTTTATTATGTGAATATATGTATGGAAGTTTCAGTTAAAATAGTATTGCTTTCACTTACATATAGATTTTACTTACCTCGCGGTCCTCATAAAGTTATGCAAATAAGAAAAAAAAATCTCTACTAAACCTTTTAGAAAAGAATGGACGTTACATAGTGGTATCAGAGCAAGCATCCTGGTTCGTTAGAAAATTTTTGCTGATAATATTATTTTATATGTGCAGAATCGAAATGCCGCCTAGAAGAAATGCCCCACAACGAAATTCCGAGGAACGAGTCGATAACACTGACACGTGTGGATCAAATGATGAATACGTTGGCAGAAATTGCAGCTGCAATGAGGGAACAAACTAATGCAACTCAACAATTTTTTTAGAACGCCCAAAATCACCAAAATAATGGTCATGTAGTAAGTGGCTTTGATGCTCCTAATCCTAATTTCCAAGGAATTTAGAAAAGCCAAACCCCCATCATTTAAAGACACTTATGACCCAACCGTAGCTGAAGGATGGTTGATGGAGTTAAAAAAATCTTTGAAGTCCTTGGTTGTACGGATGATCAAAAAGTAACCTTTGCAGCCTACATTTTAACCGGAGAAGCTGAACACTGGTGGAGGGAGGCTATGAGACTTTTAGAAGAACAAGAAACTTATATCACCTAGGACGTATTTCAGACCGTCTTTTTAAATAAATATTTTCCATAAAGTATTAAAAATGAAAAAGAAGTAGAATTTTTACACCTTCGACAAGGAAACATGACAATAAGTCAATATGTGGCAAAATTTGAAGAACTATCTAAATTCTCATCCTACCTTCGGTTTAACCAAAATGAGGCTTGGAAAGCTACAAAATTTGAATCGTGTCTAAAACCTGAAATAAAACAAGTAATTGGTCCAATGTAAATAAGGGATTATGCGACTCTAGTTAATAAATGTCGAATTGTTGAAAAAACCCAACTGGAACTCCTGGAGGACAAAAATAAACAAATACAATTCAAAAGAAAGAGGGAGGAAGATAATAGGAAGGGGGATTCTCTCGATCTAATCAAAATAAAAATAAAGAAAAACAGGTACCCGCAAAACCAATACTTACCTGTGCAAAATGTGGAAAAATGCTTGGCAATCGACCCTGTCTATTTGGACAAAATTTTTGTTACACATGTGGAAAGCCTGAACATCTAGCAAGGTCATGTCGATTCAATAATAAAAAGGATGTATCCATAAAACCTCCAGTTCCAGGAAGGGTTTTTGCTCTCAATAGCCAAGAAGTTGACAAATCGTCGAATTTGGTACAAGGTCAGTGTTTCATTCAAAATTTTCCTTTAAAAGTATTATTTGATTATGGGGCTACTCATTCTTTTATATCAAATAAATGTGTGAATGAATTAAAATTACCCATAATTGAGACACGATATGATTTGATTGTGACTACCCCTACTGGCAGTCAAATAATTTCTTCTCAAACCTGTTTAAATTGTCACATTGACTTAGAGGGCCTATCCTTCAGAATAAATCTTGTTTGTTTACCAATACAAGATTTTGACATCATACGGATTGGTTCTCATCCAACAGAGTGATTCTTAATTGCCAACAGAAAACCATTTATCTTCCAGATTCCTAAAATGGCCCCCGAACTCTTTTTCTATCTGCTACCCAGGCCAATCAACCTATGGCAGGGAATGCTCAAGTACATGTTCTCCTTTCTTCTATGAATACTGAAAATAAAGAGGATTTCAAAAATATCCCTATAGTAAGTCAGTTCCCTCACTAGAAATTAACCACGACAAAATCAGTTTAGGTACCCTTAAAATACACAATAATTTAAGAACCCAAGTTTTGAAAGCCCAAGTTAAAGATGAAAACTTACAACTACTCAAGGACAAAATTGTGGGAAAAAGGGAAGAAAACTTTAATTTGGCCCACGATGGGGTCATCTTGTATAGAGATAGGTTGTTAATCCCTGATAATTGTGAGCTCAAAAAGATGATATTAGAATAAGCACACAAGAGTAGACTCGCTATTCACCCAGGAATCAATAAGATGTACCAAAACCTCAAACAACACTTTTGGTGGCCCAAAATGAAAGTAGAAATTGCTGAATTTGTAAATAAATGTTTAACCTGCCAAAAAATCAAGATAGAGCATCAAAAACCGTCTGGATTGTTACAACCCTTGGAGATCCCAGAATGGAAATGGGATAGTATTTCCATGGATTTTGTGGTAGGTCTGCCTAGGTCAACTGCTGGAAATGATAGCATTTGGGTGATAGTCGATAGGTTAACTAAGTCAGCACACTTTTTACCTATTAAGATTAGTAGCCTATTAAAAAGGTTAGCTCAGTTGTACCTTCAAGAAATTGTAAGATTACATGGCGTGCCTACCACGATTGTATCCGATAAAGACCCAAGATTCACCTCAAGATTTTGGAAAACTTTGCAACAAGCTTTTGGGACTCAAATGTCCCTTAGTACTGCGTATCATCCCCAAACTGATGGACAAACCGAAAGAACTATTCAAACCCTAGAAGATATGCTTAGAGCCTGTGTACTAGAGTTCAAAGGAAATTGGGACAATCATATGCCACTAATAGAATTTGCTTACAACAACAGTTTTCATTCAAGTATTGGAATGGCACCATATGAGGCCTTGTATGGTCGAAAATGCAGATCTCCCTTATGATGGTTTGAAGTTGGGGAAAAAACTTTAATGGGACCAGACTTGGTTCAAAAAACCACTGAGCAAATTAAAATAACCAAAGAAAGAATGTTAGCAGCTCAAAGTCGACAAAAGAGTTATGCAGATATGCGAAGAAAGCCACTTGATTTTTAGGAAGGAGAACATGTTTTTTTGAGAGTCAAACCTACTACAGGGATTGGAAGATCACTAAAAGGTAATAAAAAATTAGCCCCTCGGTTTATTGGACCCTTCCAAATCATTTAGAAAATTGGCCCTGTTGCATATTGAATTGCCTTACCACCAAGCCTAGCCAATATTCATGATGTATTCCATGTGTCCCAACTTCGCAAATATTGCTTTGACCCCTCACACATTATTGAGCCAGAATCAATACAATGAAAAGAAAATTTGACGTACAAAACACAGCCTGAACAAATAATAGAGCGATCTAGTCGTCAACTTCGAAACAAGAACATTCCAATGGTGAAAGTATTATGGCAGGGACAGACCAAAGAAGAAGCCACCTGGGAAACTGAGGAAAGCATAATTCGAAAATATCCAAAGTTATTAGTTGAAGGTAAGATCAAAATTTTGAGGACAAAATTTTATTAGGAAGGATGAATGTAATATTTTATATTGTACATGCTATATAAGCATGTTATAAACTATTTGCAGCTCCTTTTTAATTTGATCCATATTAAAATTATAATAATAATAATAACAATAAATAATTCTATATATGTAACGACATGAATTAGCAGGTTTTTTTAATCTATGCACCAGGGACATGGGTTGATCAAACCTCGAAAAGAAAATATTTTGGAGAAACAATGAACTAAACAATGAACTAAGAATAATAAGTAATATTTAATTTTCTTTCCATACAATTTTACCATTTATATTATAACTATAATATATATATGTATGTGTGCGTAATTTATATACCTGTAATATTGTATTACTGTAGTATGGTATGATATAAAAAGAAACTATTAAAATAATATAGCAAAAACAAGGTTATTGCATGATGTAGGAAACATAAAACACATATACAACGTATAACCAAAAACAAAAATAAAAAAAATAAAATAAAATACCTTTTATAAGTAAATTAGATAGAAAAGAATCTAAGCCTACTATGATTGAAACTACCACGTATAGGAAAACCATTGGATGCCAAAAAGTATTGGCTGGGGGCATTCCATCTGTTGCAACTAATGTCACCTTGGTGACATAAGCAAGGTACTTCCATCCTTATCTCAAAGTTTCAGAATTACACTCTTACCTCATCTACTTGCTTATTTAAGCTTCTAGCTTGGGGTTCCTTCTACGCAATAATATCTTAGAAATTGTTGATACCTCAATATTTGGTAGCCCAAATTACAAGGCCCAAATCATATGAGGCCCCAGGAATTGTCAAACAAAAAATAAAGCAATAAAGATACTGAGGAAAGCGCGCCAACTCCAGGAATTGTACAAGGCGACACACGCCCCACGGCGACGGCCACCAAGGCGACACGTCCTGATAAGGTACCCAGAAGAAAGAGTAAAGCGTACTGGTGGCGGTGAACGCCATGTGTCGCCTCAAAGCGTCTCAGGTGCCACAAACTCGGGAAGAGCATCGCGATGAGCGAAGGCGAGCCGGAAGTAGAAGCCCACGGAAGGCGCACACATGACCAACCAGAGGCGATGTAGCTGTCCAAAAGCTCTAACGGCTTGCGGAGGAAGCCAGGAGGGATCTTTTAGTCATCCGAAGCAAAGTTGAGGGGAGTAAGACTTGGAGTCCTCTCCCTCTTTGTAATCATCAAATGCCAAAGCCAAGAATGGTAAAGAAGACAAAGCTACTGAAAAGATGCTCTGAACACATGATGCAAAGGGTCATTGACCAACAGACAAAGGAGAGCGAGCAATGACCACTGGTCCAAAGCACCACTATAAATAAAAGGAAGAAAAAGGAAAAGGGGGGCCCAAGAAAAAAGGCCCCGGAGGGGAAGAGGCGACCCCGGGGGTAGAAGGTCGAAAGAGAGGACCCAAGAGGCCGAGAGATACCGGAAGGAAAGAGGAACAATACCTCAGAGCAATAATAATGATAAGACAATAGACACAAGATACACAAAAGAAAACACAAAGTTCCTTCCTCTGGAACTTAGAGGAAGTATGAGAAAAGAAGAGAAACTGGAAGGAGGAAGATCGCCCAGCAAACACAAGAAACATCACTCCTCCCCTGAAAGCACCCTCTAAAAAGGGGCGCCATGAAGAAGCAAGAGATGGAACGAACAACGAAGGAGGAACAGAAAAGGAGGAAAAGCTGAGAAGCGTGCATCTCCAACAACCACTGTAAAAACCAAGACGAGGGGGTCAGAATACCCAAAGCGCTGCAATCAGTGACGATTGTCACACGGAGGGCATACAACGAAAAGGAAAGGAAGCTCCCCTTCTGAAACTCAAGATTTAGCAATATAAAAGGAGTGTAAAGCCAAAGCGCACACTCCTTCCTCTGTAAAAATACCACAAGTGTGGGAGCCATTTCCTTGTATTAACCCCTCTGTACCTCGTCTCAATATAATAAAAGCCTAAAGCTTCATCAAGATTATGAACCCATTATCTGTTTTATTTAAACAACCATTATCGCACAAAGCGGTCCGAAACAATTGGCGACTCCGCTGGGGAAGCTACGGCTTCCAACCTTGAAGAAAATGCTTCTAGAAGCACTACTCAGGAGACAGTCCCCGAGGGCGTTCGCTGTCACCAACAGCCTCCAACTGAAGAAGCATCGCGGCGACGAAATGCTCTTTCAGGCCAAAGGCGATCTCTTCAAAAGGTGGCCCGTCACCGAAAGGCGAGCTCCCCAGAAGACGCTCCTCAGAGAAGCGATCTCCCTAAAAGGCGTGATCACGAAAGGCGACCGGTTTCGCCCTGATACAAGCTTTCTAAAAGGCGACGAGACTCGTCTAAAGGTGGCATGGATCTTTACGAACCGGCTGACCAGGAAGGCGACGCTTCGGAGGGCGACGACATTTGCCCTGCTTAGCCTCCCAGAGAGCATTCGCACAACTAAAAGGGTGAAAATGCACCCCTACTAATGAAGGCGTCACACGAAGTACGCCCCCGCTAACGAAGGCGCCGGGTGGCAGAAAGGAGAAGCTCAGAAGTGGAGGCGCGGCCAACGAGTTCACACGGAACAACGCCTCATGTTATCTGCACTATGAGCTAAGTACACGCAGTCCTTAACTTAGTTTAATTTATCATTCGTATGCCAGTAAGTCTTTCCATGAATTTGGTAGGTGCGAATCACGACAAAATGAAAGATATATTGTGCCCAATCGCATATGGGTTGCTCTAGGTAGCTACAGCATGCTTACTTTGTACATCCATGTCTTAATATGTTTTCGGTAGTATCGCTTTCACATGATATCATGCTCTACGTAGTTGGTTTCATGTCTAAGGTTATCCTGATAGCAATGATTTAACTTCATTTAGTTTACCATGACTGAGAAAAGCATATGTATGATCACAACCATGAATGTTGTCGCTCTGATGTGCATCGAATATTTGATTAGAAAAGTGATAATTAGATAACTCTATACATTTGAATGCTTGCTGTAGAACTGATTTAGCCATGGCATGATGCAAAGAAACTGCTTTCATCATGCGGAGACAACATCTAAAGTTATAAATTATATGATTTAAATGTTGAGAAAGCATGCTTTAGGAAAGCGTTGCACGAAAACATGACCTCGATAATGTTACATGATGATGCATGATTGATTTTATACATGATTTACTAGATGCAACTAATAAAACGGGCATGCATAGCATGAAAATATCCGGAAAATGAAAGTTGTTGATGTAGAAACAGAACTAACCACTTTCTAAAATCTGAGAAGTCCTTTGGTGCGCTTTCAGCAAAAAAAAACATTTTGCATCTCGCCCAATGTAGGCGAGGCGATCAGAAGTAGAGTATCAGAAGGCAAATGGTGAAACAAAAGCAAAGTACCAAGAAAAGAAACGCAACGCACGAGTAGAAAAGATCAATGAAAATCAAGCAATGAGGGAAAAGGTTCACAGAAGTGGGCGAACCCTGAGCAAGATAGTGAGATGCATGAAATCCAAAGCCAGAAGGCGAACGTGGAGTCCCGATGGTGAGATGCATGCGAATGTGCATTTGATACAAGCTGACTGACAAGCAAAGGCGAGAAAAGCAAAGTTAAATCAGAAAGCCTCAAGTGAAGCTGCAAAGATGAGATCTGAGGCACGTCAAAAGAAAGTAAACAATGATGGAGCCAGAAATCCTGAAGTAAGCCGAAAACAGAACGGTGTCGGTGTCAAAAAGAGAGGGTCTCTAAAAGCAAGTGTATCAAAAGCTGAAAAAAAAACTGACGGTGAATTCAAACCAGAAAGGCGAAGGCGACTTCGAAGCCAAAGCATGCAAAGAAGATATTGCCAAGAAACCAGCCAGCCAGAAGTCGAAAGCGAACCCTAAAGGCGGCAGTAACCACAATCACGAGACGTGCAACTGCAAGGCGCACATTAAAAGGCGTACATGCCACGTGAAGACAAATGCAAGCTTCGTAATGACCAGCACAAGTACAAGATCCGGAGAGTATACTACTCAAAGGCATACTTGAACACTGAAGCATAAAATCATATGCAAAAGCAAGGTGCAAGACAAAATCAAGCTAGAAAGTGTACAAGTGATTGACCCAAAATGGCCTCAAACATAACATGATCAAGGCGGGTTCAATTTAACTGATGATTCAGCAACTGCTAAGATAAAGTCCTGACATCATTTCGGTCTACTCTCGCAAGCAAACCAAAGCACCCTGACGAAGAAGTCCATGCATCAAAGCAGAGGCAAACGTGGGTGCAAAGGCCAGAAGTCAGAATGATATAGAAATCCAAGTGCTTACAAACTGATGATACCAAGAAAAGCAGAAAGAAAAGTAGTACCAGTGACGAGAGGTGCTGCAAAGCGCAAGCAAACAGAATTAAAACAATCAATCAGATGCAGGGAAATGCCTGTGACGAGAAATACCAATGCTAAGGCTCGAAGCGACACTGATGACATGAGGTGTCCCCGGAAAGAGCTCAAACGATACTGATGACATGAGGTATCACTGTAACAAACACCCTCAAACAGGGTCAATAATGCCAGAACGCGAGGTTTAACACTTCAAAAAAAAAAGAGAAATATCAAAGAAAAAGAGAAAAGGAAGAGAAGAAGAAAAAGAAAAAGAAAAAGAATAGTGTTGAACCGTACCGCGAGCACAAGCGCCTTATCGCGGTACCCGGATAGACCTCCTGAAAAATTTCCGGGACAGACGCGGGCGAAGTACGCCATATCGCGAGGCTAGAAAAGGTCCCGGGAAACAAGGGCACTAGTCTTAAATGCGGGCGGAAAAATCTGTAAAAGAGGTTGGCTAACGCAAGATCCAAGGCGATCCGTTAGTTTACAAAAGCCCCAAAGCGGCAAAGCCCCAAAGTGGCAACTAAAAAAAAAAAGCCCCAAAGCGGCAAAGCCCCAAAGTGGCAACTAAAAAAAAAGGAAAAGAAAGCCCCAAAACGGCAAAGCCCCAAAGTGGCAACTGAAAAAAAAAAGAGAAGAAGGCCCCAAAGTGGCAACTGAAAAAAAAAAAGAAGAGAGAGCCCCAAAGCGGCAAAGGCCCAAAGCGGCAACTGAAAAGAAAGAGAGGAAGAAGAAGAAGGAAAGCCCAAAAGCGGAAACTGAAGAGCCCAAGGCGGCAAACTGGAAAGTCCAAAATGCAATTGAAAGAAAGGGTCCAAAGCGACAAAATCTGTGGAGCATGCCCAACGTGCACCTTGAGAAAAATCTTGGCACCAATGACATGAGGGGCCATCAAAATCTGCGAGCAAGTTTGAAGCGCCCTGAGCGCGCTCCAAAAAAAAAAAGTGGAGAGGGGAGGAAGGAAACCTTCCTTGGGCACCAATGACATAAGGGCCCCTGTTGTAAAAAAAACAAAAAAAAAACGAAACGAAGAAAAGAAAAGAAAAAGAAAAGAAGAGCTGTGCGCTATCAGAATACTTGAAGAAGAGGCACCAAAACTAAGAAGTGCAACAAACACGAGTGCAGTGGCAAGCAATTACATTCATAAGACGAAGTTCAAGCTACAACTGCCAAAGCGACGAAGTCAGCAAAGCGCACGAGAACAAAAGTGTAAAATCCAAATGCAAACCTCAGGCGCAAGGCGAATAACAACAACAACAACAAAAAAGATGAAAAGCCAAAGACAAAGCATGCATAAACACTTTCAAAGTAGCAGCAAACGTATAAAGTAGAATTCAAACTTGAGAAACACATACGAAAGGCATCATAAATCCCAAGGTACAAATCCAAAGGCAATAAAGCAACAGAAGTTAAGTCATACGAATCATGGAACAAGCGACAACCAAAAACCATAATCCGGAAAGCAGAATGTCGAAGTAACAAAACAAATGGCAAAACAATGCCTACATGAAGAAGAGAGAATTCAAAGAAGTGACCCTGCAAGCTTCCTCATAAGAATACTTTGTGTTGGCCAAATCACTAATTTCCTGATCAAGAGCCTCCAATTCAGTGGTTGCTTGGTCGAGCTAGGAAGAAAGCTCTTTGATGTGAGACACCAAAGGAGCACGGCGCTCTTGCAGAGCACGCTCAGCATCAGCCAATTCAGCGTCATCAAATGGAGGGCGCAAACTTTCGAAGCCAGCAATGGCATTCTCGAGCCAAGGACCAGAATAATGTTGGAACTGAAGCGTGTACAAGCAATCCAAGATCCCAGCCTTTTCCTCCCATGGCAAGTCTTCTATGTCAACTAAGCGGACCAAATGCAACATCCGCAACAGAGTTTGAGAACCGGACTCCCGGAAAAGGCGAGGAAGCGAAGCTGAAGGGGGAATCAAGGAAGTATGAGCACGCAAGAACGAATCAATCAAGGCCTGATCATCTGCAGAAAATGAAGCTGCAAAAGCACATGGCAATATATGCAGAAATAATGAGAAAAGAACACAAAGAGAGATAAACCCCACTTGAGTCAGGCGAAGAAAGAAATACTTACAAACTAAAGAAGACCCTGGAGAAGCGGAGGCGTGACTTGCCCTCACAGCAGGAGCCTTACCCTTATCAGCCAAAGAAACAACATCTGCGCTGCTTCTAGGGGCAAGGCGCTCTCCATTTGGGGCCTCAGCAGCAGTAGCAATTTGGCTCTCTGAAGGGGCAGGGACATCAACTTCAGCACCTGCCTCACCGAACAAGTTCTCAGATCTTGGAACATCAGAAACAAGCTCATAAATGATGTCTACGGCGGCAATACCTGAAGGGGCCTTCAAAGGCACACCCTTGGGAGAGACAGGGACACTCCTTGGAGTGCCAACAGGAGACATTAAAGAATCGAAATCATCACTGGCAGCGGAATCAGAAGGGGCAACACCCCCACCAGCTGAAGGCTGATAAAAGAGGTCCATAAAATCTTCATGATCGGAAGCAAGTGAAACAGCAGGAGCGTTCTCAGGAAACTGGGATGAAGGCGACGCCGATGAATGACCATCAGCACCACCTGCACTCAAAAGAAAAAGAGAAAAGAAAAGAGAAAAGAGAATCAGTGATGTTATGAAAACTGTCCAAGCAAAACAAAGTGAAAAGACTAGAAGAAAGTAAAAGAACAAGAAATGAAACCTGAAGAATGATCCCCAGCGCCACCAGGAGCGTCATGAGATAAGAAAGAGTCACCCGAATTGGTTTCATCAAGTTCATCTTGGACCAAGTTTACATGGACTGGGGAAGAGGGAGCAATGCGGTTACCAGAAGAGCGCAAGCGGCTGGACCGGCGAGTAGGAACAGCCGCAACTGCCTTCCTCTTCTTACGAGATGCGGCGGTGCTGCTACTACCGCCTTGAGCAAGAGATCTAGAAGCAGAGGGACCCTGTGAGGTAGTCTTCCTTTTGCTTCGTCTGGGGGCAACAGAAGGAGACGCAGCAACCCTACGACCGGGCGAAGCTCCCTCAGCTGAAAATAAAAACAAGCAAAGTTAAATGCAAAGAAAGAAAAAGAAAAGCAACAAAAACGAAAAATGGTCAAGATGCTTACCAGCAGCTTTCCTCATAGAAGTGCAAAAATAAGGGTCGTTGTGAACTATAGGCAGCAAGGAAGGAACATGATGCAAGGAAGAAGTTTCAAAATCCCGAAGATGTTGCAGGATGTCCTCATGAGAAGTGAGCCAAGAACGTAAAACACCTCCAATGCGGGAGGAAGAAATATAAGCAGGAGCAATATCAAATTCCGGGGGCTGCACCGAAGAGACGTGCATTGACCAAGTCTTCCACCGGGGCCTGCTCAATGTCAAGAATGCAAGGGGCTTGATCGCGCCCGAACTGTCTGGCCACTCGATCAGGGCGGTAAACACAAGGCCAAAGGGCCCCGCCGTGAGCACTCCTGCTGTCCAAAGGGACAAAACCAGGCAAGCGGCGAACTGATAAAATCAATCTCCATTGATCATAAACCCCCTC